>JAYESA010000014.1:57638223-58151536 GCA_036927795.1 Iris macrosiphon
GGACTTTTACCCGACTTACTAAGGGCCAGGTGTCGACGATTGTTGCAACCCTAAGATAGAAGAGGAGCCCGTCCCAGCTGAGGAGACGCCGCTAGCGCCCTAGTATAGCTAGGTGGGTTTTACTGGGTTTGTTCCCAGTTGGTTTTGGATGACTGTATTATTTTATTTTACTGCTGTGAGATATTGTACTCTTAGACTTGGACTGTATATTTGGATATTGTACTTGCTCCCTTTGGTTCTTTGGTTCTTTGGTTCTTTTGTTGATATCTTATCGTGCTTTTACTTTTCCCCTAGTTATTGTGATTAATTTTATGTGTATAATATAATATTGTCCTCCTTTTGGAGAGGTTATCTTGACAGGTTATTGTGAGATATAGATAGTTATGACCTAGACAGCGTTCTACCGCCCATTCTGCGGCGTAGGCTAGACGTACCTGTTTAGGATAATAAACGAGAAAAGATTTGATGAATGCGGAAAACGAGGTCTTGTGCGAAGACCCGCCCTTCTTTTATGTTTACAAACAAGATTGTACAAATTTAATCCTACACGAGGATGTCTAAGTATAATTTATTTAATCTGGGTAAATATTGCTATAGGTGTCTGATCTGCGGTCGATCACTTTAGCCCTTGGAACACACGATGTTTTGAAGAAGTGTTGTGGAAGATAGAAAGCCGTTTCGAGGGTTGCTAAAGAGGGTGGATGCCCGATGCCAGGGTCGTCGATCCCTTCTCTTTGCCTGAGCTCTGGACTCTTCTATCTCTCTCTCTCTTGATCTCCTTCTTCTATTTCTTCTTTCAATTTGTCGACCTGTTCCTCTATTCATAGAGGTCTCTATTTATAGAGTTTTTAGTGACAGTGACTACACAGTCGGCGTCGAAACCGAGTAGTGGAAAATATAGCACCCTTTTACACGACGGTTTAAAATAACCAATGCCTGCGTATAAATGACCTTTTGAGTGAGCATGTGACGTGCGTCCAACTAAGGGACAGAACGCGTATATCTGCTACGAAGATCACGACGTAGAAGCTACATAGGTAGTTATATCTTGTGTAGAAGAGGGTGACGTAGAAGCCAAATGACTGTCACCATGGCATAGAATCCAAGTAGGCATAGAAGCTGAACAGGCATAGAAGCCAAGTAGGCATAGAAGCCAGGTGGGCATAGAAGCCGAGCAGGCGTAGAAGCCGAGTGGGCATAGAAGCCGGGTGGGCATAGAAGCCGAGCAGGCGTAGAAGCCGAGTGGGCATTGAAGCCGGGTGGGCATAGAAGCCGCGTGGGCATAGAAGCCGAGTGGGCATAGAAGCCGAACGGGCGTATAAGCCGAGCGGGCGTATAAGCCGAGTGGGCACGGAGGCCGAGTGGATGTGGACGCTTTTAGCCGGAATTATGGCTTTTAGAGATATAATCAGATCTCATGCATTAAATGCAGAGATCTGCCCGCATCCTGCGCATTAAATGTAGAGGCATGTTTTCGAAGTTTTGCTGTCCCGCAGATTTACCATCATTCTGCGTATTAAATACAGATACGTGCCTCAAACTTTGTACGAAGAGACACTGATGATGTGGCACCCTGTTTGTCTTCCGCAGAGCGTAAGAAGCTCATGTCTGCTCGTGTAAAACTAGGCAGCGTGTCGCCTTGTCTGCGTAAAAGTAGTTTACGCAAAGGGGAATGCAACTAAACGACGGTTCGGTGACATTTAATCAAATCCCCAGCATTAAATATGGAGATCCGCCATCATCATGTGCATTAAATGCAGAGGCGTGTTTTGAAGGTCTGTCACTTAGCCTGCGCATGGCGCAGAGACGTGCCTCGGGCATCTGTCAGTATTCGGTACTTCAAATGCAGAGACGTGCCTTAAGAACCTGTTATCCTTCTGTGCATAAAATGCAGAGACGTGCCTCGAATCCCGTACGAAGTGCAGCTTTTGACGTAGCAGGCGGTTTGTCTTCTGCGGAGCGTAAACAGCTTACATTCGCCTGTGTTAAACTAGGCAGCGTATCCCTTCGTATGTGTAAAAGTGGTTTACGCAAAGGAAATGGCAGTAAATGACAGCCTGGGTAGCAGTGTCGCGCCATCATTTATAGTCGTCGCTTGGGTAGTCGTGTAGTACTTTTTGTCAGAAGTCCAGATGTCAGGTTCATTGCACGATCTGACAGGTTCGTTTCGAAGAATACGAAGCGTCCCTCATACACTTCAATGTTGTATTGAAAGCGGATGAGCTTTACGCCAAACAGGTGATGAAGAACCCTGTTTATGCTGAAGTGGCCTGGACATACAGCTTTACGCGGATGGTCCTCGAGCTTATATTTCACGTTGTGCTCAGCAGAAAAGCTCCATTGCACGCTGATGGCTCCGTGGTCCTCTGTTTATGTTGCTCTGCCTCAAGACGCCGCATATAGCTATCCCGCATATTTTTTATGCTTCTACAAGACCCCCTTCAAATCTTTTAAATTCCTCGTAATTTGAAACGCTTTGAATGAAGCATGAACCGTTCCTCGTAACTCAAAATGCTCTAAATGGAGCCTTCAACGGTCAAGCCTGACACATTCTTTCATGGCTAACTTTATGGCGGAGTTTATTGGGGATGGGTGATCTCTTTCGCCTATAAAAAGGCTGAGGAGTCCTCATGTTCTTTCCACACTTCCTTTACTACACAGAGATGATGGCCGGAGTTCGTCGGGTCGACTTGAGGAAGAAGGAGACCATGCTCTTCGGGCATGTACGGAGCCAAAAAAGATTGCGTCTTCGAGCAAATGTCCTCTGCAACGATGGATCATTGAAGGATATCATAGCCTTCTTTGCTCGGGATAATCAGCAACTTTGTATGGTGGTTCTTCGGGAGAGAAGAAGGGTCGCATTTCGCCATGCTGCTTGCAAGCGGTACCTTTTCTTGTTAGCTCCGGGGACGAGAGCAGATAAACTGTAACTGCCGTCCTGGAGTGGCGTTGGTTGTAGGGAAGCAGATCTACCCTGCTTTCCTTCTGTTGGAGGATGGGTCTATGCCCAAATTTGTATCCTCCCGCCGTTGACCAATATATCAGTCAGTTTACGGACACTGACTGACTGCTGGAGAAGATGGTAAAGAATTGCCGCCCATGCGAGAACCTGGTAGAACAGATTCTGGGTGCGATCTTCAGACGATGATGAGGAAGCCCTTTGTAGATGGGATTTCCCTCATGTAAGGTCATAAAAATAAAGAAAACCCTTGTAGACTGGATTTCCCTCATGTAATCATGTTTTTAATCTTAATAAAATTGTCTTTCTTCTTTGCATATGATCATGTTTCTATACTTTGCTGTGAAGTTTGAATATGTGTAGCTTCGACACGTCTGATTCTTTTACGCTGACTCTATATAGAAAGAGTGCTAGGTCCTGTCTTGTCTTTTACGCATAACTAAGGATGCGCAGAAAGCCGTTTTAGCAGTCGAGTGTTTGAACTGTCTTGCTGTTAGGAACCGCATAGAATTCTGAACTGTTTTTACTTCTGATAAACAGAATATTTGTTCAGACCGTCGTCTTTAAAAGTGATTTCTCGAAAATCCCTTAGAACAGGGCGAGAACTGGCTGTCAAACTGAGTCGCCATCTTGATTTTGTAGACGAAATATTCAGACTAGATTCTGGACGAACTTCGAATTGACCCATAAAGAAGAGTAATTTTTAATGTTAAACTCTGTATTCTTCGGGTACTTGGGGTATCTTAAGGTCAAGAAGGAGTATCTTCTGTGTGAACTACTGCAATTGACCACCTTTGATAACTGTTCAGATGTACAGTACTGGCATGCGCATCTTTCAGATGTACGAAAAGTCATGGAGCATGAAATCACAAGTTCGTTGCCTCTGAGCGTAAAATGCCACCGAGCGCGAAATCATGGACTTGTAGTTCCTGAGTGTGAAGTCGTAGGTTTGTAGCCTCTCGAGCATAAAAGCTACCGAGCATAAAGGCATCCGGGCGTAAAACCATAGACTTGTAGCCATTGGAACGTAAAACCGTAGATTTGTAGCTGTCGAGCATAAAAAACTCCTTGGTGCAGAACTGTAGATTTGTAGCTTCTGAAAAGAAAATCTTCCGAGCGTGAAGTCGTGGATCTGTTGCCTCTGAGCGTAAAAAGCCACCGAGCGTGAGATCGTAGATTCGTAGCTGCTGAGCATGAAGTCGTAGGTTTGTAGCCTCTCGATCGTAAAAGCTACCGAGCACAAAGGCATCCGGGCGAAAAACCATAGACTTGTGACCTGTGAGCGTAAAAACCGTAGATCTATAGCTGTCGAGCGTAAAAAGCCCCTTAGCGTAAAAACCACGTATCTTCCTCGCGCGAAAACTTTTTGAATTCGCTGACTGTCCGCCTTCTCTTAGTGATAGGCTGACGTAGTACCCAATCATAATCGGATTATTAATTAGGACATTTGGTTCCAGATTCGAGGAGTCTATCTGAACTCTATATATACCCTAAGTTTCTGATAGAAAAACTTTTCATCCGTCTTCTGCAAAAGAAAGTCTTCGACTGTTCGAGTTCTTCTTCGTTTCTTCTCCGAGATTTCAAAGTTTCCAGTAATGGTCTCGAAATAATCCTTCTCCACTAAGGAAAAGAAGGTTGATTCTTCTTATCGTTCTTCTGCTCAAGTGAGAGCGTCTTCGGTCGGGCAGGGCAAACTTCCTTCTGAGCGAAGTATCCCACCGATGAGCAGTGCACCCGGCCTAAAAGGTAGAGCATTTGGGATGAAGAAGAACGATCGAAAATCCTTCGCACATGTTGTACGTGACCGCGCTAGGTCGTCTCCTGTGCTGATAGCCTCTTTGAAGAAGATGATGCACAGAGACGTTTCATATTTTATGCCCACATTTCTAATGTGTCAGCGTAAAAACTCCATACTTTCGCAGTCCGGCGTAAAAGCTTCGACTGTCGAAAGTTGGTGTATAAAATTTGAGTATTACGCTTCTGGATAAAGATTCTGGCGTAATACCTCAATTTTATCAGTCTGGCGTAAAGCACAGACTATATACTGCCAGCCTTGAAATTTTACGGTTTAGGAAATAGATTCCAGCGTAATGGTCAAGTTTTTACGGTCTTGGCGTAAAGCACAGACTGTTGATTTTTGGCGTGTGCTGTAAGATCTGTAATATCTAGTTATAGGAACTGACGTATTTTTCTTGCACTCTTGCAGTTAACTTGTATGTGTCTCCGCTAGCCGCTGTGATGGGTTCTGCCGTAGGGATGCTGCACTCCAACTATCTGGAGGATCTGTCACACGTGACATTTTCTATCTCCGGGCCGCAGTATCCTGAAGGAAGGGAGATTCTGATATCGGCTCTGGGCGAGCGAATGCTGCTGAGCATTATCAACGGGAAGCCCCTAACATATATAGATGGGGACCAATACATAAAGCCGGCCTTCTTCTTCGGGGACATGATTGACAAGCAGTCTCAGACGAAGCCCAAGAGAGAACTCTGGGTTTTTCCTGCCAGGAACTTGGTTTTGTATCTGCCCAAGATGCCGAGAGACTATCCCATCTCGGCTTTTTTCCATGCCACACATCCCAGGAAGATGTCGCTGACGCTGACTCCTGATCTTCACGGCAGGCCGAGAAAGATATTTTATCTGAATAGAGCGGATCAGGGGTCGTTTGTCAGCCGTCCTTCCGGCAATGTGACGGTGTTCAGGGGACTGTACCCGGGCAGTGTTCCGAGTGAAGACAGCTTGGTGATCCAGCCGGTCCAATTACCGACTTTTTGTAATGATTTTATGGGGCACGGGGGAGTATACCCTAAGGTGAACCCTCGGTGCGGTGGGTGGATCACCCCTTCAAACCTTCGATGGGCTCACTTAGTTGATTGGTACTTGAAGCATTTTCAGACCGAGTTGGAGAATATTGGTCTGTTTGCAGCTATAAGTGCTACCAGTGTTGGGTTACCTCCTAACCCCAACCTGTTCCTGGCACTGATGGAGCGATATATTTCGCTCACCGGGACTTTTGCCACTCCACTGGGGGAGTAGGGATTGGCCCTTCATGAGATGGCAGAGATCTCGAGATTGCCAATGGGGAATACTCCATATGAAGAGTATGTTCCTACGAACCGAGAGTTGGGGGATTCAGACCCTCAGGTAGTGGAAGTGTATCAGGAGCTGATGTGCCACTACCTTGCTTGCACCGCTTTTTATGATGAGCCCTCAGATTTGGCTCACATCAGCAAATGGACGTCCTACCTCTTTTTTTACCAATCCAGGACTGCTAAGTCAAAGAAGGTATTGGAGGGCAAGGATCTGCTTGTGAATCCTCTGAGAGCACTCAATGCTAAGGTAGTCGACGATCTCATAGTGGATGCTGGGGCCCCAAACTTGATCCTCGACGAAGGGATCGAACAGTATCCTGTAGGTTCTAAGGCCTATAGTTATTTGAGGCGTGCCGCAGGCCTCTGTCCAGGGAAGCTTAACTGAATGGCTTTCTCTCCATATGGCTGCACCGAGTGGTGGTACCTGGCGTCGCATCTGCTGACCGCATTCACCACAATACGCTATGGCCTGCAGTACGTCTGGTGTTTAGGGCAAGACTGGGCTTGCTCCCTGCCATGGTGTGCCGTATTCAAGCTGGCCTGAGGGCCATGACTGATGGACTGCTCGCCGATGAGACTCGGCGTGATAGCTTTCCCAGGATAGAATTACCATACCTGTATTTGAAGGGATGGTTAATTCTTTATAACCCCAGGGTTATGTCTCCCGGCTTCGGCAGTAGTTCGGGGACTAGTTTCTTGTTGAACTACCAGAAGTCTTCCTAGAATGTGACCACAGTTCTAGACTACCGGCGGGCACTGGGCCTCAGTCACAGCTGGAAGCTTTTCTGCACTGTCTCCTCCGTACATCGCAATCAATCGGGGATTAGGCTTGAAGATTCTGGTAGAGAGAAGACCAATCTTTCTCCTGAAGCTTTTAATTGGTTGGTCTGCATCCGACCTTCCCATCTACTACACAGGAGTGAAGACCATTGCTTCTTGGAGCCCTACCTGCCTAGTCGGTTTGCCAGGCAGTTTGGGTATGATCAGTTGCACGTGGGCAACGCCGTCACTAGCTTTCGGTCTACGGGTGGACTCATTTATGGAGCGAGAGGATGGCGATATTTCCTCATGGGTTGCACTGGAGCAATTTTTACCATGCCGGTTAATACACTCTCCACGGAGCTGCGCATCCTGCACTCGTATGCCCAGTTTTATGTGGCAACGAACACCTTCCATCGTGATTTTGACATGCATGGAAGTTTTAGGGTGCCCTCCTCCAAGTCTGGGGGAAGAGTCGAAGTCCCCTCGGTTTCTTCTGACGAGGGTGAGGAGTTCGTCAATACAGATGAGCCTCTGGTGGCGATATCGAGGGGTAAAGTTCCTCTGCCTGCAGGCCCTTTGGTGATTTCTGGGAAGCGAAGGGCCCCTACTCCGAAGAAGACTTCCCCTCGTAAGAGGAAGAAGAAGATGGTTAATCGTCCTCTCCGGATCCTTGGTGTTGAGGCTCCTGGAAGTGAGCTTGCATCTTCCCATGTTGGGGATGATTCTTTGATTCGGGGTTCCTCGCCTTTTAGAGAGGGACCCTCTAATGTTCCGGCAGGTGGTGCCGGAGAATCTCTGCTGGAGGCTGCCATCGCTGCTACTGCTTCAGGTAGCAGAACGAGGTCACCTTCTGGGCTGAGCGTACCTTTATGCGGATCGGCATCATGAGAGACTCCTGTCGTGCCTGCCAGTGCACCCAGCGAGATTCCAGCCGATGAGCCTCGATCAAAATTTGACGAGGACCTGGAAGAGCATTCACTAGTGCTTCTTAGAGCACTCCCTTCTCCAGGTATAATAGCTTGCCTAGCATCATTAAGGAATGATTTAGCTGTACAGGCTGCAGATGCGACATATATGTCGTCGGCCATGGTTAAATGTCGTCTTCACTCCTTTTCTTTTAGGAACGTTAACATTATGCTGATATTAACTTCCTTTCGTCCTCTTTTCAGGGGAAGACCTCTTCGGGTAGGGCAGTGTAGATGCGCCTTTTGACTCTGGCGACGACACGGATGTGGCTGATTTTGAAGAGGAAGCATCTTCGGGTGCCGGCTCGCCTGTCGACGAGGTTCCGATATCTCAAGAGGAGGACAAGCCTATCATTGCGCCAATGCCTCCTTTGAGTATGCTGGTATCTTCGTCCGGTGTTGGCGCTTCTTCTTTCGTCGCACCACCTGTCGAGGCGACGGCTGTGGCAACATCGTCTGCAGTTGTTCTTGGAGGGGAACACGCCAATATTGAGGCCACTCCCGACGTCAGTTCGGATCTATCTGCGCTGATCGAGCAGTTCACCGATATCTCCTACAACACTCTGAAAATGTTAATATCAATGGTGTTGGCGAAGAATCTGAGCTTTGTGTCGCTGAAGAGGTCCTCCCAGTCCGTGATAGTGCCGATCTGAGAATTCAACGACACTGGGCTAGCTAAGACGCTGGAGGAGATAGTTAATGGTTTGGAGCAAACCATTAACGAATACTTGCAGCTAGCTCAAGACAATGTTGAAGATCTGGTCCAGGCTAGATACGACTCCATGACTGCGCGGCTTGGCAAACAGATGGCAGGCATAAATAAATCCATCCAAACACATCAGCAGGAGATGGATGAAGGAAAAGTCATCCTGGAGGAGACTATTGCTCTTCGAACGAAGTGACAGGTCGAGCATAAAAGGAATGTAGCGAGGGTCCTCAGGCTACAAACAAAACTCGCTTAGGCAAAAGAGTCGGCTTCTCAGTCGTCGGAAGTTCTAGTTGTGGTGGATAGCCGATTGGGCGTAGCACAACAGAACTTGGCGCGTGCAGAAACTGCCCGTGCTGGTTTTCTTCGGGCTAGGGCCAAACTGTCCCTCATGAGTAATGATGAGGCACAGCTAGAGCGGGCTCGACATGATGTCTGGGATTCCAGGACTGAGAGGATGGCCGCACTGGCGCAGCAGCTTCGCGACCTGACTGCTCCCCCAAAATGATGTACTTTTGCTTTTGCTTTTGCTTTTCAATGTACTTCTGCTCCTTTTTGGGAATAATAAAGAGGCTTTTCATCTGACTTTTGTGGACCCATCATTTTGGAATATAAATGACAGGTTTGGGTAAAAAGTGATATTAGAGATAATATGAACATGATATACTCTCGGTAAGTTTCAGCGGGATATATCTATTCAGAGGTTATATGATAGAATATGCTCCTAGCTAAAATCATTTTTGGAAGTAGTTTTATCAGAATGAGGTTTTTGCCATATTCCACTTGAGCAGAGGAGGTTAAGCATAGTACCTTTTCAGGAATTTGCCATTGATAGGAGCCATTAGCAGGTCTCCATTAGGCTGGGCTAACCTGTAAGCGCCGTTTGAGAACGTTGTCTCGATCACATAAGGGCCTTCCCATTTGGGCTGAAATTTGCCCTTACTCCTGTGAGTAAGAATCATCGGCCTTCTTACGGCTAAAACTAGCTCTCCGACTTTGAACACCCTTTCCTTTACCTTTTGATTAAAAGCCTTGGAAATGCGTGCTTGGTAGAGCGCGATGTATTATTGAGCATGGAGGCATTTCTCGTCTAATCCTTCTAGCTCTTGAAGCCTTAACAGGTCGTTCTTTTCTTGAGTCAGCTCATTAGCCACGGCTATCCTGAGTGACGGAATTTGGATCTCGATGGGAAAAACTGCTTCGCTCCCGTAAACTAATGAGAATGGGGTGCAACCTGTCGGTGTCCGTACCGTTGTGCGGTATGCCTAGAGACATTCTCCCAGCTTCTAATTCCAATCCCTTTTGTTCGACGAGACAAACTTCTTCAAGAGCTTGATAATGGTTTTGTTGAAAGCTTCCGCCAAACCATTAGCAACAGGATTATATGCCATCGAGGCGACATTCTGTATCCGATTTTTATCGCAAAATCGATGAAACGCTTGGCTGATGAATTGAGGACCATTGTCATGGATTATCCTTCGGGGTATCCCGAAGCGATAAATGATGTGATGTTTGATGAAGCTGATCACATTAGATGCCTTTACCTCAGCGAGAGGGATCGCTTCCACCCATTTGGAGAAGTAATCCGTGATGGCCAGTATGAACTGGTGACCTCTAGAAGAAGACGGGTGAATAGGACCAATGATATCCATACCCCATGCTTCGAAAGGCCAGGATGCAACCGTAGGATACAGGTACTCAGGAGGTTGATAGATAAAGTCTGCATGGATCTGACAGGCTCTACATTGTATTACATACTTTATTGCATCTGTGATCATAGTAGGCCAGTAATAGCCCATTGTCCTGATACGATCCTGTAGCTTAGGACCGAGTTGGTGCTCTCTGCATACGCCGTCATGGGCTTCACGGATAATCCGTTGTGCTTTGTCACCAGAGAGACATCGTAATAATAGTTTGTCATAAGACCGGCGATATAGACATTGTGAAGATGCGTCAAAATAGAAGCGTAATGATCGTCTCTTGACGGATACCGCTTCTTTAGGATCTTCTGGCAAGATTTCGTATGCTACGAAGTCTATAAAGGGACTTCTCCAGTCTCTCCTTGGAAGATCTGTGTCCAGTGCGTAGCTGCGTTCTATGTAAAAGTTGTTTTTCACACAGAATAAATCTCTGGTAAGAAGGATTACTTAATTTTGCCTTCTTATAGGGGTAGCTAAATCTACAGCTAGACTGACTAGAGCGTCAGCTTCCAGATTCTGAGATCGAGGGACATGCTCTAGGAAGAATCCTTTAAATGTCATGGCTATCTCGACCGTTGCTCCGTGATAGGGGATGAGGTCTGGATTTCGGACTTCATATATTCCTCTGACTTAGTTGACGATTAGCAGAGAATCACCGAAAGCTTCCAGAGATTCGATGTCCAATTCTTTAGCGACTTGGAGCTCGATTAGTAGAGCGTTATACTCTGACACATTGTTAGAATAGGGCTCGCTAAGAGAATATGCTCGGTAGATGACGAGCTTATCAAGAGTAACTAGGACAACTCCTACTCCTGAAACCATATTTCCCCTGGGACCAGCCCTGGAGGCACCATCGAAGAATAGTTGCCATGCATCACTTTCCATTGCGGAATTACATTATGCGACTTCGTCTGGAATATCCTCGTACAGTTTGGAGGCCTCCGGGATCGGATGAGCAGCTAGGAAGTCAGCCAATGCTTGGCCTTTGATAGACTTCTGAGGGACGTATACCATGTCATATGGTGTTAATAGCATCACCCAAGTCGCGAGTCGGGAGTTAAGAACACTTGGCTTGCTCATCAGTACCCGAAGTAGATTGATCCTGGAGATGATGTGAATAGTCTGGCCTGTGACATAGTGCCGCATTTTCTGGATAGCGAACATCAGAGCCAAGAATTCTTTCTCCACTGGGTTGTACTGGTGTTCGGCTCCGACCATCATCCTGCTGAGGTAGTAGATAGCCTGTTCGTGACCTGTATCATTCTTTTATGCGAGAAGAGCTCCCAGAGAATAATCCATCGCTCGAACATACAGCACGAATGGTCTCCCTATGACGGGAGGCACCAAAACTGGAGGACTAGTGAGGTAACGTTTGATGTCTTCGAATGCTTGCTGGCAGGCTTCGTCCCATATGAAGGATACTCCTTTTTTCATGAGGCGAGAAAAAGGTTGACATCTCCCAGAGAGGTTGGATATGAATCTCCGGATATAACCAAAACGACCTTAAAATCCCTTGAGTTCTCTCAGATTACGGGGCTGTCGCATTTCTAAGATGGCCTTGACTTTATCAGGGTCCACTTGAATGCCTTTGGCGGTAATGACAAATCCAAGGAATTTGCCACTGGATACACCCAGAAAGGATTTTGTAGGATTCATTTTGAGTTGATGTTGGCGCATCAAGTCAAATAATGTCTTCAAGTCTTGGATGTGAGTATCCTTGAGGCAGCTTTTGACAGCTACATCGTCTACGTAATATTCCACCGTCTTGCGTAAATGCTCATGGAATATGTTGCTCATAGCCTGTTGGTACATAGCCCCTGCATTCTTCAATCCGAAAGGCATGACCGTATAGCAATATACCCCCAGTTGTGTCCGGAAGGCAGTATGCTTCTCGTCTTCAGGATGCATCTTGATTTGATTGTACCCTGAGAATCCGTCCATTAAAGACATACGTTCAAAACCGCATGTATTGTCAATCATGACGTCTGTGATGGGAAGAGGAAACTAGTCTTTAGGGCAGGCTGCATTCAGATCTCGGAAATTGATGCAGACATGTACTTTCCATTCTTCTTCATGACCGGGACAACATTGGTGACCCATTCGGGATATTGTTCTTCACGGATGAAGCCGCAGGCTATCAACTTCTTGACTTCAGCTTCAATGGCGTCCATCATATTCGGGCGGAACCGGCGTTGATGCTGCTTCACAGGCTTCGAATCAGGCAATATATTGAGCTTATGAGTAGCCACCTTTGGATCAAGGCCTGGCATGTCCTCATAATTCCACGCAAAGACGTCGATATATTCTTTTATCAGCTGGATAACTTCTTCCCTTTCTGCTTCGGAAAGATCATTACTGATAAATATCGGCTTTGGCGAGAGTTTATCCCCAACGTCAATTTAGATAACTTTATCTTCAGTGGAAGGTTCTCTATGCTCGAAGCGGAACTCCTATTGTGTATCCATTTGCTGAGCCCAAGCGTCATTCTCAAACAGTTCAGATTCTTGTTCGTCTGATTCGAAGGAATCCGTCACTACCATATTTACAGATAATGTTTGCTCGAGAGCATGAGATGAGTCGGAGGGCGCTGAGGCATCTTGAGAGGAGGAAAAGACATCCTTGTTTGACTCAGGAGTCGCAAGGGAGGTTGTATACCCTAACCCGAAACGAGTTCGTTGATAATAGGCATCGCCGTGCAGCGGCATTCATCTGCCTTTCCCGTAGTTGAGACCTGGTTCCAACTTCAGGTTATATCCCATACCTTGCATCATCTTCAAGGCTTGCGGGCTGTATCTGTGAACCTGCATTTTACCGACATCGTCATCGGAAGAATCTTCTTGCGTGGTTGGTTGCTCGCGCATGCTGCCGATGACTATTGGATGTTGACTACTGCAAGTAGGTGGGACAATGAAGATTGAATCCTCATGCGATCCATATGTCGTGGTGATATTGGATGATGACGCTATTTTCCATATATACGGATGATAGGAATCTATAGCTTCCAAGAATCTTTGTGCTATAGGTTCTATATCATCGTAGGGAGAGGATTTCTGATTCGGAATTTGGGCATCAATATACTGGAAAAGAGGATATTTATTATCATCTTAAACTCCGTTCCCGGTTACATTTATATCACTCGGCTGTTTGCTGCGCCGGAGGTTGATGACTAAGGATGGAGGCTTCTGGTTCAAAGTGATCACTAGAGGATCACCCCCTTTTCCTGATTTGGTCTCGTTCAGGTGGATCGTCGTAGGCTCTATGGCTTTTGGATGAGTAGTCAGTCCTTTCACCTTGATTGACAGAGGTTGCTTGGTAGAGGGTTGCTCGGGCTCCCGGTGGGATTCCTTCTCTGCTTCGGCTGACACCACTTCAGCGCAGTCTTGAGAGTATAATACGGCATCAGAGTAGTAGGATTCTACTCCTTTGAACGGGTTCAGGTCAGCAATCTCTGTTTGTACTGTTCCTCGGGCGTCTACATATTTGAAGCATTGGTGTAGAGTTGAAGGAACGATGTTGTGGTCGTGGATCCAAGGTCTACCCAGCAGAATATTGTAGGACACCTCTGAATCGATGACGTAGCATGTAGCCACCGATCTGAGGTTGCCAATCTGGATCCTCAGGCAAATTTTCCTCAACGGCTTACTTCTTCCAGCGTTGAAACCCACGATCGTAGTGGTGGTGTAAGCCAATTCGCTGGTAGGAATCCTCAGCGGTCTGAGCAGACTATAAGAAATGATGCTGATTGATGATCCCGGATCTATGTGAATCCGGTCGACCTTCATGGAACCGATGTACCCGGTGTAATAGAGGGGTCTGTCATGCCTGTTATGTTTTAACAGCATGTCATCTTGAGTGAAAGTGATATTTGGGATCACCTCCATCACACTGTGGCATTGAGGACACGCCACGGGCTCTTCGTCAGGGGACTTGAGCTGGGTCAAGTATGCATCCGCCTGCATCAATGCTTCACTCAGGGCTTGACGAGTGTCCTGGGAGAGCCTGAGTAGTTCGAAGATGGATAGCCTGGCTGGTGTATTAGCCAGTTGGGCCAGGATGTCGAAGTTGTACGGCTTCTCTAAACCTTTGTTCTGAATGTTCTTTATGGGTTTATCGAAGCATACTTCTTTTTGCTTCCCTTTGTCCGCCGAAGTTGGTCTTGAAGGACCGATTTCTGGTATGGCCGATTTCGGTTCTGAAGGCTTGGCAACTGAAGCGTCTGCCGATGCATCTTCCTAGCTGGCTCCATAGTCTTGGAGGTAAGCTTTTCCTGAACGGGTTCCAGTAGTCAAGACCTCATCTTCTGATGTTGAGTTCACCGTAATCATGTGACACGGCTTGTGCTTTGCGTTCTTTTTGGACTTAGCCTTAGCAGCTCGAGTCTCTTTCTCGATCTATGGCACCAGATCTGGATGAACCCACATAGTCTCGTCCTGCTGGGTAGTTAGTGGTAGCAGGTCATGATTTTGACCTCTAGCAGGAGGAAGATTAACGATGTTCATTATCGTCCGAGAAATTGGTGTAACGCCGTCCGGGACATCTTGGGGAGGCAGGTTGCCAAATTGCAGAGAGATCATGTTGGCCGTGAACGTCTTCTCGCTGTTGCACAAAGTGATGGCCTTAGCATCGATCAGCTCCTGGATCTTTCATTTCAGTATATAACACGCCTTTGTGGGGTGGTGTATGTACCTATGGAAGACACAGTACTTGGGATTGTTGGTACTGCCGGCTTTGTTGGGCCGTCTCACCTCAGGAAGAGTAATCTTGCCGCTTTTGACGAGACATTAGAATATACTTGGAATATCGTCGTCGTCGAAAGAGTACACTTCAATGGGCCTGGTAGTCCCGGGTTTTGTCTGTGTGGTAGCCATAGTCTTTTGCCTGGACGTGTTGATTGCCAGAGATTCTTTTCCCTTGGAACTGCGAGGGTGGTCGCTGTTAGAGGATGACCTTTTGCCTTTATCAGAGGCTGAGATCATGATGCCATTATCGTGCGCCTTCTGACTATTGTCCTCCGCGGCTGCCGCTGAGATGATGAACGAGGGCCAATCATGGAACTGATATGGTCCTGTGAACACCGAGATCACGGGGAGAAGATTCTTCCTGCAGATGTCCACCAATGCCGAGTCCGAAACTCCTGGAGGCATTTGCAAAGTGGCTTGACAAAAACATTCGATGAAAGTACAAATATTCTATTTTTCCTTCTGTTTGACTTCGATGAGAGAGGACATAGACATATCTATCCCTCCTTCGTAGAATCGTGTGAAGAATAAAGCCTTGAAGTCTTCAAAAGAAGTAATGCAGTTGTCCGCCAGACTGCGGTACCACTGGTAAGCTACCCCCGAGAGACAGCCTTTGAACACCCGAGTGAGGAGGGCGTCGTTCCCTTGTAATAACACCATCATCATACTGAAGTAGTTCATGTATTGACTTGGTGACATTTTTCCTTCGAACAAAGCCATCGCCTGTGGTTTGCATCTAGGAGGGAAAGGGACCTCTTCCCAGATAGCCGGGTAAGGTTTGTTGATTCCCAATTTCTTGAGCTGATCTTTGTGCTTCAGGGCATCAAATTGGGCTTTCAACTCCCGTACTGCCTGCATCAGATCTTCAGCCGGTAGCGGGACCACGGAGTAGTGCGGCATCGATTGTATTACGGCTCCAATGAGAGGTAATACATTCTTCGAGTGAGGAAGTGGAGGAACTGCTGACTCTTGATCTCGAGCGGGCTCTTGGATCATGTTGGATAGTGGTAAGTCCACCCCCACACCTATCTGGGTTAGAGGAGCCGATGCTTGAGCCATGGCAGCTGTGTGTTGAGTTAGCATCATTTGGTGCATGTTCTCTATCATGGATTGTATCTCCTTCAGAGACGTCTCCAGTGTAGTGATGCGTTGCTCAGCGCTCCCGGACGGGGAAGCTTCCTCGCGTTCGTCTCCAATGGCATAAACTCCCATCTCCCTGGGTGTCATTGAAAGATTAGTATAGGTCTCTGTAGAAGTTGACTCTATACTTTCGGCGTCTAATTCGGGAGACTGGCGACCCCCAGCATCGAAATCAGAGGAGTATGAAGCCGATTGTTGCGACCTTGAACGAGTGTTTTGGAATACCCCAACTTCAGTGTTCCTAAGGAGCATGTTGAATCTTCTTCGGCTCAGAGTTCTAGAGGGATGACGTCTTTAATCTGACCCTCCTCTAGGTATATGCGAAGCCATGTTCACAGATGCATGTATGGGCTCTTTTTCCTGGAAAGATGGAGAGTAGCTCAACCGATCAAAAGCCGACCGTTTTGCTTCAAGCAGCAACAATTAATTACAATCTTATGACTATTACAAGAGTGCTGGATAGGAGGCGTAATAGACATGCTGGAAAGATCCCCTCTCCTTGCGTTTCTGGATTAGATAAATGTGCAGGTCAGGAGAAGCTGCAGAAGAAGAAGACTTGTTCCTTCTGTTCCCATCAGTGGGCATACGGAAGTTGGGAACCATAGTTTTTCCTGTGCCACCTATATACAACAGGTTGGCCATATGGGTGGCGGATAATCCCTGAGGAGGGTGTCTTCCCCCAAGTTGAGCCTTCTTTACGCTGAGTGGCTTCTCATGGCACAATTTGTAGCTCTACTCTGGTTGGCGTAAGGCTGAGGATGTCCTTAGTCGGTCATCAGCTTCTCACGTAATTCGAAGGGTAGGCAGATTGTTCCTTTGCTGGCGTAAAGGCCGAGAAGTTGAGTAGTTCGCCGTATGCTTTCCCTTATGTAGTTTACAGGGATCATCTGCTTTTTCGCAGAAGGCAGATATACTTTTGCGCATGGAGCACGTTTGGGACTCCTGATTTGGCGCTGAGGCATCATCAAATTTTTTTTCTATTCCGCCAGGGACGGGAGACTGAAATTTATGCGCAGAGCGCGGAGTAGGCTTCTGGACTAGCACTGATGCATTGTCAGAAGTTTCGTCTGTTCTGCCAGGGACAGGAGACTAAATTTTACGTACAGAGTGCAGATTATACTTCTGGGTTAGCGCTGAGGCATTGCTAGAAGTTTTATCGGTCCTGCCAGAGACAGGTGACTGAATTTTACGTGCAAGGCGTGGATTATACTTCTGGGTTAGCGCTGAGTCTTTGCCAGAAGTTTTGTCGGTCCTGCCAGAGACAGGTGACTGAATTTTATGCGCAAGGCGCAGAGGGAGCAAAGCTACAACCTCATTGGTCGGAGAGATCGGAGAGATCGGAGAGTCCACAGGAATGGTAGGGGATGTCTTGGGCATCTAGACCTTGCGCAGCTTCCTATTGCTTTGGACGGAGAGGGAGTGAGAGCTACCCCCTGCTCGAATCATGTCTTCGTAGGTAGACTGGTCGAACTGGACGACCAGTATCTTCTTCACGGATCCCACGGATACCATATCGTGTTAAGCAATTGCTTCCTCATCAGAAGAGAAAGATGTCCCCAGCAGAGTCGCCATTTGTTTAGGATAATAAACGAGAAAAGATTTGTTAAATGTAGAAAATGAGGTCTTGTGCGAAGACCCGCCCTTCTTTTATGTTTACAAACAAGATTGTACAAATTTGATCCTGCACGAGGATGTCTAAGTATAATTTATTTAATCTGGGTAAATATTGCTATAGGTGTCTGATCTGCGGTCGATCACTTTAGCCCTTGGACCATACGATGTTTTGAAGAAGTGTCGTGGAAGACAGAAAGCCGCTTTGAGGGTTGCTAAAGAGGGTGGATGCCCGATGCCAGGGTCGTCGATCCCTTCTCTTTGCCTGAGCTCTGGAATCTTCTCTCTCTCTCTTTTTATCTCCTTCTCCTATTTCTCCTTTTAATTTGTCGACCTGTTTCTCTACTGATAGAGGTCTCTATTTATAGAGTTTTTAGTGACAGTGACCACACAGTCGGCGTAGAAACCGAGTAGTGGAAAGTACAACACCCTTTTACATGACGGATTAAAATAAGCAATGCCTGCATATAAATGACCTTTTGAGTGAGCATGTGACGCACGTCCAACTAAGGGACAGAACGCATATATCTGCTATAAAGATCACGGCGTAGAAGCCACATAGGTAGTTATCCCTTGTGTAGAAGAGGTTGGCGTAGAAGCCAAATGACTGTCACCATGGCATAGAAGCCAAGTAGGCATAGAAGCCGGTAGGCATGAAGCCAAGTAGGCATAGAAGCCGGGTGGGCATAGAAGCCGAGCAGGCGTAGAAGCTGAGTGGGCATAGAAGTCGGGTGGGCATAGAAGCCGAGCAGGCGTAATAGTCGAGTGGGCATAGAAGCCGGGTGAGCATAGAAGCCGCGTGGGCATAGAAGCCGAGTGGGCATAGAAGCCGAGCAGGCGTAGAAGCCGAGCAGGCATAGAAGCCGAGTGGGCACGGGGGCCGAGTGGATGTGGACGCTTTTAGTCGGAATTACGGCTTTTGGAGATATAATCAGATCTCATGCAATAAATATAGAGTTATGCCCGTATCCTGCACATTAAATATAGAGGCGTATTTTTGAAGCTTTGTTGTCCCGCAGATTTACCATTATTCTGCGTATTAAATGCAGATACGCGCCTCAAACTTTGTACGAAGAGACACTGATGACGTGGCACCCTGTTTGTCTTTCGCAGAGCATAAGAAGCTCATCTCTGCCCGTGTAAAACTATGCAGCGTATCCCCTTGTCTGCGTAAAAGTAGTTTACGCAAAGGGGAATGCCACTAAACGATGGTTCGGTGACATTTAATCAAATCTCCAGCATTAAATGTGGAGATTCGCCATCATCCTGTGCATTAAATGCAGAGGCGTATTTTGAAGGTCTATCACTTGGCCTACGCATGGCGCAGAGACGTGCCTCGGGCATCTGTCAGTATTCGGCGCTTCAAATGCAGAGACGTTCCTTGAGAACCTGTCACCGCTCTGTACATAAAATGCAGAGACGTGCCTCGAATCCCGTACGAGGTGCAGCTTTTGATGTAGCAGGCGGTTTGTCTTCTGCAGAGCGTAAACAGCTCACATCCGCCTGTGTAAAACTAGGCAGCGTATCCCTTCGTATGTGTAAAAGTGGTTTACGCAGAGGAAATGGCAGTAAATGACAGCCTGGGTAGCAGTGCCGCGCCATCATTTATATTCGTCGCTTGGGTAGTCGTGTAGTACTTTTTGTTAGAAGTCCAGACGTCAGGTTCATTGCACGATCTGACAGGTTCGTTTCGAAGAATACGAAGCATCCCTCGTATACTTTAATGTTGTATTGAAAGCGGATGAGCTTTACGCCAAAAAGGCGATGAAAAACCCTGTTTATGCTGAAGTGGCCTGGACATACTGCTTTACGCGGATGGTCCTCGAGCTCATATTTCACGCTGTGCTCAGCTGAAAAGCTCTGTTGTACGCTGATGGTTCTGTGGTCCTCTGTTTACGCTGCTTTGTCTCAATATGACGCGTATAGCTATTCCGCGTATTTTTCATGCTTCTACAGTACCCACGACTCATGCCCAATTTTTTGGGTGCGGGTCGTGACACCCTGGTGATGGCAAGGACAATTATTGCCTATGTATCAGCAACAACCAAACTTGGAACTTGGGGTTAACTCAAGTTTCAGTAGAAGAGGAATAGAATAGGGGACTGCCAAGCATGTACAAATATGCACATTGTATGTGCAATCAATAAGAGGGACAACAGTTGAGTAAAGTTTGGTCATTTGGGTATCCTTAAGTGCAAATATAATATTGGAGTATCAGAGATATGTGTATAGATGTGTATAACTAAGATATCAGATATTTTAACTAAGTATTAGAGTTTAATACTAAAGAAAGTAGTATATATATCTATAAGTTCATATAGAGGGTATACTAGGGTACATGAGGTATCATATTACCAAGTATATAGATATCCTAATAGTACTAGCCAGTATAGTAATAATTTAAGTTAATGACATAGAAACCTAACCAAGACCTAGTATTCACTAGTTCAGACTTGTAATCAACCTAGAAGCTAGGTATGACCCTAAAATTAAGGTATTGGCCTAGTTTGACCGTGGTGACCTAGAAAACCATATTTTTACTTATTTTTACTTGGTTCTCTTCCATTTACACCAAGTAACATGTAAATTTATATATAGGTCTATGTGACACAAGTTCGGACACCATTTTGCATTATTTGCTCAGGATCTCAGGCGAGTACATTCTCTGTTAGTTTTTAGTACTTGATAGTGTATATATCATATATTCTAGATCTGTTTACTTGATTCTGACACCATATTATATGGGATTATATAGATCGAGTCAGGAGATATTATTTATTTGACGAGTGTTGGATACTTTTACACATGTACTTTATCGTGTGCTTTGGGTATTCCATGTGCTCGTATATATCGTGTTCTCCGTGTGCTCATATTACATTTATGTGCGTAATGTGTCGTGATTTGATCCATGAATATTAGTCGGGGGGGAGTAGGAGTTGATTATGTGATCAAACCCTTAGTATATTTGTGTGCATGTCAATTACACCCAGAACGTGTAATTGAGTTACCGTAGAATATTCGTGTGCAACCTAAATCGATTACAAAATAAACTTGTACTCTAAGGCACTAGTTAGTATCATCAGTTCTCTTAATGAAAGTTTATACCATATTGCTCGTATTCACTTTTCCAGTTATATTTTATTCCCCAGTTACCTGTGCATCCTATATTCATTTCTACTGCTGTTATATATTGTCACGCCCCAGTCCCAAAAGTATACGGGACTAGGCCACATGGTAATAGCCAGCTGACACGTCTCCGAGGATATCCTAATTTAGTGGATCATAACGAAGAGTGCTATGATGTCCTAAACTACTAATAAGTCCAATGTCAATCAACAACAGGTAATCTAATCTCATCCACAATGTAACCAAGAAGTACAAAAATGAATACTGGAAATAAACATCAATCTGAATATCATAGTACAACTCTAAATGTCTGGTGGGAACAAACCCACTACTAGAACGAAAATAAAGTACAAAATGACAGATAAAAAGAGTAATGACTAGGGCATCTGCTAACTAGATAAAGATGCTCCCAATCCTAGGCAGAAAGCCTACCAAATGATCACGAAAACTCTGATGGTAACACCTCTAGCTCCTCCTCGGATGCATACCTTGTCTCCTGTCCGAGTCCGTACACTGTAGGATAATACACCTCGTCCAAATCTGGAAAGGTACCAGGTCCTCAGAGGGACATAACAAGATACCTAGAAGCATGCCAAAAGTAAATACTGTAAAAACTCAAGGGTAAACTAACCAGCTAAGTGAAATGCACTTTGAAGACAACCTTGGTACGTATGGGTAGGTGAAAAGTATAAAGCGTAGCGTCGAGCCAGAGGCTATGTATCTGGTGTGTTTGATAATAAACGAAAGAAATTGAAACTAGGTTTATACGAAATCCTTTCTTTGGTTTACAAACAAGAAAAAGAAGTACAATTAATCCTATACGAGGATGTTAAGTATAAAAATTTAATTCTGGGAAAATATTGCTATAGGAGCCTGATCTGCGGTCGATCACTTTGTCTCTTGGACCACACGATGACAAAAAAGTGTTGTAGAAGACAAAAAAGAAGCTTCAAAGACTACAGAAGGGCTTAAACTCTCGTTGCCAAAGTAGTCAATCAACACTCTCTGGATATACTCTCTTTTCTTGAAAAATCTTTGACCCCAGTTTTTCTCGACCTTGGCCCTCCGTGGCCAGAGGTCTCCATTTATAGAGTTCAGCTACAGTCGGCGTAGAAACCGAACAGGAGAACTGCACCTTTTATGCGGCGGTTATAATAACTGCTACCCACGTATAAATGATCTTTCGAATTGGCGTATGATGCATGTCCCATTATGAGGTAATGCGTATAATCGCTCATCGAAGATCACGGCATGTAAGCCACATAGATAACTGTCCCTCACGTAGAGATGGTTGGCATAAAAGCCAAATAACTGTCTCGTTGGCGTAAAAGCCAAATAGTTGTTCTGGTGGCGAAAGAGCCAAGTAGCTGTCATATTGGCATAGAAGCCAAATATCTGTCATATTAGCATAGAAGCCAAAATAGGCGTAGAAGCCGAATAGTTGTCAGGTTGGCGTAGAAGCCAAGTGGTTGTCATATTGGTGTGGAAGCCAAGTTCTGCATAAAGAGTGATGTTTTGCAAATGTAGCCTGAGTCGGCATATTTCAAGGAGATAGCTTACGCCGTGCTCCTATAGCTGAAAATAGCCTGGTTGGCGTAATGTGCGGGGATGGTGATGTGGACGTATTATCCCTAATTATAGCTCACCCAGTCTTTGAAAGTAGAACCAAATCTCGTGCATTAAATACAGAGATATGCTCCCATCTCGCGCATTAACTGCAGAGACGTGCCTCGAGCTCTGTACGAAGAACAGCTTTTGATGTAGCAGTTGGTTTTGTCTCTTCCTGAGCGTAAAAGCTCGTCTCTGCCTATGTAAAGCAGGCAGCGTATACCTTGGATGCTTAAATGACATCTTATATCAAAGATTGTGTCACTAAATGACAGTCTGGGGCTCTGTGCAGAATTATCATAAAAGCCATCCTCTCGATCGTCGTGCATTACTCTTTGTCAGGCGTCAGGTTCATTGCTCCAACTGATAGGTTCATTCGGAGAATATGAAGAAATCCTCGTATAAATTTCTGCTGCATTAAAAGCATATGGGTTATACGCTGAAATGGCGATGTAGCAACCTTTTTACGCCGAAGCAGTCTGGAAATACTGTATTACGCGAGTTGTTCCGGAGCTATGTTTTACGCTGAACTTGCGTTGAAGCTCTGCTGTACGCCGATGGTTCTGGAATAATATTTCACGCCACCCAATGCTGGAGCTCTGTTTTATGCGGGCTTCCTGTACATTTAGGGTTTTACGCGTATGATTCTCCAGCGTGTTTTTCATGCTTCTACAAGACCCCCTTCAAAGTTTTCAAATTCCTCGTAATTTAAAACACTTTGAATGAAGCATGAAACGGTCAAGTTTGACTCGTTCCACGAGGCTAATTTCTCGGCGGATTTTTAGGAGTTTGTTGGGATTCAGTATGTTCTCCTTTGCCTATATAAAGGTGAATGGGTTACCCAGTTCTTCCCATACTTCCTTCACCTCAAAGAGAGAGATGGTTGCTGAGCTTCGTTGGGTTGACCTGCGGAAGAAGAAGATCATGTTCTTCCAGCATGTAAGGAGCCATAAAAAGAGGCATCTTAGAGCAAATATTCACTGCAACGATGGATCATGGAAGGATATCATAGGTTCCTTTGCTCGGGATAATCAGCAATTTCATATGACGATTCGTCCAGGAGAGAGGAATGGTCTTATTTGGCCACACAGCTTGTAAGCTATATTTTCTTTTTTTATGGTGCTGGACGATGATAGGTAGTTTGGCCCTGTCTTCCAATATTGAGTTAGGTATGAACACCCAACACAATTCTAGGGCATGCCTGTCATGACGTAAGAAGGATGGGCTCTGAATAATTTACACAGGCCCAGTTATGTATTCTCCCGCCATTAATCATTTTTTTGTTAATCGGCCGCGGAAGCCGATTAACTGCTGTAGAATACTGGACAAAGATTTACACCAATATGAGAACCTGGCACAGCAGATTCTTGGTGTGATCTTAAATGAAAATGGGAAACCCTTTATAGAAAAAGGATTTTCATCATATGTAATCATGAAGATGAAAAAACCCTTCGTAGACTGGATTTCTATCATATGTAATCATGATTAATAAAATTGTCTTCTTTTACGCATCTGATGATTTGCCATATTTGTTGTGAGGAAGTCTGAATAGTGTGCAGCTTCGATATGTCTGGATAATTTTACGCCGACTCTAATAAAATAATATCTGATCTCGTCTCATCTTTTACGCATAACAGAAGACGCGTAGAAAACTCTTTAGCATTTAAGTTGAAGATCCAAACTATCATGCTGTCTTAGACGAGGAGTCGCGTAAAATTTTTGAACTGTCACTTCTTTGATGTGAAGAATTCTTGTTAAGATCATCATCTTCGCGAATGGTTTTCCCAAAAATCCCTTGAAAAAAGGCAAAAAAATTCTGTCGACTAAGCCATACTTGAATTTTTGTAAAGTATTCTGACCAGACTTTTGAGTGAACTTCCAAATGACCCAAGAAGAAGAGTCATCTTCAATAATGAACTCTGTATATTTCAGGTACTTGGAATATTTTGTAGCCAAAAAGGAGCATCTTCTGCGTAAACTCTTATAATTGGTCGTCTGTAGCTTTCGAGCGTAGAATCGTATATTTGTAGCCTCTGAGCGTAAAAAGCCTCTGAGCGTGAAATCATATATTTGTAGCCTCTGAGCGTAAAGTCGTAGGTTTGTAGCCTCTCGAGCGTAAAAGCTACTGAGCATAAAAGCATTCGGGCGTAAAACTGTAGACTTATAGCCTCTGAGCATAAAAACGTAGATTTGTAGCCTCTCGAGCGTAAAAGCTCCTTAGCGTAAAATTATAGATCTGCTCTGCATGTAAATCTGGATCCATTGACTGTCCGTCTTTCCTAAATGATAGGCTGACGTGGTCCCAAATCATAACCGAATATTAAATATTGGATTTGGTTAGGGATTCAAAGAGTTATCCAAATTCTATAAATAGTCCAAGGGCTGGAGAGAGAAAACTTTTATCTGCGTTCACAAAATCCTTGCTTTTCAAGAACCCTTCTTCTTTGTCTCTTACTCGAGAACTCAGAATCACCATGGCACCTAAACAAACTTCCACTGCTAAGGGAAAGAAGGTCGCTTCCTCTTTCCGCTCTGCTGCTCAAGAGCGAGCAACTCCCATTAGGCTGAACGAGCCTCGATCGGAACGCAGCGCTCCGCCGTCGAGCTGTGCTCCTGACATTACAGGTAGAGACTTTGGGAGGAAACAAAATCCTTCACAAACATTGTACGTGCATGCGCAAGGTCCTCTTTCGTACTGAGAGCCTCTTTGAGGAATATGATGTACGGAGGGGTTTTAATATTACACGCACATTCCTGATGTGTCGGCGTAAGAACTCCAAATTTTTACAGTCTGGCATAAAATCCCAAACTGTCGAGATTTGGTGTTTACTGCAAACTTTGAATTTTACGCGCTGGATATGAATATCGGCGTAAAAATTCAATTTTTGTCGATCCAGCATAAAAGCTCAGATTGTTAACTGCTGCCAACCTAGAATTTTACGCAATGGAAAATAGTTTCCTACGTAAGACTCAAATTCTTGCAGTCTTGGCATAAAAGCTCAGACTAATGATCTTTGGCGCAAAAAAGCAAGAGTGTAGCGTCTAGTGTAGAAAATGACTTGTTCTCTTGCATTTTGTAGTGGACTTGCAGATTTCTCCATTGGCTGAAGTTATTGGCTCTGCTGCCGAGATGTTGAGCTCAAACTACTTGGAGGACTTGTCCCATGTGACATTCCCTATTTCTGGAGCCAATTATCCTGAAGAAAGGGAAACCCTGATCTCGTCCCAGGGAGAACGTATGCTGCTGAGTATGATCAATGGGGAGCCCTTGATATACATAGACGGGACAGAGTATAAGAAACCTAGTTTCTTATTCGGGGATGTGATCGACAAACAATCCCAGACCAAGCCCAAGAAGGAGGATTGGGTGTTTACTACTGAGGGCACGAAGATGTATCTGCCCTTTATGCCTAGGGATTACCCCATCTCTGCGTTCTTCCATGCCACCTATCCTAGAAAGATGTCATGGGTTCTGACTTCCGTCCTTCACGGCCGTCCGGGGAAGATCTCATATAACAAAGGATTGAACCAAGGATCCTTTATGAGTAGACCTTCAGGTCCAGTTATGCCCTTCAGGGGATTACTGCCGGGTAGTGTCCCGAGCGAGGATACGTCGCTGATCCAGCCAGTTCAGATGTCGACCTTCTGCAATGACTTTCTGGGACAGGGAGAAATGTACCCCAGGGTCAACCCTCGGCCCAGCAGATGGCTTAGCCCGGGGAAACTCTAATGGGCCAGTTTAACTGTCTGGGCCCTAAAGCACTTCCAGACGGAGCTGGAATATATTGGCTTATTCGCGGCTATTAGCGCTACAAGTGTTGCACTACCTGTCAACCCTAACCTGTTCCTAGCCTTGATGGAGCGATACAACTCGCTCACCGGGACTTTTGCCACTCCGCTAGGGGAGTTGGGCCTGGCCATTCATGAGATGGCAGAAATTTCAAGGCTGCCAATGGGGGACACTCCTTATGAGGAGTACGTTCCTACAAACCGGGAGTTGAGGGATACAAACCCTCAGGCTGTGGCAGTATATCAGGAGCTGATGTGCCACTATCTTGCCTGCACCACTTTCTATAAGAAGCCTTCTGATTTGTCTCACATCAACAAGTGGGCCACCTATCTTTTCTTCCACCAGGCCAGAAATGTTAAGCCAGACAAGGTGGTAGATAGCCGAGATAGGCCCTTAAACCCCCTGAGCATGCTAAATGCTAACACGGTCGATGACCTTATTGAAGACGCAGGGGCTTCAGATCATATTTTTGACAAAGAGATAGGGGGTTACGCTGCAGGAACAAAATCCTTTAGTTATATGAGGCATTGTCGCAAGCCTCTGTCAAGGGAAGCTCAATTAGCTGGCTTCCTCTCCGTCTGGCTTCGTCGCTGGGTAGTGCCTGGCATAGCATCTACAGATCGCATCTATCGCAACACCCTATGGCCTATAGTACGTTTAGTGTTCGGAGAAAGACTGGGCCAGCTTCCTACTATGGTATGTAGAATACAAGCAGGTCTGAGGGCCCTTACTGATGGGCTGATCGCTGATGAGATGCAGCGTAAAAGCTTTCCTAGGGTAGAATTACCCTTCCTGTACCTGATGGGATGGTTGAATCTTCACAAGCCCAGGGTGATGTCTCCCGGTCCTACCAGCGGTTCAGAAAATAATTTCTTGTTGAATTACAAGAATTCCTCTTGGAATGTGGCGACCGTCACAGATTGCCGGCGGGCGTTAAACGTTGCCCACAGCTGGAAGATCTTCTGTATCGTTCCCCCCGTACATATCAATCAATAGGGGAAGAAACTTAAGGATGAGGGCCATGGGAGGACCATTCTTTCTCCTGAAGCCTTCTATTGGTTGGTCTGTATTAGACCTTCCCATTTGCTGTACAGAAGTGATGACCACTGCTATCTGGAGCCTTATTTGCCCAGTCGGTTTGCCAGACAGTTTGGGTATAATCAGCTGCATGTGGGGAATGTCATTACCAGCTTCAAGTCTAAAGGTGGACTCATTTATGGAGCCAGGGGATGATGATACTTCATCATGGGCTGTACTGGTGCAACTTTTGTTGTGTCCGCGACCTCTCTTTCTATGGAGTTGCGCATCCTTCACTCGTATGCACAGTTCTATGCGTCCATAAACACCTTCCATCGCAATTTTGATGTGCATAGAAGTTTTAAGGTGCCCTCCCATAGGTCTACTGCCAGGGAGGAGGTTCCGTCTATTTCTTCGGACGAAAATGAGGACACCGCCGGGGTAGATGAGTTCCTGACGACAATACCGAGGGGCGTAATAGCTCCGCCGGCAGAGCCTTTCATTATCCCCCAGAAACGGAAGGCTTTGACTCTGAAAGAGCCTTTCCCTCGCAAGAAGAAGACTGCTAGAGGTCCGAAAAGGGCTTCCACCAGGAGGGCTCCTAGGAGCGAGCCTGTCATCTCCTCTATTGGGGATGATTCTTTGATTAGAGGTCCTTCGCCTATTAGAGAGGGAACCTCCATAGTTTCGGCTGACAGTGCCGAAGATTCTTTGCTCAAGATCGCTGCTACTACTGCTTCTGGTAGTGCTACAAGATCGCCTTTAAGGCCGAGCATAATAAGATTCCAGATACCTTTACCCAGACCAGTAAGGGAGTAACCCCTGCCGCGGCTGTAAGTATATCCAGCGAGATTCCACCCGATGAGCCTTGAGTGGATCTTGGTGAAGACTGGGAAGATTATCCGCCAGTGTCAGTCGGTGCACCCTCTTCTCCAGGTATGATAGCTCGCTTAGCATCATTAAGAAATGATTTAGCTGTACTGGCTACGGATGCGACATATATACCATTGGCCATAGGTAAATATTGTCTTTACGCCTCTTTTAAGAAAATTAACATCAGTTTGATATTAACTTTCTCTTGTCTTCTTTGCAGGTGCAGACATCTAAGGGGAGGGTGGAATTGACGCAACTTTTGATTTTGTTACGGACCCATCATATGAAGTGGCGGCGTCCGACATTGAGGGAGCAAGTTTTGAAACTGCCGATCTTTCATCCTCAACATTCTCGGATGTTGTTCCGCCAGTACCAGTCCAAACAATATTGGAGGAGGATGAGCCGGTTGTCTCGATTGTGCCTCCTTTGTCGAGCATGCTAACTACTTCGACCGTTGTTGGTGCCTCTACTTTTGTCGCGCCATCTGTTGAAGCGACGACTGTGATGACACCCTCTGTAGTCATTCCTGGAAGGGGATTCACCAATATTGCAGCCACTTCTAGCGTCCATTCGAATCTCGTCATGCTAGTTGAGCAGTTTACTAGCGTTTTCTACATCACTTTGAAAACGCTGATATCGATAGTGCAGGAGAAGAATCTAGGCTTCGAGGCTCTGAAGATGTCCTCTAATCTTATTGTAGTGCAGATTAGGAATTTCGGTGACGCTGAAAGGGCTAATGCGCTAGAGCAAATAGTTAATGGTTTAGAACAACCCATTAACGAATATTTGCAATTATCTCGAGGCAGCATCGATGACTTGACTCAAGCTGAATATGAATCCCTGACTGCGCAGTTTGCTGAACAGATAAAACGCTTAAATAAATCCATCCAGACACAGCAGCAGGAGATGGATGAAGGGAAGGCCGCCTTGGAGGAGGTTATTCCTCTTCAAATAAAGTGCAAGGCCGAACATGAGGGGAATGCAGCGAGGGTCCATAAACTGGAAGCCAAACTCGCTCAGGCAAAGGAGTGGGCTTTCCAGTCATCAGCAGCTCTAGATTTGGTGAATGGCCGACTAGATACAGCTCAGCAGAAATTGGAACGTGCAGGAGTCACCTGCGCCGGTTTTGTTCAGGCTCAGTCCGAACTGTCCCTCCTGAGCAATGACGAGGTACGACTGGAGTGAGCTCAAGCTAACGTCTTGAACTCTAGTAATGAGAGGATGGCTGCTTTGGCGCGACAGATTCACGATTTAACTGTTTCTCCCCAATGATGTACTTTTTTGCTTCTTTATGTAATTTGCTCTTCCCGGAGATAATAAAGAAACTTTATCTGACTTTGTGGACCCATTATTTTTGAATATAAATGATAGGCTAGGGTGAAAGTGATATCAGAGGTAAAATGGACGTGATATACTTTCGGTAAGCTTTAGCTGGATATATCTATTCAGAGATTATATGGACATGATAGAATATGATCCAACTAAATTTGTATACAAAACACTATCAGAGGTAATATGGACGTGATAGGTTTTAAAGTTCTAAATTAGTTAAACATATCTATTCAGAGATCATGAAAACATGATAGAATATGATCCAACCAGTTTTTTGTATGTAGCGTTGTCAGAATGAGATCTTCACCATACTCCGTTGAGCAAAGAAGATTAAGCATAGTACCTCTTCAGGAATTTATCGTTGATAGGAGCCATTATCATATCTTCGTTAGGCTTGGCTAATCTGTAGGCGCCATTTGAAAACATTGTTTCAATCACATAAGGGCCCACCCATTTGGGCTAGAATTTACCCTTACTCTCGTGTGTAATGATCATTGGCCTTTTCATAGCTAGAACTAGCTTTCCAACTTTGAACACTTTCTCCTTCACTTTTCGATTAAAAGCTATAGAGATGCGCACCTGGTAGAATGCAATACGCTATTGAGCTTGAAGGCGTTTCTCGTCTAATCCTTCTAGCTCTTGAAGCCGTAGTCGATCATTATTTTCCTGAGTCAACTCATTAGCTACTGCTATTCTGAGTGATGGAATTTGGATTTCAATAGGGAGAACTGCTTTACACCCGTAGATTAATGAGAATAGGGTACAACCCGTCGGTGCTCGTGCCATTGTGCGGTATGCCTAGAGGCACTCTCCCAGCTTCTCATTCTAATCTCTTTTGTTCGAAGAGACAAACTTTTTCAAGAGTTTGATAATGGTTTTGTTGAAATCTTCCGCCAAACCATTAGCAGCAGGATTGTATGTCGTAGAGGCCATATTTTTTATCCGATTTTTATCGCAAAATTGGTAAAATGCTTGGCTGATGAATTGAGGCCCATTGTCATGAATTATCCTTCGGGGTATCCCAAAGCGATAAATGATATGATGCTTGATGAAGCTGATCACGTTGGATGATTTTACCTCAGCAAGAGGGATTGCCTCTGCCCATTTGGAGAAATAATCCGTGATGGCCAATATGAACTGGTGTCCTCTAGAAGAAAATGGGTGAATAGGACCAATAATATCCATACCCCATGCTTAAAAAGGCCATGATGCAATCGTAGGATATAAATGTTGAGAAGGTTGATGTATAAAATCTGTATGAACTTGACAGGCCTTGCATTATCTTGCATATTTTACTGCATCTGCGATGATAGTAGGCCAGTAGTAGCCCATCCTCCTGATACGATCCTGTAACTTAGAACCGGGTTGATGTGCTCCATATACACCATCGTGAGCTTCTAGGATAACCCGCTTAGCATCATCATCGGAGAGACATCGTAATAGCAGTCCATCGTATATTCGGCGATATAGACATTGTGAAGACGCATCAAAATAGAAGCATAATGATCGTCTTTTGATGGATACTGCTTCTTTAGGATCTTCTGGTAAGATTTTGTATGACACAAAGTCTATAAAGGGACTTCCCCAGTCTCTCTTGGGAGGATCCGTGTTTACAGCGTAGCTGCGTTCTATGTGAAAGTTATTTTTCACACAGAACAGATCTCTGTTGAGAAGAATCACCAAATTCTGTCTCCTTATAGGAATAGCTAGATCTACAGCTAGACTGGCTAGGGCATCAGCTTCCAAATTCTGAGATCGAGGCACATGCTCTAGGAAGAACCCTTTGAAAGACATGGCTATCTCGATCGTTGCTTGGTGATAAGGAATAAGGTCTGGATTACGGACTTCATATATTCCTCTGATCTGATTGACGATCAGTAGAGAATTACCGAAAGCTTCCAGGTATTCGACATCCAATTCTTTAGCGACCTGGAGCCCGATTAGTAGAGCGTTATACTATGCCATATTATTAGAACAGGGTTCGCTAAAAGAATATGCTCGATAGATGACGAGTTTATCAGGAGTGACCAGGATAATTCCTACTCCTGAAACCATATTTCCCCTGGGGCCAGTTCTGGAGGCACCATCGAAGAATAGCTTCCATGTATCACCTTCCATTGTGGAATTACATTCTACAACTTCGTCGGGAATGTCCTCGTATAGTTTTGAGGTTTCCAAAATTGGATGAGCAGCTAAAAAATCAGCCAATGCTTGGCCTTTGATGGACTTCTGAGGGACATACACCATATCATACAGTGTTAATAATATTGCCCAAGTCGCGAGTCGGGAATTAAGAACGCTCGGCTTGTTCATCAATACCCGAAGAGGATTGATTCTGGAGATGTTATGAATAGTTTGGCCCGTAACATAATGTCGTATTTTCTGAATGGCGAATATTAGGGCCAAGCATTCTTTTTCTACTGGATTGTACTGGTGTTCAGCTCCGACCATTATCCTACTTAAATAGTAGATAGCCTGTTCATGACCCTCATTGTTCTTCTGTGCAAGGAGATCCCCTAAAGAATTATCCATTGCTCGAACTACAGCAAAAATGGTCTTCATATGATGGGAGGCACCAGAACAGGAGGATTGGTGAGGTAGCGTTTGATATCATAAATGCTTGCTGACACGCTTCGAATTGGGCAATATGTAGAGCTTGTGGGTAGCCACTTTAGGATCAAGTCCTGGCATATCTTCATAATTCTACGCAAAGACGTCGATATATTCTTTTATCAGCTTGATTATTTCTTCCCTTTCTTCTTCGAAAAGATTATTACTGATAAATATCGGCTTTAGTGAAAGTTCATCCCCAGCATTAATTTGGATAACTTTATCTTCAGTGGGCGGTTCTTTATGCTCGAACCGGAGTTCCCATTGTGTATCCATTTGCTGAGCCCAAGAGTCATTCTCAAACGGTTCAGATTCTTGTTCGTCTGCTTTGAGAGAATCTGTCAATACCGTATTTACTGATAATGCTCGTTCGAGATCATCATATGAGCCGGAGGACGACGAGCCATCTTGAGAAGTAGAAAAGATATCCTTACCTGACTCAGAAGTTGCGAGGGAAATGGTATACCCTAACCCAAAACGAGTTCTTTGACAGTAGGGATTACCATGCAACGGTATTCGCCTGCCTTTTCCGTAGTTGAGGCCTGGTTCTGACTTCAGATCATAACCCATCCTTTGCATAATCTTCAAAGCTTGTGGGCTATATCTGTGAACTTGTATTTTCCCAACATCGGATTCACGAGAGTCTTCTTGTACAATCGGTCTGCTGCGCATGCAACCGAAGACTATTGGATGCTGATTACTGCGAGTAGGTGGGATAATAAAGATAGAATCTTTATGTGGCCCGTATGTCGCGATGACATTAGATGCTGACGCCACTTCCCACACATATGAATGATAGGAGTCTATAGCTTTCAAGAATTTTTGTGCTATAGGTTCTATATCGTTATGGGGAAAGGATTCCTGATTTAGAATTTGAGCGTCAATATAATGGAAAGAAGAATCTTTATTATCGTCAGAAACCACGTTCCCAGTTATATTTACATCAGTTGGCTGCTTGTTGCGTCGGAGGTTGATGACCAAAGGTGGAGGCTTCTGGTTCAAAATGATCACTAAAGGATCACCTCCTCTTCCTGATTTGGTTTTGTTCAAGTGGATAGCCATGGGTTCCATGAATTTTGGATGGGTAGTCCGCCCTTTCACCTGGATTGACAGGGGTTGCTTGGCAGAGGGTTCTTCTGGCTCCCGATGGGATTCCTCCTCTGTCTTGCCTGACACCTCCTTCATGTAGTCTTGGTTGTACAACATGGCATCAAAATAGTAGGATTCTACTTCTTTGAACGGGTTAAGGTCAGCAAACTCCATTTTTACTGTTCCTTGGGCGTCTACATATTTGAAGCATTGATGTAGGGTCGAAGGAACAATATTGTGTTCGTGGATCCATGGTCTGCCCAGTAGAATGTTGTAGGATACCTCTGAATCAATGACATAGCATGTAGTCACTGATCTAAGGTCCCCGATCTGGATCCTAAGATAAATCTTCCCAAGCGGATTACTTTTCCTAGCGTTGAAGCCTACGATTGTTTTGGTGGTGTAAGCCAGTTCGCTGGTAGAAATTCTCAGCGGTCTGAGCAGACTATGAGAGATGATACTGATCGATGATCCCGGATCTATGTGAATCCAGTCTACCTCGATGGAACCGACGTATCCGGTGTAATAGAGGGGCCTGTCATGCTTGTTATGTTTCAACAGCATGTCATCTTGAGTGAAAGTAATATTAGGGACCACTTCCATCACACTATGGCATTGAGGACATGCCACAGGTTCCTTATCGGGGGACTTGAGCTGAGTCAAGCATACATCCTCCTGCATTAACGCTTCACTCAAGGCTTGACGAGTATTTTTGGAAAGCCTGAGTAGTTCAAAAATGGATAGTATGGCCGGTGTATTAGCCAATTGGGCCAGGATGTCGAAGTTATATGGTTTCTCCAAACCTTTGTTTTGAATATTCTTCAAAGGTTTATCAAAATGTACTTCTTTTTGCTTGCCCTTGTCCGCCAAAGTTGGTCTAGAAGGACCTGCCTCTGGTATGACAGGTTCAGGCTCTGGAAGTATGGCAGCTAAGGTGTCTATCGTTGCCTCTTCCTGATTTCCTCCATAGTCGTTAAGATAGGCTTTCCCTGAACGGGTTCCGGTAGCCAAAGCCTCTTCTTCTGATATCGAGGATATTGCAACCATATGGCATGGTTTACGCCTCGAGTTCTTTTTAGACCTATCTTTAGCATCTTGAGTCTCTTTCTCGATCTCTGACACTAAATCAGAATGAACCCACATAATCTCACCATGCTGGGTAGTTAGGGGTACTAGGTCATGATTTTGACCCCTAGTCGGAGGGAGATTAATAATGTTCATCATCGTCCGTGGAATAGGTACAACCCCATCCGAAACTTGTTGAGGAGGCAGATTGCCGAATTGGAGAGAGATCATGTTGGTTATGACCATCTTCTCTCTATTATGCAGAGTGATGGCCTTAGCGTCAATCAACTCCTGGATTTTTCTCTTTAGTACATAATACGCCTTTGTGGGGTGATGTATGTACCTATGGAAAATGCAGTACTTAGGATTATTGGTACTGCCGACTTCATTAGGCCGCTTTACCTCAGGGAGGGTGAGCTTGCCGCTTTTGACTAGACAATCGAATATGCTCGGAATATCGTCGTCGTCAAAAGAATATGCTTCAATGGGCCTGGAAGTCCCAGGTTTCGTCTGTGTGGTTGCCAAGGTATTTTGTCTTGACGTATTGATCGCTAGAGCTTCTTTCCCTTTGGAACCATGAGGATGGTCGCTATTGGAGGATGACCTCTTCCCTCTATCAGAGGTAGAGATAATAATTCCATTATCATGTGCCTTCCGACTGTTGTCTTCAGCGGCTACCACTGAGATGATAAACGAGGGCCAATCATGAAACTGATATGGTCCTGTGAACACCGAGATTAGTGGAAGAAGGTTCTTCCTGCAAATGTCCACCAACGCCGAATCTGGAACTCCGGGAGGCATTTGCAAAGTGGCCTGACGAAAACGTTCAATGAAAGTGTGAACATTCTCTTTCTCCTTCTGCTTCACTTCGATGAGAGAGGACATAGACATGTCCATCCCTCTTCGTAGAATCGCGCGAAGAACAAAGTCTTGAAATCTTCAAAGGAAGTAATGCAGTTGCCCGCAAGACTACGGTACCACTGATAAGCCAATCCAGACAGACAGCCTTTAAACACTCGAGTGAGAAGGGCGTTATTCCCTTGTAACAACACTATCATCATGCTGAAGTAGTTCATGTACTGGCTCGGTGACGTCTTTCCCTCAAACAAAACCATAGCCTGTGGTTTATATTTAGGTGGGAAAGGGATCTCATCCCAGATAGCTGGATATGGTTGGTTGATTCCCAATTTCTTGAGCTGATTCTTATGCTTCAAGGCATCAAATTAGGATTTCAATTCTCGTACTGCCTGTATCGGATCTTCAGTTGGTAAAGGGACCGCAGAGTGGTAAGAGATCGGTTGTATTGTAACTCCAGCAGGAGGCAATACATTCTCCGAGTTAAGGAGTTGAGGAGCCGCTGACTCTTGATCTAGAACCGGCTCCTGGTTTGCGTTGGATGGTGGTAAGCACACCCCCACACGTATTTGAGTCGAAGGGACCGATGCTTGAGCTATAGCAGCTGTATGTTGAGCCAGCATCATCTGATGCATATTTTCTATCATGGACTGCATCTCTTTCAGTGATGTATCTAGTACAGCGATGCGTCGCTCAGTACTTCCTGAAGGGGAAGCCTCTTCGCGTTCATCTCCAATGGCATAAACTCCCATTTCTCTGGATGCTATGGAAGGATCAGTATAGATCTCCGTAGAGATTGAATCTATACTTTCAGCATCTGATTCGGGAAATTGGCGACCCCCAGTATCAGAATCAGAAGAATATGAAGCCGGTTGTCGTGACCTTGAATGAGTGTTCCGAAACACACCAGCTTCAATATTCTCAAAGAGTCTGTTGAATCTCCATTGGCTTGGAGTCCTAGAGGGATGACGTCTTAAATTTGACCTTCCTCTAGGAATGTGTGAAGCCATGTTCACTGATGCGAATGTAGGCTCTTCTTCCTGTAAAGACAAAGAGTATTTCAACCAATCGAAAACCAACCGTTTTGTCTTAGAACAGTAATAATTAACTACAACTTTGTGACTATTACAACAATGCTCCCTAGGGGGTGTAATAGACATGTTAGAAGATCCCCTATCTTTGCGCTTCTAAATCAATAAATTAGGCAAGTCAGGAGGATTAACAGAAGAAGAAGAAGAAGGCATATTCTGCCTTTTTTACATCAGTTGGAATGTGGATATTGGGAACCATAACTCTTTCCCTGCCATACGTATACAGCAGTTCAACCATATGAGTAGCACATGATCCATGAGGAGCGTATCTATCCACGAACTGGGCCTTCTTTACGCTGAGGGGCTTGACCTGGCATAATCTGGAACTTTACTCAAGCTGGCATAAAACTGAGGAAGTCCTCAATCGTCCATCAGCATCTCGCGTAATCTGAAGAGCGGGCAGATTCTTCTCTTGATGGCGTAAAGGCCGAGAGGTTGGGAAGTCCGCTACTTGTTTTCCCTTACGGCGATTGCAAGGACCATCTGCCTCTTCACAGAGGGAAGATGTATTTTTATGCGCGGGGCACTTTTGGAATTTCTGAATTGGTGCTAAGGCCTTATTAGAAATTTTGTCTGCTACGTCACAGACGGGAGACAAAGTTTTACGCGCAGGGCGCGAAGTAGACTTCTGGATTGGCACTAAGGCATTGCCAGAAGCTTTGTCTGCCACGTCACAGACGGGAGACAAAGTTTTACGCGCAAGACGCGGAATAGACTTCTGGATTGGCACTGAGGCATTGCCAGAAGCTTTGTCTGCCACGTCACAGACGGGAGACAAAGTTTTATGCGCGGGGCGCGGAGGTCGAGATGCTACAACCTTGTTGGTCGGAGAGAGAGAGAGTCTGCAGGAATGGTAGAGGATGTCCGGGGTATCCATACTTTATGCAATTTCTTATTGTCTTGGACAGAGAGGGAATGAGAGCTACCCCCTGCTCGAAGCATGTCTTTGTAGGCTGATTCTGGAGAAATATTAAGTACAAAATTTTGATTCTGGAGAAATATTGCTATTATAGTCTGCTCTGCGGTCGATCACTTTGTCCCTTGGACCACACGATGACGAAGAAGTATTGTAGAAGATGAAAAAGAAGCTTCAAAGACTGCAGAAGGGCTTAAACTCTCGTTGCCAAAGTAGTCAATCAACACTCTCTGGATATACTCTCTTTTCTTAAAAAATCTTCGACCCCGGTTTTTCTCGACCTTGGACCTCCGTGGCCGGAGGTCTCCATTTATAGAGTTCAGCTACAGTCGGTGTAGAAACCGAACAGGAGAACTGCACCTTTTACGCGGCGGTTATAATAACTGCTACCTACGTATGAATGATCTCTTGAATTGGCGTATGACGTGTGTCCCATTATGAGGTAATGCGTATAATCGCTCATCGAAGATCACGGCATGTAAGCCACGTAGATAATTGCCCCTCGCGTAGAGATGATTGGCATAAAAGCCAAATAACTGTCTCGTTGGCGTAAAAGCCAAATAGCTGTTCTGGTGGCGTAAGAGCCAAGTAGCTGTCATATTGACATAGAAGCCAAATATCTGTCATGTTGGCGTAGAAGCCAAAATAGGCGTAGAAGCCGAATAGTTGTCAGGTTGGCGTAGAAGCCAAGTGGTTGTCATATTGGCATAGAAGCCAAGTTCTGCATAAAGAGTGATGCTTTGCAAATGTAGCCTGAGTCGGCGTATTTCAAGGAGATAGCGTACGGCGTGCTCCTATAGCTGAAAATAGCCTGGTTGGCGTAATGTGCAGGGATGGTGATGTGGACGTATTAGTCCTAATTATAGCTCACCCAGTCTTTGAAAGTAGAACCAAATCTCGTGCATTAAATGCAGAGATCTACCCCCATCTCGCGCATTAACTGTAGAGACGTGCCTCGAGTTCTGTACAAAGAACAACTTTTGACGTGGCAGTTGGTATCGTCTCTTCCTGAGCATAAAAGCTCATCTCTGCCTATGAAAAATAGGCAGCGTATCCCTTGGATGTGTAAATGACATCTTATATCAAGGATTGTGTCACTAAACGACAGTCTGGGGCTCTGTGCAGAATTATCATAACAACCATCCTCTCGATCGTCGTGTAGTACTCTTTGTCAGACGTCAGGTTCACTGCTCCAACTGACAGGTTCATTTGGGGAATACGAAGAGATCATCGTACAAATTCCCGCTGCATTAAAAGCAGATGGGTTATACGCTGAAATGGCGATGTAGCAACCTTTTTACGCCAAAGTAGTCTGGAAATACTGCATTACGCGGGTTGTTCCGGAGCTATGTTTTACGCTGAACTAGCGTTGAAGCTCTGATGTACGCCGATGGTTCTGGAATCATGTTTCACGCCACCCAGTGTTGGAGCTCTATTTTACACAGGCTTCCTGTATATTAAGAGTTTTACGCGTATGATTCACCAGCGTATTTTTCATGCTTCTGCATCTGGCATTAGCTGTAACTGGATGCCAGATGTATATGCGGACTACATCACCGATCATGATAGCGCGCAGCTAGTAACCTTTGCCGGATGTATCGACAAGCATATATGCCAATAATCGGGTAACACTAATCCCATAACCGGGTAACCTGAGCCCATAACTGGGTAACACATGGCCCATAACCGGGTAACACTGAGGCTCACGGCCCCGTAGTTTACTCTGAAACTACGGCGACCAATTGTCTGTCCCATACGCCTACTAATTGTCTTTCCCGTCCAATGTCAATGTACAAGTCACAAATACGACATGGACATCTCATACTATAATACAAGTCTCTAAAGAAATAAACAACTAAGCTATATACTGTCATACGTGCTGCTCACACCGATGGCCAGGCGAGGATGAGGCACGCGCCCCTACATGAACTTACTCTGTGACGTATAATGATACGTGTCAAGGCCTGGGGAGTCATACCGATAACTCCACAACTTTAGGTGGGTTTACTAGACACTAGGTCAGACACAAGTCCTAACGTCAACGCCTTCGTTGACTGCACCCGAGTCTCTCTCGGACGCGCACAATTAAAATAATAAACATGCAACTAATACTACAGAATTTAAACAGTATAACAAGGCAAGGTATACTTGCTTGGAACTCTGGTGTTCGCAAGCAATGCTCCGGAACCAACAGTCAAGGTAGCACCGTCTCGGATGCCTACGAACAGATAACAATAATTATAAATTACTATATTACTCTTGCTTATTTACTTATGCTAACATAGTACATGTATACATACCTATCATATATACATATATCTATATTAGATAAATTTATAAACATACATACATATATATACAATTACTTATATATATACATAATTCACATATATATATATATATATATATATATATATATATATATATACATTTAATTATGTATTTATATTTAATATATTTATGTATTAAATGTATTACTACTATATATATATATATATATATATATATACATTAATACATTGAATAAACATATGTACATATATACCTATACATATATATAACACATATATACGTATATACATACACACTAAACATATATACATACATATAATACATATATACATTAAATAACATATATACACATATACATATACATAATAATACATTAATACACTAGATAATATATATAAATACATATATATGAATACAACAATACATATATATATACATGTACATATATATAACAAATCAACATATACAAACATATATTCATATGTACATATATACATTATTATAATATACATACCTATCATATATACGTATATACGTATAAATAATACATATATACATAATATACATTATTACATTATTACATATATATACATATACCTTTATACATTATATATACATATATATATATATATATATATACATAAATACATTATAATCATAAATACATAAATAAAATACGTATGTACATATATATATTCAAACAAACACATATATATACATAATAATAAAATACGTATACCTATACATATACATATATATATAGAATAACAACATAGGTACATAAATACATACATAAATATGTATATACATAAAGTATACGTTTTAAATATACATATGTATATATATACATAAACATAAAATAGTACATGTATATTTATACATAATACATTATATAGTATATACACATAACAAATTAAAATCGTACATACATTAATAACATATAGAATACAATATAATTTATAACATATACATATAATATATAACATATACATACAATATAAAATAACTAACTATACATTGATATACATTGATATACATGTATAAATACTCGTATAATACGAGGTGAGTGTACCTCGGTCGTGTCCAGGGGGGTATCCGTCGTACGCATCGTCGCCGGCGAGGGGGGGGCGGAGCTCCGGCTGGGGTGCACAGAAATAACGGCAGCAGTAGTAGTCACAGCAGCAGTTGCAGCAGCGACAGCAGCAACAGCCTTGGCAACGGCGGCAGCGGCAGCTTGGCAGTGGGGGACGGTGGTCAGGGTTGTGGGGAAGATAGTGGTCGGCTGGCGAGTCTGACGACGGTGGTTGGCGGTGCTGGAGGCTGCTGGGGGCAGTCGGCTCGGGTAAGGATGGAGTTAGCGCTGATGGTGTTGGTGTGGATGTGACAACGGGAAGGAGAAGGAGGGTGGCGGTCGTGGTGGTAGTGGCGGTGGTCCTGGTGGTAGTGATGGTGATGGGGACGATGCCGGTGGCGGTGGTGACGGGCTGAGGGAGGTGGCAGGGTGGTCGGGTTGATCGGGTTGGGGGAGACTGTTGATGATGGTGAAGGGGTTGTGATGATGGTGGAGGGAATGTGGTCCGGCGGGTGCAGGCGACCTCGGGGGGTGGTCCGGCAGCTAGGGGAAGGGCAGGCGGAGGAGGTGGTGGCTGTGGCGGCCTGGAAGTCTGGTCGGAGGAGGGAGAAGGTAGTGCACGGGTGGGAGAGGGAAGTTTGGCTAGGGTTTGGGGTTGGTTTGATTTTTGAGAAAATAAATAAAATAGAGGAGTTGAATTTATACACATGTAAGGGGGTTGGTTTGACCTAGGAAAAGTTGACTTTGGTCAACATCCTCTTGGGTTGGGCCTTGGGCTCATATGAGAATGTTTGGGAGGGCTATAACTTGCATTATTTAAATGCGAGAATAAGTTTAAAATAAAGGGACGATGTTGCGCGTTTGCACATTCTGAAAAGTTAGGGGGAAAATTCAAAGAAGGGAAAATTGGGTTTCTTCATGCATTGTCCAATAGTGTGGACACCTAAATACATTTTTGCATAAAATGCCCAACAAATAGGAAAATTGCACAAAGATGAAAATTGGATTTTAATTTATTAAATTACCGTGCATGCTGTTCTGGAATTAATTAGAAGTACATGGGGATAAAATTAGGTGGGACACAAGTGTCATTGACGTAGAGGATTCAGAATAGAATATTTATCATAATTTTTGGGTTATACAAAACAGTCAAGATTGTGTCTCCAATTTCGATTAGAACGCACAAGGATACAAAGTCGTATTTTATTTAGAATTAAATAATAACGTCAGCGACGAATGTTGTGCGACTAAAATGTAGCACAAGAGAGAGTGGTCATGAGTTATACAAGGGTCAGAATGGTAGGTTGGCACGTCTAGGAAAAGTGTATGGAATTTGTAGGAAGGCAATGGCTAATGAGATGCTCCAATTATCGAAGCAACGGTAAGGTGCACTAGGAGATATAATATTGTACAAAATTCTAAAATACTGTAATCTAATTCTAATTGTCACCAAATTAAATCCTAGTCTCTCAATCTAAACTAATAACCCTAAATTTGGTTAACGGGGTTTACATATATTCTCTACCATGTATATGAAACTACTTTCAGAGTATTGTACTTCGCTCCTTTCCTGATTGGATATATTTTCCAGACGACTGCTTAGAGGACTGGTGTCCTACCTACTATGGTCCACAGGACGGAGAGCCAGTTGAGGTAGATCCTTTAGTCTAGGATGATCTGATTCCAGCTGTCGAGGAGACCCACCTAGCCATAGCAGACCAGTAGCTAGTACATTTTATTTGTACTGGATATATTTCCAGCTTAGACCTGACATGTTATTTATATTGATACCCCTTATGTTATTTGTTAACTCTAGCCTTGGATATTGTGATAACTCATTATTTCTTTTCTTTTATGACATTATGCCATTATCTACCCCTAGTTTGTTTGATTGAGTATTGATGTTATATATATTCATCTTGTCCTCCTTTTGGAGTTGAATTACCATTGACAGGATATACATATACCATTGTGTGAGTTTGTTAGATGGTTTTGTGGACCTTATAGCGTACTACCGTCGATATTGAGGCATAGGCTGGGCATACCCATGACTCATGCCCAATTTCTGGGTACGGGTCGTGACAGTAACGCCTCCTACAACCCCGAGGGTTCAGATAAAGGAGACGAGGTGCACTCTCACTCTTCGCAATCTTCTGCTTGGGACTCTGACATTAGTATCGAAGAGATGCTCAAGCAGACGTTATCTACCAATATGGTATTAGCTGACCCTGACGAAGACGACGAGTATATACCGGAACTCTTTAAAGTATAATCGTGGACCCAACTCCTGGACGCACAATGGGAGATGCGGTTCGAACAACGATAACCTCCTACCAAGGACGAAATCATACAAGTCAATTTGGGCTACGAATCCTCCCCTAAACCTATCTTTATCAGCAAAAGTATGACTGGTGAGGATCGAAAATCCCTACTATAGGTCGTCAGGGAATACATTGATATCTTTGCTTGGAGCTACGAAGACATGCCAGGACTGGACCCCCAAATCGCGATCCACAAGCTCAACATCTAGCCTAACACCAAGCATGTCAAGCAGCAGCAATGACGATTCCAGCCAGACATAATGAACACTATCGAAGCCGAAGTCAACAAACTGATAGCTAGTGGCTTCGGCTGCGAAGAACAATATCCAGAATTGGTAGCCAATATCGTGCCCATCATAAAAAAAATGGAAAGATTCGGATCTGCATTGACTTTCGTGATCTAAATGCGGCCTACCCCAAAGACGAATTTTCTCTTCCAATCACAGACATAATGATCGACAACACTTACGGCTTCGAGCGTATTTCTTTCATGGACGGATTCTCAGGCTACAATCAGATCAATATGTCCCCTGAAGATCAGAAGCATACATCATTTCGAACCCCGATAGGAGTGTACTGCTACACAGTAATGCCCTTCGGTCTGAAGAATGCAGGTGTTATATACCAGCGAGTTATGAGCACAATCTTCCGTAAGCATCTACACCAGACGGTCGAGTGTTACGTCGATGACATCGCTGTCAAAAGTCACTCCAAAGGTATATCTCAAGGTAATACTAATATCTAACCATATTAATACTAACATACAAGCTAACTCTATATACACTCACTACTACTTGTGCATGGATACTTATGGCTACATAATAAATTATCAAATATTCATCTATATATACATTATACATACATACATATAGATAGCTAGAATGAATATCTATCTAACTACTAATTCAACAAGTATAATTATATATATATATATATATATATATATATATATATATATATATAACTACTAAAAATATAATATACTAATGCATAAATACCAATATGAATATGAATATATATATACATATATAATAATACTATATATATATATATATATTATTTATAATATATTTATAAATATAATATACCGCATAACTGTTGCCAAAAGCCGCTGCTTCCGTCGCTAATGCTGCAGATACTGCTGTTGTAGCTACGGTTATTGCTACTGTCGCTAATGCTGTTGCTGCTGTAGCTGAAGGCGCTGCTGCTGTTGCTGTAGTTGCTGCTGTCGCCAATACTACTGTTGCTGCTGTCGCTAAATGCTGTTGCTGTTGCTGTAGGTGCTGCTATCGCTAATGCTGCTGCTGCCGCTGTTGCTAAATCCCGCTAATGTTGCTAAATACTGCTGCTGCTGTCGCTATAGCTGCCCCTCTCTCTCTCTCTCTATTATACACTAAAACATACACAATATATATACTAATATATATATATATATATATAATAACTATATATACACACACACACACACACACACACACACACACACACACACACATATATATATATATATATATATATAACATCACCTATACGTACACAAATATATATAATCATGTAAGTATATATATATATATATATATATATGTGTACGTATAGGTGATGTGTACGTATATATATATATATATATATATATATATATATATATATATAATTATAACATACAAGTATATATATATAACATATATACATATACATATAACTTATATAATACAGTACTATATATATATATACACTACTATAATTAATAGCTATTATATATGTAGAAGTATAACTTACATATTTATATATAACACATAGGTAAATAAATATATGATACACTAACACATAAATATATATATATATATATATAGCAATATATATATACATATAATTACATATTATAAAGACTAAGAACAATGGAATTAGATCTAGAAATAAATTGCACAAACACATGGAGTGCATCGCTCCCGTATCTCACTAGATCTAGGATACGCTTGCGATACGAGTCCACCACACATCCAAACGTACCCCGAAGGACACGAGCAAGTCTAATATATTATTTATGAATAATATGAAGAGTCAAACACATATCTATGTGTCCGTGTCAAAATATGACATGCACAAAGTCCCGTGTCGGAGGAAAAATCCCCAAAACAACACGTATCACCAAATTATTGGGATACAACCTATACGTACCCAATTGTGGACATGACACTAGCCCCAAACACACAAGCATATGCCAAATTGATCTATAGGACCAATTGATACACACAACAAATGTCAATATTGGAATTTTCCCAAAATTGACACAAAAAGCACCATAACTTTTTCAATAGGCCTCCTATGAACACCAAACCAAATCCTATGGGTAGCCTATGCATATGGATTAATTTTTCATGGTTAAATCTCAGATTTAGAACCTAAATTAAGGAAAAAACTGAATTATACCTATTGGGAGATGGATTCCAAATAAAACCTCCAAAATTGGTAAAATGAGCCTTCAACTTGTAGATCCTTGCTCCTCTTTGTAGATTTATGCTTTCTCCTTGTAGATCCTTGCTCTACTAGTCTCCAATGGTGATTTGGGAAGGAATTGGGGAGAAATTTGGTAGGGATTTGATGGAATTTGGTTGAGAGATATTCTAGATCTAGATTTGGAATGAAAAATAAAGAGAGAGAAAGTTTTCATCCCCTTTATATAGGCCTCACTTGCCCCCTCCCTCAAGCTACTATATAAAGTCTAAAATACTCCTTGGGGTCTCTCATGAAGAAATTAATTAAGGAGGGAAGCTTCTAGTCTAATGGGTTTAACATAATTAATCATCCTCCTAATGATTGGACTTTTAATTATTTGGCTCAATTCTAACTAGAATTAAATGTTGGTCCATGAGTCTAAACTAACTAGTTAGGTCCACTAACATAAGTCCAAAAATAAATCTAACATGTTAATAATAAATAAATAATACAATAAATAAATATTTAATATGCATAATATATAATTAATTACCAAATGACTAAAATACCCTTTCCTAGAAAATGTAGTAATGACAAATCTACCCCCCTTAGAAGAATTTTGTCCTCAAAATTGAAACTCTCACCCCTCTCTCTTGGGCCAGTCATATTCTATTCATACAAATCTTACTATGGTCAAACCCCATCAATCACAGTCTAAAATAGTATATATCCTATAACATACAATCCTACCATTCTTCTGAAAGAGAAATCATAGTTGGATATAGTCTCTTAACTATCATGAACTCAGTCTTTGCCCTGCTGGGGTGTCTCCTTCTACTGGTACGGGATAACCTGCTATGCCACCTGTGGCCTATTCCATTACACTAAGCATTCACTAACCATCAACGTAGTCAAGATATTCTTAATACTGATGGTTACCAAATACTAGTGATATACTCTAATTCTAGGTCATGGACATGCTTAACTCACTGGCACTTGCTACTTAGGATACTATACAAAATACTGCTAAGATACTACCTTCTTGTTCTGTTTCAATTCTTGTAATCACCAAAATTTCTCAACCATTTTCTTGCAAGGAACACTTGTATACTTTTTTAATCATGTATTTTATTCGCACACCCTCGTCCAACTTTAATACTCTCAATAGGATGCCTTACTTAAATCTTGTTACTGTCTACACAAGGCACCAACTCTCATATATAATTTTAGATGACATCTTCATACCAAGTTACTCGTGTCTCTCCTCTGTATTATTATATTAGTTACTAAAATGCTTGTGCCTAAACTTTCATAATACTTGAGGTACTCCGTCTCTTGTTACTAGGGTATCTCTTTCTATCTGATATTAGGTGCAACTTATCCGCTAACATTTGTTAATCATCTTAAAGTTCTTATCTGTACAACAATAAATACATAATTACCTTCTAGCCATTACAACACCATGATATCTCACTGGTATCCTTATATCCCTTGGACTATTCTCTGATACATACGATCTCTATAATCAAATTTAGCAAGTTACTATACATACTTACTTCTATATATATATATATATATATATATATATATATATATATATATATATATATATTGTCTCCCTCGTCTACTGCTTGGATCACTTGTACTATTACTCCCAAATATCTTTCTATCCATATTAACTAATACAGCAATCCAATGTCATTACACAAGGTACTTACTGTTACTAGTACATTACTCAACTAATCCTTGATATAGAAACACTAGCACTAGCTTTCTAACTACACAATATATGTCCTTAATGTTCTAGGATACTAGCTTCATCATTAGATCACCTTATCACATTCACTAAAACTCATGATCACTTGTATCCAATGCTCTAGTTATTAACTTCTATAATACACATGTTTTACTTCACTCTCAAAGGCAAGCACATTATTCTGTATCTATATTGATGTATATGTATCTCTCCTTAAATCCTTTACAGACTGATATACTAACCAGTGATACTCCACATATCTTCCATGACCAATCTAAATATTTCTCAACTCATGACATACTATTAAAATTTTTAATACTCAGGCTTTCACTTTCATGAACATTCACACTGACACTCATCACCTACTATGCATCTTGCACATAATGTCTACACACTTCTTTCACCTATTGCTTCCTCACATCACTATCCTCAATATCAGGTGATATACCCATCACTAGTCATATACTGGTACACTCCTATCTACTCACATCAACCTATATCACAAGTCCTACTACTTTAGCATAATGTATTCTGATTCCCTCACACTCTCCTATACACTTATGGGTACCATTATACTATGGCATACCCACTAATACCCTTTATGCTTATATATTTCTTTACTCTTGACACACCCAAGTATCAACCACCCAATTGAATATCATGCTCCATTGATTTCCAACACAATTTTCTTTATACTTAAATATTTACATGGCTCACCCAACTACATGAATTCATGACTATCCAGAACTGGTATGCTGACTCTGATACTAATTCATGGGACCACTACTGATACTCTTTACTCTCCCTTCTACTATTAGTACCCATACTATTTATAATGACACCTATCATAAAACTATTGCTACAAAGTACTATGTTATGGGTTATCTCTAGATTTATGCCTATTGCTCACATGCCTAACCAAGAACCACTTACAGACTCACAAGCCATACTCCCAACAGTTAATACTGATACTCAAGACACAAACCTAATTGTAATTCACCAATTATCACACTAATAAGGATTCTAATGGAAAGAAGCTCTATAAGGAACTGGACTAGAGAACTGAAGGTATCTCTACTGCTAAGGTAAGGAACAATGGAACAAAGTCCTATAATAACAGAAATGAATAAGTATTGAGATGATACTTTAAGAACCAATTTAAGATACAATCTGATAATCATACACGCCTGTCCAAAATTATGATACTCAGAATCCTCGCCGCACTAGTAAGCATAGTTGCGATAAATGATAGATTCCATAACTAGGGTATGCAACTCTATAACCACGTCATCTAGAATCCTCACTACGCCAACTGGTATGGCTGCGAGAAACTCTAAATTTTAAAACTAAGATATGTACATCCGAAGTCAGGTCCCTACGTTTTCGCTACACCAGCTAATATGGCTGCGATAAACTCTATCCTCCATAACCAAAGCAGACGTTTCATCTTTCCCACTGTCCTCATCAACATATGTCATCAAATGATACCGTAACTTAGTCCGTAAAATTTCTTTCGATATAGAATCAAACTCAATAATGAACACCAAAAATTAAAATCAACCGATCACCAAGAATCAATTCAACAATCGATCACCAAGAATCAAATTTAATAACAACAAGTGAGGGTGGACGAAAATAAGGGAAAAGATTTAAAATATGAATTGTAATAAGATTCTCAAGGGTCTTCCCAGGAATCTCTCAAAAATTTGTGATTGAGTATCCTCTGACATCCTAGTGTCCTATGTCCTATATCCTATCGCAGGCACGCAGTAGTACAAGTAAGGCGTCGCACTACCATGATATCGCACAACTTGTGAAGCCTGACCAGCATGGGCCACCACTAAAAATATGTCATGACCCGCACCCGATATAGGGATGCAAGTCGGAAATAATGCCCAGCCTACGTCGCAGCATCGGCGGTAGAATGCTGTTTTGGTTAACTATACTATCTAAATATCTCACAATAATATAAAATCTTCCAACAATATCTCACACAAAACTTAATCACAATTTTAAAGCACGAGAAGATATGAAGGAAGTCTAACATAACTATCCATTCAATATATAATAACACCAATAGAAACAATAATCAAAAACTCAAATATAAGTCAAAAAAAATTCGGTATCAAAATGCTAAAGAGAACTAACTAAGATACCTAGTGAATTCGGCTAAAACTCCCAGCAGTCACTCCAGAACTAGTGGGTTCAAGTCTGCACTATCTATAAGTCAAAGTCCATAGTATATCGGACACCAATCTCTCGGATCATTTGACAAATATTTTTTAGTAAGGAATGAAGCAAAGTACATCTCTAACAGCAGTTCTAATCAATGATATAAACTATGTAGCAGTAAATAAATATGAATATACAAGATGCCATATACATGTACAAGAGATACGAAATAAAGAAAATACTGAAAATAAATACAAGAATGAACAATATGGCAATGAACAAGAATATACTAATGACTAAGTGAGTGAGTACCAGCTTTAACATATGATCGACTTGGAAACTTGATACATGATTTATGGCCTGGCTAATCATACGTACGGTGCATGATTAACACTATTCAAGAACAAGACTTGATACAAGGAGGGTATGATCACATATCTACACTACATATTCCCCAACCCCGATTGGTATAATGGATCCAACCATGGTATGCTATGGCACGGATTGCCCAAGAAGATAGCGACTCTTTCCGAGAATCAGTGTTTGTACATGTACAAGATAATCAATAAAACAAGGCTTGCACAAGATACACTATATACAAAGAAATAATATCTCATGACGAGATCCGGATATACCAATCTGTGTAACCATCGTGTCAAAAAAATATGAATATTTATACTATATACAATGAACATATAGGATATCATAAATGAGAAGAATGTACTCGCCTGAAGTCCGGTAAAAAGTCTCATAGATGTCTGATATGGTGCCTCGAAGACCTAGTTATGGAATATACCATCAATATAAGGTTCTGGAAAGAAATAAGTTAAACTAGTCAATTTCTAGGTCATAAAGTCATTTCTAAGTCAAAACAGTCACTAGGTCAACTCTAAGTCAAATCGGTCAAACTTGATCAAACTACCTATTTCTAGGTTGCATGAGTCTATCTCAATAATATTGGGTTCATATTCTATGAATCTAGGTCATACAAAGTAAATCTTAGGATACTAAGATACCGTATCTCAGGATACACAAACAATAGATAAAATCATATATCTATAATAAAGCAATATTAAATATATAAATCCTAACTACAAATGCTAAATGGATACCTTGGTTTCGAACCAACTTGGTATTGCAACACTAAACCTCTATCTTGATACCCAAACCCAATACCTTGGGTATCCTCAATACCTTGGCATTTACCTTGGTATCTCAAGGTAATGTCACTTTAGTATATATATATTAGCTACCAATATATAACTATAAACTACCATGCATTTAATACTTATACAATACTATATACCTTATTTTAGTCACCTTAGTATCAATCCATAATTAGTTTACATTTATCGTATTACTATGCCATTACCTACTACTCATACCTTGGTATATCTCAAGGTAATATTAATATCTAACCATATTAATACTAACATACACACTAACTCTATATATACTCATTATTACTTGTGCATGGATACTTATGTCTACATAATAACTTACCGACTATTCATTTGTATATATATATATATATATATATATATATATATATATATATATATATATATATATATATATATATATACATTATGCATACATACGTATAGATAGCTAGAATGAATATCTACTAATTCAACAAGTATAATTATATATATATATAGATCTAACTACTAAAAGTATAATATACTAATGCATAAATACCAATATGAAATATATATATATACATATATACTAATACTATATATATATATATATATATATATATATATATATATATATATATATATATATATATATAATATACCGCGGAATTGTCGCCAAAAGCCGCTGCTTCCGTCGCTAATGCTGCTGATACTGCTGTTTTAGCTACGATTACTGCTGTTGTAGCTAATGGTGCTGCTGCTGCTGTCGCTGAAGGCGCTGCTGCTGTTGCTGTAGTTGCTGTTGTCGCCAATACTGCTGCTGCTATTGTCGCTAAATGTTGTTGCTGTTGTTGCTGTAGCTGTTGTTGTCGCTAATGCTGCTGTTGCCGCTGTTGCTACATCTCACTACTGTTGCTAAATACTGTTGCTGCTGTCGCTATAGCTGCCCCCCTCTCTCTATTATATACTAAAACATACACAATATATATATAATAACTACATATATTTATATATATTTACATGCTCACCAAATACATATATATATATATATATATATATACATCTCCACCATAATACATATAGTATAACATACACATATTATAGTAACATATATATATATATATATATATATATATATATATATATATATATATACTTACATGATTATATATATATATATATATATATATATATATATATATATATATATATATATATATATATATATATATATATATATATATATAATCATGTAAGTATATATTTATAATTATAACATACAAGTATATATATATAAAACTTATATAAATACACTACTACATAAATATACACTACTATAATTAATAGCTATTACATATATAGAAGTATAACTTACATATTTGTATATAACACATAGGTAAATAAATATATGATACACTAACACATAAATATATATATATATATATATATATATATATATCAAATGTCAGAGTTATGGGGAGGAGATCTTTTAGTAGAAATATTAAAATTTTATTCAGATCTCAAGATCGTTACAAACTATCGTCACAAGTTTACAAGAGGAATAAGAAGAAGTAGATTGCAGAAGAGAAAAATAGCACCCTTAATAATGGGGGACTCCCCCTATATTTATACATAAACAAAATTCTTCAGAACGAAGCTACCAGAGGCCAGCAGTTATTGCACTCAGGAAAGAAGATGCCACCTGTTAACCACTAAAGGTTGTCGGCAGAAAGAGAGATTCTTTTTCTGCTTTTGCTTTTAGAGGAGAAAAGCTGTCCGTCCACCTGTCCAGAGTAAAGACGAATACTACCAAATAGTCTGGTGTAGTCACCAACATGCAACAGTGAGTGGCTATTCCACTACAAAAAAGTTGCAAAAAGTCATCCTCGGAATATGTGATAAAAGGAGGATGGGACCCACCCCAATCAATCAAAGTTTGTCATCATTGATGGGGTCAAGAATGGTCTGATAGAAATCATCAGCGGACATGTCTTCTAGGTTCGTATCTGAAGTAGTGCTGGAAATGTCCATATCAAAATTAGCATCAAATTGTGCTTTCAAGAACTGAAGGCACCTCTTCTTTAATTCATCAGCAGAAATCTTAGGATTCTTCCTGATTAGGGAATCCTTAAGTTTGGTGATCGTATTGTCACCAAATAGTTCATTTTGGACTCTTTTGTCCAACTTGGATTCATTTTCTTTGATAGATATCATAATTTCCATCAATTTTTTTTCTCATCAATTCTTTGCCACCATTTCAGAAGGAATTTACGTGACAAGATGGGAATGTTATTGGAATCCAACTCACAGTTGATAGTCCAACAGAATATAAATAGGATTTAGAATTGTACATAAAAATAGAGTATACTCTCTCCCCCAAAAAGATGAGAATCCTGGCATGGTAGATAAGATAATATCCACTGAGAGAATTGTTCTTGAATAGAAGATGGAATAATATCCAGAGTGGCTCACAGCTTTAACCACCAGTCGAAAAACCAGGAGGGTATCTCGTTCTGAAGAATTTCAGGACAGGTACGATGTAACCTCCGATTTCCAATTTCCAAAATAATTAGATTTTAATTTATTTTAAAATATCAAGTTTTATAAAATATTTCTCCTTGAAAATTTTTAATTGATTTTGAGCGATGCTTGATTTTAGAAGGTAAATTAAAAATCTTTATAAAAATCATTTTTTCCTAAATGACGATGTATTACAAAAATAAATAAATAATAATATATATTTCTAGTTTCAAATATTCATTGGCTTGAATCATAAAATTATTGTTTTGACTAAATAGTTATTTAAAAGACTAGTTGATAAAATAAAATAGATTTTTATTGGGATAGTAAATAAATGAATTACATACTTCTTAATATTTTGAAAAATGAGTTTAATTAGTAGATAATCAAAAGCTTCTTAAAAACATTTTTCTTAAATTTCTTTTCTATTTAATTTATCGTTTTCCGTCTCCCATTCACGCCCCATTCTTCCCACATGAAAAGCCCCTTTATATTTAATTCTGGGCCATTCATCATTGGGCCAACCCGCAACCCTTTATCCCACACCCTTCTCCCTATTTAAGTTCTCATTTTCACATCTCCCTAGAAACCCTAATTTTCATTCATTGGCTAGCCTCCACAAATTCCCTCAAAGCCACAGCCACCATCATTTTGTGTGCTCGTGTCCGTGTGTCCAGCATCCGTGTCAGCCGTGATGGCCTCGGGTCCGACCCCGGGTGTCCCACCATATCCATTTCTTTTCCTGTGTCCAGATTTACAGTTTACAACCAGTTTTTCCGTGTCCGACACACCGGGCACATCCACATCCACCATTGTACACAGCACCCATCGTGTCCTGCCCCGGACACGATCCACAGACACCAGACCGCCGTGTCCAGCCCGGACACGACCCCGACACCCAGACCCTAAGCCCTAACCCTAGATCGAGCGCCGCCGGTGGCCGCCAGATCCGTCGAACGCCACCGTCCTCGAGCCGACCGCCTCCTCGAGCGCCGCCCGGAGCCGTCGTCGCCTCCGCAGAAGATCCACGCCGCCACCTCGAGCTCCCCGTCGTCGAGCCCTCGCTGAGACGAAGCCGCCGTCTCGATCCAGGCGCTGCCCCTCGAAGCCGCCGTCTCGATCCAGGCGCTGCCCCTCGAAGCCGCCGTCTCGATCCAGGCGCTGCCCCTCGAAGCCACCGCTGAACCGAGCGCCGCCGCTGGAAGTCGAGCGCCGCTGGAACAGACCGCCGCCTGGAACCGAGCCCCTCGTCGAGCCGTCGACCGCCGCGCCGACGCCCTGGCCGGCCGACCTCGCCGGAAACCTAGGTGAGCCTCTTCTTCCCTTTCCCTTTCCTTTCTTTACGGTTCAGAGAGAAAAAAAGAGAGAAATGAATTAAGAATTTTTAATAGTTAATTAATATAGGTAATAGCTTAATTAATATATGTAATAGTTTAATTAATGTATGTAATAAGCAATAGTTAATTAAATTGTAATAGTTTAATTAAATTATAATTTGTTTAATAAATTTATTATTAGTTGAATTAATTTATAGAATTAGTTAAGTTCAATAAATAGTTAATGTATTGTAATAGCTAAATTGTAATTAGTTAATTAAATTATATAATCTGTTAGTATATATGATTAGTTATTTTATATAATTAGTTAATTGAAATTATAATTAGTCTAGTGAATTAATGTAATTAGTATAGAAATTTCATGTAATTAGGGTAGCTAATTATTCTTAATTAGTTATAATTAATCAATTAGTTTAATTATATTAGTTATAATTATTCAGTAATTAAGTTTTAATAAATTATTAATCAGTAATTAATTATTGATTAGTTAGTAACTATTAATTAATTAGTTAGTATTTTCATATAATTAGTTTAGTGATTTCATGTAATTAGTTCATTTTTACGTATTAAATTAAAGGGTTTTTGATTATGTTAAATATAATAAATCTTGGGTTTTATATTATTATTAAAAATATAGTTTCGATAATAAAATGAGTTCAAAAATTTGTTTATTGGATCGGTGACCGATTTTACCATAAATGAAAAATATTGGCTTTTACATAAATTCTAGTTTTTATAAATAAACTTTTATTTGAAATTATTGTTCAAAATAAGTTCGAAATGATTTAAATACGTAAATACGTATTTCTAGTAGATATAATCAATTTAGTGTTTATATATATATATTTTAAAAAGGTATTTTAGCATATGTATGAGTATACATATATAATGTTCAACTAGTATAAATCAAATATGTATTTAAAAGATATATATATATATATTGTAAATACATTTAAATTGGTGCATGTATAAATATAGTAAGTATTAATAAGTGTAATGTATATTATATACGTGTCCCTACTAGATGACCCTGGTTGACTAGTGCCCTGCCTGACATGGCCCTGAGACCAGTATTTTTGACTGTGTTAGTGTAGCATCTGATGCGAATGTGGTTTGCTTGTGTTATGTTTATAGGACTGTTGGGTTACCCAGGGGATACTCTGGAACAGGACATTGGTTTTACCAGCTAAGGACCCAAGGCAAGTACATTCTCTGATTAGTTTCTAATTTATGATATCTCCTATGTTCACTGTATCTAGTGTAAATATACATGTTCTTGACACGTTGGTTACACGGATTGGTATACACGGATCTCGTCATGAGATGTTATTCCTTATTCATGGTGTAGCTTGTACAAGACTTGTTTTCCTTGTTATCTTGTGCATGTACAGACACTGATTCCCGGGGAGATTTGCTACCTTCCTAGGGAATCCCGTGCCATAGCGTACCATGATTGGATCTACTATACCAGTCGGGGGTTTGGGGAGTATTTTAGTGTAGATATGTGATCATACCCAACTATCCATGCATCATAGCTCACCCCACATCTCACGTCGGGTGCGGCCTGACCATCTCCATGCCTCATAGCTGTTACGTGTGATTAGCCTGACCTCTCCCTGCATCATAGCTAACCAACGGTTAGCCTGACCTTCCATGAATCATAGCTAATCACATGTAACCAGCCTGATCAAGATCCCAAGCCGATCACATGTTAAAGCTAGTACTCACTCACTTAGTCATAGAATTCTTACTCATGGACATATTGTTTCTTTTCCTGCATTTACTTACAGTATTTCCAGTACTTCTCTCAATGTACATTTCTCGTACTTATACATGCATCTGGTATGTTTCCATCTAGAACTGCTACATAGTTTATGTCATTTATATAGAACTGCTATTTAGAGATGTACTTTGCTCCTTCCTGACTGGAAAATATTTTTCCAGACTGTGACCTTAGTGGACTTGGTTCTGACACTTGGAGATCGGTTGTTACTGATTACAGGTATGATTGTTTTATCATTAGTCTTGTGTTGTACTCTTTTGTTCCTCAAGTTCCTATCGTGCTGTAGTTGTGATTGAGTATGTTGTGAATATTTTTATAGTATTATCCGAATCTCCTTATGGAGTTGGATACTAGCGTGAGATTGTTAGATAGTACTTGACCTAGACAGCGTTCTACCGCCGATGCTGCGGCGTAGGCTGGACGTATCCACGCTCTCGTGCCCTTATACCCGGTGCGGGTCGTGACACGTTTTTAGTGGTGGCCCATGCAGGTCAGACTTCGCTAGTTGTGCGATGTCGTGGTAGTGCGACATCATTGTTGTACTGCTGCGTACCTGCTATAGAATATAGGACATAGGATACTAGGATGAGAGAGGATACTCAATCACAAATTCTTGAAAGATTTCCTGGGATGACCCCATGAGAATCTTATTTTCAATTTAAATCTTTCCTTGTTTCCGTCCGCTCTCGCTTGTTGTTACTGAACTTGATTCTTGTTGAGCAGTTTTAAAATTTAAAATCTCGGTATCATTGTTGAGTTTGATTCTTGTTGACCAGTTGTTAACTTTAATTCCTGGTATCGTTATTGAGTTAATTTTAAATTGAGATGAATTTTTACGGACTAGGATTTATGGTATCATCTGATGACATATATTGATGAGGACAGTGAGGAAGGTAAAACGTCTACTTTGGTTATGGAACCTAGAATTTATCGCAGCCATATTAGCTGTGGTGACGAGAACGTAGGAACCTGACTTGGATGTACATACTATAGTTATGAAGCTTAGAGTCTTTCGCAGCCATACCGGTTGGCGTGGCGAAGATTCTAGACGACATGATTATAGAGTGCATACCTTAGTTACGAAACCTATCGTTTATCGCATCTATGCTTACTGGCGTGGCGAGGATTCTGAGTGTCATGATTTCAGACAGACGTGTATGATTATCAGGTTGTATCCTAAATTGGTTCTTAAAATATCATCTCAAGACTTATCTATTTTTGTTATTCCAGGACTTTGTTCCACCGCTTCTTTCTTTACTAGCAGTAAGGATACCTTCTGTCCTCAATTCAGTCTTTGAGCTCCATTCCTTGAGGATTTCTTGTTAAGTATGATAATTAGTGGCTTGTAATTTTGTTTGTGTCTTGTATTAGTATTGACTGTGTTGCTAGTGATTTGTAAGTGTTTCTTAGTTGGGCATGTGAGCAGTAGGCTTTAATCTAGAGTTAGCCCTTAGCATAGTACCTTGTACCAATGATTCTAGGAGTAGTGTCATTAGAGACTGAGAGTTAAGGAGAGTATAGAGTATCAGTGATAGTTCTCAGAGTTAGTATCAGAGCCAATTAACCGTCCTGGATAATCATGATTATATAATTGAGTGATCTATGTAAATGATTAACTATCCAGGAATTGTGTTAAGAATTTATGGAGAATGATGTCCAATTTGATGATTGATATCGAAAATGTTAAAGGTAAAGAAATGTATATGTATAAAGGGTTTAATGAGATGTCATAAGTAGAGAAATATCAGGATTTGTAATGGAAGTTGTGAAGCGTATCACGGATGAGTTTAATAGGCTTTAAAGGATCGAAGGAAATACATATACAACCATCGAGATGAGGAACCATACACATACCCATGAGAGTAAAGAAACATGAGTGTTATAGAGGATACAGGTAAACAGGAGTCTAATGAGCTTGATGAGATGATTCATTAATGAAGCTTACCAAGAGTGCTAATAGTTCTATATCGAGGATTAGTCGAGAATGACGCTAATAACAGTAAGCACTCTGCGTGATGATAATCGGATGATATACCAGTTAAGATAGATTGAAAATTTTGGAAGAAAACACAGTTGATGATAACTTTGATCATTGGAGGAAATAGTGCAAGTGATTCGGGCAGTACGAATTTAGTACACAGTTCTAGACAATATAGGTATTGAGTGCACCTTGGGTATTAGAGACCGTGAGCACTAATATGTACATTGAGGAGTTATAAAATAAAAGGTGGAAATGAATTTTAAATTTTCAGAAATTTTTAGGAGTTGAGATTTTATGTTGTTAAATTATTGAGGATTTAAAATTTGATTCACTAAACATAGTTAAGGCTACAAAGATTTTAGAAGTGATTAAATTTTTATTTCGATGTGGAGTATCTAATTTTGAGGAAGTATATGCATTTTATTTTAAGTTGATCGGGAAGTTAAACCTTGACGATTATTTGAGAATTAATTTTGGTAGATGAGAGATATGAATATTAATATATGATTAGTTGATATGGGTACCAGTGTACATGAATAGGAATTTGTTAGTGAATGTGCTAGAGTTAAGTGGTTGATAGCAGATACCGCAAGTAATATGTTAGCAGGTTCTTTCTTTTCTTTCCTAATATTCCTTTTCTTTCGCCTTTCGATTGATTGATTGATTTTTCTAGTACTGTGGTTCACATGCATGATTTCTTGTTAGAATATAATTAGTAGTACCCCCTAGCAGAGACTGAAATACCATGACAAAAGACACATGACCCATATTTTCTTAAATTGCATGGCTGTAGGTAGAGTTTTCTTAAACCATGATCATTTGGGTTTTGACCATAGCAAGGATCTATGACAAGGGTATGACCGACAAAAAGGGACAAGATGATTAAGTTATGGATGAGCATAAATTTTTAAATAAAGAATTTAGGGGATTGTTATAACAGAGTTGATGGAATCATTGTTTTTGCGAAAATCGAGGTTTGATTGAAATTCGAGGACAAACATTTACTTAAGGGGAGAATTAAGAAATTCACAGAGCCAAAAATTTGAGGATTTATTAATTTTAAGGAGGTCTTGATATGATTGAATTGATTATCAAAAATTTGAGAAATTTGAGAGATTATCATTTTATCTATTTGATTGCAAGATAGAAATTTTATTGAAGATACTGGAAGCATCGCATCGTTGAGTATTTGAGGAAAAAGAAAAGCAGGAAATAAAATCGTAAATGGAATAGTTTCAAATTAAATTCTTGGGATGAGGAGTTAGATTGGAATAAGCATCAATTGAATTTGAGTTAGATGATTGATGAGTGTTTAAAGTTAAATTTTGGGATGCAGATTTTTTTAAGTTTTATAAATATGCATTGATTGGATTTCAATTAAAAGGATTGGATAGTAAATTTTGTATTTAGTTATTTACTCAAAATTTGAGGAGATTATGATACGACTGGAATTCAATTAAAATATTGAGGATTGAGTAGTAAATTTTACATTGGGATAATAAATTCAGAGGATGAAAATAAAATAAAATATTAGTTCAAAATTCGAAAACATTATACATCCGGATAAAGAAATATGGAATAAAATGAAGCTCATGGTAAAGAAGATTATAATATAATTGATTATGGGATCATATCATTGAAGGTCGTAAGGTAAGATCATGGTATATTGAGGTTGTGATTTAAATTAAAATCTTGACCATGACAGTAACATTTGAAATCGAAGAAAATAATCGAGGTATAGTTGATGTTAAGATAAACAAACTCGAATTTGATGATAAGGATTTTGGGCAGGTAATAAATTTTGATTCAGAAATTCTAAGATCTAATCTAATAAAGTTTGTGGAATTTGGAACTTATATAGATATTAGTTAATGATGAATCACAAGATTGAGAAAAGTAAAATGAACGAGGATAAAAAGGAAGGATTATTTTCAGATGGTAGTGAAGACTATTTTTTCCTAGAAATTAAGAAAGGCGATTAGATGTCTCTTGATTACATCCTGAAAGATGTATTAAGTTTCTTAAATCAAATTGTCGGCCGTATCTTTCGAATTAACTATAACTTTCATGTCTATATCATTCATTATACTGGGTCTTCCTTGGTTTAGTTACTTTGAAAAGGTAACGTGCATTATTCAAATTATCTGTTTTCAGTGATCGTGTCTACTTTCCAACACCTAAACTTTCTAGAGGATTCAAGGCCGAGCCAAGATTCCCTCAAGTTATTCCTGCCTTAAACCATATTTTTCTTTTCTTCATGTTCCCTTCTGTTTGGTAAATATTTTCCTTATAGAAATATTTTCTTCAATGATATATTCATCATTATGAACAACAAAATTTTTCTATTCTAGCCATCCCTAAAATTTCGAGGACGAAATTTTTCTAAGGTGGATAGACTTGTAACCTCCGATTTCCAATTTCCAAAATAATTAGATTTTAATTTATTTTAAAATATCAAGTTTTATAAAATATTTCTCCTTGAAAATTTTTAATTGATTTTGAGCGATGCTTGATTTTAGAAGGTAAATTAAAAATCTTTATAAAAATCATTTTTTCCTAAATGACGATGTATTACAAAAATAAATAAATAATAATATATATTTCTAGTTTCAAATATTCATTGGCTTGAATCATAAAATTATTGTTTTGACTAAATAGTTATTTAAAAGACTAGTTGATAAAATAAAATAGATTTTTATTGGGATAGTAAATAAATGAATTACATACTTCTTAATATTTTGAAAAATGAGTTTAATTAGTAGATAATCAAAAGCTTCTTAAAAACATTTTTCTTAAATTTCTTTTCTATTTAATTTATCGTTTTCCGTCTCCCATTCACGCCCCATTCTTCCCACATGAAAAGCCCCTTTATATTTAATTCTGGGCCATTCATCATTGGGCCAACCCGCAACCCTTTATCCCACACCCTTCTCCCTATTTAAGTTCTCATTTTCACATCTCCCTAGAAACCCTAATTTTCATTCATTGGCTAGCCTCCACAAATTCCCTCAAAGCCACAGCCACCATCATTTTGTGTGCTCGTGTCCGTGTGTCCAGCATCCGTGTCAGCCGTGATGGCCTCGGGTCCGACCCCGGGTGTCCCACCATATCCATTTCTTTTCCTGTGTCCAGATTTACAGTTTACAACCAGTTTTTCCGTGTCCGACACACCGGGCACATCCACATCCACCATTGTACACAGCACCCATCGTGTCCTGCCCCGGACACGATCCACAGACACCAGACCGCCGTGTCCAGCCCGGACACGACCCCGACACCCAGACCCTAAGCCCTAACCCTAGATCGAGCGCCGCCGGTGGCCGCCAGATCCGTCGAACGCCACCGTCCTCGAGCCGACCGCCTCCTCGAGCGCCGCCCGGAGCCGTCGTCGCCTCCGCAGAAGATCCACGCCGCCACCTCGAGCTCCCCGTCGTCGAGCCCTCGCTGAGACGAAGCCGCCGTCTCGATCCAGGCGCTGCCCCTCGAAGCCGCCGTCTCGATCCAGGCGCTGCCCCTCGAAGCCGCCGTCTCGATCCAGGCGCTGCCCCTCGAAGCCACCGCTGAACCGAGCGCCGCCGCTGGAAGTCGAGCGCCGCTGGAACAGACCGCCGCCTGGAACCGAGCCCCTCGTCGAGCCGTCGACCGCCGCGCCGACGCCCTGGCCGGCCGACCTCGCCGGAAACCTAGGTGAGCCTCTTCTTCCCTTTCCCTTTCCTTTCTTTACGGTTCAGAGAGAAAAAAAGAGAGAAATGAATTAAGAATTTTTAATAGTTAATTAATATAGGTAATAGCTTAATTAATATATGTAATAGTTTAATTAATGTATGTAATAAGCAATAGTTAATTAAATTGTAATAGTTTAATTAAATTATAATTTGTTTAATAAATTTATTATTAGTTGAATTAATTTATAGAATTAGTTAAGTTCAATAAATAGTTAATGTATTGTAATAGCTAAATTGTAATTAGTTAATTAAATTATATAATCTGTTAGTATATATGATTAGTTATTTTATATAATTAGTTAATTGAAATTATAATTAGTCTAGTGAATTAATGTAATTAGTATAGAAATTTCATGTAATTAGGGTAGCTAATTATTCTTAATTAGTTATAATTAATCAATTAGTTTAATTATATTAGTTATAATTATTCAGTAATTAAGTTTTAATAAATTATTAATCAGTAATTAATTATTGATTAGTTAGTAACTATTAATTAATTAGTTAGTATTTTCATATAATTAGTTTAGTGATTTCATGTAATTAGTTTATTTTTACGTATTAAATTAAAGGGTTTTTGATTATGTTAAATATAATAAATCTTGGGTTTTATATTATTATTAAAAATATAGTTTCGATAATAAAATGAGTTCAAAAATTTGTTTATTGGATCGGTGACCGATTTTACCATAAATGAAAAATATTGGCTTTTACATAAATTCTAGTTTTTATAAATAAACTTTTATTTGAAATTATTGTTCAAAATAAGTTCGAAATGATTTAAATACGTAAATACGTATTTCTAGTAGATATAATCAATTTAGTGTTTATATATATATATTTTAAAAAGGTATTTTAGCATATGTATGAGTATACATATATAATGTTCAACTAGTATAAATCAAATATGTATTTAAAAGATATATATATATATATTGTAAATACATTTAAATTGGTGCATGTATAAATATAGTAAGTATTAATAAGTGTAATGTATATTATATACGTGTCCCTACTAGATGACCCTGGTTGACTAGTGCCCTGCCTGACATGGCCCTGAGACCAGTATTTTTGACTGTGTTAGTGTAGCATCTGATGCGAATGTGGTTTGCTTGTGTTATGTTTATAGGACTGTTGGGTTACCCAGGGGATACTCTGGAACAGGACATTGGTTTTACCAGCTAAGGACCCAAGGCAAGTACATTCTCTGATTAGTTTCTAATTTATGATATCTCCTATGTTCACTGTATCTAGTGTAAATATACATGTTCTTGACACGTTGGTTACACGGATTGGTATACACGGATCTCGTCATGAGATGTTATTTCTTATTCATGGTGTAGCTTGTACAAGACTTGTTTTCCTTGTTATCTTGTGCATGTACAGACACTGATTCCCGGGGAGATTTGCTACCTTCCTAGGGAATCCCGTGCCATAGCGTACCATGATTGGATCTACTATACCAGTCGGGGGTTTGGGGAGTATTTTAGTGTAGATATGTGATCATACCCAACTATCCATGCATCATAGCTCACCCCACATCTTACGTCGGGTGCGGCCTGACCATCTCCATGCCTCATAGCTGTTACGTGTGATTAGCCTGACCTCTCCCTGCATCATAGCTAACCAACGGTTAGCCTGACCTTCCATGAATCATAGCTAATCACATGTAACCAGCCTGATCAAGATCCCAAGCCGATCACATGTTAAAGCTAGTACTCACTCACTTAGTCATAGAATTCTTACTCATGGACATATTGTTTCTTTTCCTGCATTTACTTACAGTATTTCCAGTACTTCTCTCAATGTACATTTCTCGTACTTATACATGCATCTGGTATGTTTCCATCTAGAACTGCTACATAGTTTATGTCATTTATATAGAACTGCTATTTAGAGATGTACTTTGCTCCTTCCTGACTGGAAAATATTTTTCCAGACTGTGACCTTAGTGGACTTGGTTCTGACACTTGGAGATCGGTTGTTACTGATTACAGGTATGATTGTTTTATCATTAGTCTTGTGTTGTACTCTTTTGTTCCTCAAGTTCCTATCGTGCTGTAGTTGTGATTGAGTATGTTGTGAATATTTTTATAGTATTATCCGAATCTCCTTATGGAGTTGGATACTAGCGTGAGATTGTTAGATAGTACTTGACCTAGACAGCGTTCTACCGCCGATGCTGCGGCGTAGGCTGGACGTATCCACGCTCTCGTGCCCTTATACCCGGTGCGGGTCGTGACATACGAATAAACCAAGAATGGCTCCTCTGAGAATTTTCATAGTATAGAAAGTTATAAAATGCCTGCACATAATCCCAATAATTATAGCTCCAGACAACCACTTTGTCCTTGGAGAGCTGCTGCTCTCTATTGGGATGAAGCCCCCAAGTCTGTGGAGTAAGGATATTCTTGATAATCACTTTGCTATAAGCAACTTCCAAAGAATTTGGTTTAGCAGAGTGTTCGACGGTTATAGATTTGCTGAAGATTAAAATACCTTCAAAAATGCTCACAGTTCTCCCCTTAACTGGAATGAAACTGTTCTCAAGGTATCTTTTACGAAGTTTCCATGGATCCTTCATAAGAGGAATATCACACTTTTCAAGTTTAATGATTTCTTCAGTATTGGACTTTTCAAAGAAGATGGACTCAACTTCCATTGCTTCTCTGTAAGAGCGAGTATGAGCATCAGCAATATCTGCTGGCTGCCTGCCTTTGGCTGCTGAGTTGGATCCAGCTTCAGAGGGAGGTGGCTTTCGGCCGATGATCTTCTGAATGCCGAAAGAGTCCTGAGGACGTAATGCCCCCTTAGAATTGCCTCTACCGCGAGAGTTCATGGACATTTTGCTGTAAAAATTCACGAGTTAGAAAATCAGGAAGAGAATTATTTTTGCCATTAATAAATTCAATGTCAAAATCAAATATAGCTAGTTCTGCTTGCCATCTAGCAAAAATTTGCTTAGAAGCAAGATTCTTAACATCTTTTTGTAATATAGATTTTGCAGAACTGCAATCTATACGAAGTAAGAATTTTTTATTTAATAAGTCATCTTGGAATTTATGAATACATTTGATAATAGAAAGAAGTTCTTTCTTTATCGTAGAATAATTAAGTTGAGTATTGTCCCATTTACCAGAATGGTATCTAACAAGGATAGCATGATCTTTGTTTTGGGATCAATCTGTTTGAGTATACCACCATAACCAATATTGCTGACATCTGTTTCAACAACTTTAAACCAGTCAGGATTGACAAGGTGTAAGCAAGGAAGGCATTTAACCTTTTACTTAATAAGCTGAACAGCTTTAGTATGGTTGATACTCCAAGGAGTAGGGTTTTTCCTCAACCTTTGATATAGAATATTTGTATCTATAGCAATATTTTTATAAAAATCAGAAACATAATTTAAAGCACCCAGAAATCTCTGTAACTGCTTTATGTCGGTGATTTCATCAAGAAATTTTGAAGCAAATTCGATACTTCTGTCAATGGATATAATAGTGTTATTGATAATGTTATGTCCAAAAAATCTTATTTCTGTCTGGAATAACTTCATTTTTGGAGCAAAAATAACAAGACCATTTTTTATAGCTAAATGTTTAAAAACATTTAAATGCTTAAAATGCTCTTCAATAGTATTAGAGAATATAAGAATATCATCAATATAAGAGAGAATAAAATTAGAATATTGAATAAATATATCATTCATAATATTCTGAAATTCAGAAGGAGCATTTTTTAAACCAAATGGCATAACATTCCATTCATAGTGCCCGAATGGGACTGTGAAAGCAGTTTTGTATTTATCTTTTTCTTCGATTTGAATTTGCCAGTAACCTGACTTCAAATCAAATTTAGAGAATATCTTTGCATTAACAATTCTGTTAAGCAAATCTCTTTTATTGGGAATAGGATAACAAATCCATTTAAGGACTTTGTTAAGAGGTTTATAGTTAATAACTAACCTAGGAACACCTCTTTCTTTCTCAGCATTGTTATTAACATAGAAAGCTGTACAACTCCATGGAGAGTATGATTTTCTAATGAGCTTTTTATCAAGAAGATCATTGATCTCTTTTTTACATAACTCAAGGTAATTATTGTTCATTTGACAAGGTAGAGCCTTTGTCGGAACATCTCTTTCATTGAAAGACTCTTCATAAGGAAGAGAAACAATGTGATGCTTTCTATCCCAAAATGCAGTAGGAATATTTCTACAAGTTTGACGAACAAATTCATCATTAACTTATTTTATTTTATTTTTTGTATCATATTTTTCAAGCTGCTCTTTAATAGATAGCTAAAAAATTTCTTCTTTAATAAAGTTTGTCTGATTATTCTTCAGATCAACTTCTCTTATTTCATTGAGAATTTTTACCACAGGATTTGTGATAAATTCGAAGGTAATATTTTTCCCCTTATAACAAGTGGAAATACCTTTCTTATTTATTTCTTTTATAGGCATAAGTTTTTCTAGAAAAGGAGTTCCTAGAATAACATGCTGGAATATTTCTTTTACAACAATAAAATATAAGGGAATACATGCATCATTTTTACTGATATGAACATCTGTAACCTTAAAAGGTGTTGTAAGAGCTTTGTTATTTGCAGCACTCAAAGTTTGAGTAGTGCGTTCACAATATTTTAAGGGAATAATTCCTTCTTTGACACAGTTCAGATCTGCACCACTGTCAACAAGGGCAATAAGATTATAAATCATATATTCATTGTTTATAATTAGATCAATTTTTATATACCATTTGTGGGTAATAAAAAGATCTATTTTAGATAAAAAAAGGAATGATCAATAGTTTTTCTTTGTCGGTTATAGCAACAGATTGAACCTGCTGATCAATTATGTCATCATCATGCTCGTTTTTACTATCGATTAAACGAGAATGTTCGATTATTTGTTTTTTGAGAATAATCTCATTGTAAGATTTAACATCTTGTTCAATGAGGGCAAGTCTTTGTTGAGTTATTTCATCGTTAGACTTTAACTCTTTGACTTCTTGCTTCAGAAGTTTTAATTCTTTCTGAAGGTCGTTTATAGAGACAGTCTTAGGATTAATCCCCTTTCTTCGGGATAAAACCTCTGTCATGGTATATGGAGGAAGACTTGAAGAAGTTTCTTGAGTATCATCTTACAAAATTTCAATAATTTTTGCTTTCATATTTTGGCTAATAGTATCAGTCAAAAGTGATTCGAGTATTTCTTTTTTATCTTGACTGGTCAATACATTAATTGAAAGACCATTCATTTTGATGATAGATTTATAATAATCAACTTTACTATCAATAGTACATGCTTTGCAATCGCAATCAGTACCATAATCAGTAGCAGATTTTATAGAATTAATAGATTCATCACTTGATGAATCAGATTCATAATCAGAATTGATCATGATCTTTAATAGAGTCTTTTTCAACCCTTCATCTTCGATCATATCGATCTTTTGTTTGGTATTACACCTATTCGAATAGTGGCCAAGTTTTACACATTTAAAGCATTTAACTTTTGTATTCGAATTTGTGTTTTTAGAAAACTTTTTCCTAGTGGAAAATTGTTTTCTATTATCATTAGAAAAATCTTTAGGATAATTCCTTTTAGAAGAATATCTCTTCTTTTTATAAGATTTTTCTTTAGGGAATTTTTTTTTGTTATCAGACGGAGGCTTTATAGTTTCCATAGAAAATTGGCTACAAAACTCTCCCAATTGTTTTCTCTCAGATAACCTTTGAGATTTCAATTGATTTCTTAATTTAAGGTCATTACAAAGGGCTAATCCTTCTTGTATACAGGCATTCACAAGGTTACCATAAGTGAAATCACTATATGGTATTATGCCATCATTACTATTGCGTATTTATTGTCTAACCTTTTCTGCAAATAGATTAGGAAGACTATCAATAAATTTAGATTTCCAGTGAGCATCATTGGCATCACTTAACCGCATTACTCTATTTAGAAAAGTATCTTTATACCATCTAAAATGAGTAAGAGTTGGACATCGAAGATTTTGGAGTAAAGTCCTGGTACGTTCACCATTGTCTGAGACTAAACCCGTAAAGTGATCACAAATAGTGATAATCAAAGTGATAACATTATCTTCAATTTCTCTATTATTTTCAATTTTGACAGCATTAGCAATAACTGCTTTCTTCTCAGGTGATAAGCAATGATCCCACCAGCCTTTTAATACTCTGGTAAAACCGCAAGTAATAAAACTAGCAATGGTTTTGTCAGTATTTTTGTTTGTTCGGCAAACCGTAGCAAACATGAGCATACGATGCAACTGATCACAGATCTGTTTATCAGAACATCCATCTATGTTCCATTCATAGATGTTTCCTCCACTGTAATTATTTTGAATGATATTATCATTCTCTTCATACAAAACATCCATAGGAGTTGGACATTTATAATAATATTTTTGAAGATTAGGCTTCTTATGTGGCTGCTGCATAGGCAGAACCATATTAGAAGTTTGCTTAATATTTTTATCAATGTCTTCAAAAGAGTTTTGAAGAGCATGAATCTGAATTGGATCTAATTGATCATCAGAATTTTGAGAATAATTTTGGCAGGATTCTTTATCTGAACCATCAGCCACGGAAGAATTTCCGTCAAGTACAGCAATAGTATTCTGAGTAGAAGTATTCTAGAGCTTTCGCCCTTTTCTTTAGGAGAATGTTTTTCAACTAAAGAAGTATTCTGAAGCTTCTCAATTAAACTTTGAATATCTTTTTCAGTAACTTCTGGGGAAGATAATTTAAAACCAGTAGTATCACTAGTAGGTTTTATTGGTATATTACCTACCTTTTTTAAGGTAGAATTTTGAGGAATTGATTTTGGTAATTTGAGGATAGAATTGACCTTGAGAAGAATTTCATCAAGGGCAATTTCTATTCGAACCAATGGTTTGAATATAAGCATTAGTATAATTATTTTGCTTCATAATTTTTTGAAGCTCTTTTATTTGTTCTTCCTTTTGATCGATAATTCGAATAAAGGATATAGCATCAATCTTTTCGGTATTAACCAAAAGTTTGAGTGATTCATTTGGTGGATATAAAGCACGGACACGCTTTTTCGTATTAGTGATCCAATTTTTGTAACCCTCTTCTAGCATATTAATACTAGCGAGTTCTTGGTTGATATAGTTTTCAATAAACCATTTATCAAACCATTTGATTTTATTTATCTCTTTGAGATGAGCATAATATTTATCTTTGAATTCATACCTTTGATCAAGGGTATAATTCTTTTCGAACCAGGCTTTAAATTGAATTTCTTCATCATAGGCCTGAACAATAATTGCTCGAACATTTTTATCCTTAGTCCAATCCCAATATTCAGGATTATCAATGGAATTTTTATTAGTTAAGGTTATAACATTAAGAGAATGAGTGCCGAAACTAGCATCAGAAGAATAAACTGGATCAATGGGATCAGCCCATTCAGTTTTATATTCTGGCTTGGCTATGTTATTTTTTATCTTCATATATTTAATTTCATCATCTTTCTCAGATGTCTGAGAGGAGTTTTCTTCCTTTTCAGTAACTGAAGGGGAACGAAAACTAGAGGATGAAATTCTAGCTTTAATCTGTGGAGTAAATCTAACTTCCATATCTCCATCAGGAGTTTGGATTATCTGATCTAACTCAGTATCCATTATAGGTCTAGGCGAAATCGCCTGATTTAATACCCATCTATCAGGGAATTGGATCTCATTCGATTTGATGATTTTATTAGAAACAACATTTGATGTCAACAAATTTGTTTCAATCAAAGTTGTCTTACCTGGTTTGGTAAGATGTCTAGCTTTAGGAGCCAAAGTAGACAATACTTTAAAGTGTATTCGATAGAGTATAGCAATGGTCTCTGAACCTTGCTTAAAGTTATATCCATAAGTCTTCAGATTAAAAGTTACTGCATCCAGTAAATTTGTATCTGTAAGGGATAGACTTAAATTGGGATAAACATTAAAGTAGACTGGACCATGACAAAGACTAGTCTGCATAACGCCCATAAGAGATGGTTGCCAGTCAAGGCATCTAGCATCTCTTAAAGAGGATATAAAGGAAGCATTTAAATCCTGAAAAGTCAGAGGTTTTAAAGCAACCTGTATTAATCCAATATGGATGAAATTATAAGCATTATTCCCTATATAGGGTTCCAGGTCTTCTTCAGAAAGAAACCTGATTGAATGCTCAGTATCATTGACCTAAACGGTCCTTTCCATTATTTTTATAACAATTGATGACTTGAAATCAAGCCAACCAATTTTGTAGAAACCCTTTGGCTTAACGCCTGAGATAGTCCATTTATTGAGTTCCTCCAGATCTGAAGGAAACTCGCTCAATTGAGCATTCTTGATTGATTTGCCCTTTAACAGGGTCTTTTTGTTGTCACCAATGGACAATGGATTACTCATCAGAAGATGAAGTAAGAGAATCTTCTACTCACTGTTCCTGCATGTTTTAGTAAACAGAATGATAGAAAATACTATTAATATTACTATTTTATAGATAATAAAAATTTTATAGTTAAAACATAAATTTTTTTAAAATGCCTTCATAGTTAACCTGGTCATAGGAATAACAGTCAACGAGCTTTTACAGCTGAAACGGCCTACCCGGCCAACATAGCCAACGCGACAAGTTGTTATAAGAACTAGACCTTGGTTAATCCTAGAAGTAGTCATTTTAAAACTTAAATGAATTAAAAATGAAAAAAAAATTCTTTATCCATATGATAGTGAATAATAATAGTATTTAAGCATAAATTACATAACTAACAACATCACAAAGAACAGAGAGTAGAATTACCTCAGCTTTAAGCCTTCATGGCTCTGTCTATAAAATAGTAATATTAATAGGAGTTTGGATTATCTGATCTAACTCAGTATCCATTATAGGTCTATTAATATTACTATTTTATAGATAATAAATTTTTTATAGTTAAAACATAAAACCCATCTATCAGGGAATTGGATCTCATTCCATTTGATAATTTTATTAGCAGCAACATTTGATGTCAACAAATTTGATACACTAACACATAAATATATAACTTATATAAATACACTACTATATATATATACACTACTATAATTAATAGCTATTACATATATAGAAGTATAACTTACATATTTGTATATAACACATAGGTAAATAAATATATGATACACTAACACATAAATATATATATATATATATATATATATATATATATATAGCAATATATATACACATAATTACATATTATAAAGACTAAGAAGAATGGAATTAGATCTAGAAATAAATTGCACAAACACATGGAGTGTATCGCTCTCGTATCCTACTAGATCTAGGATACACTTATGACACGAGTCCACCACATATCCAAACGTACCCCGAAGGACACGAGCAAGTCTAATATATTATTTATGAACAATACGAAGAGTCAAACACAAATCTATGTGTCCGTGTTAAAATATGATATGCACAAAGTCCCGTGTCGGAGGAAAACCCTCCAAAATAACACGTATCACCAAATTATTGGGATACGACCTACACGTACCCAATTATGGACACAAGACTAGCCCCAAATATACAAGCACATGCCAAATTGATCTATAGGACCAATTGACACATACAACAAATGTCAATCTCGGAATTTTCCCAAAATTGACACAAAAAGTACCATAACTTTTTCAATAGGCCTCCTATGAACACCAAACCAAATCTTATGGGTAGCCTATATATATGGATTAATTTTTTATGGTTAAATCTTATATTTAGAACCTAAATTAAGGGAAAAAACTGAATTGTACCTATTGGGAGATGAATTCCCAATGAAACCTCCAAAATTGGTAAAATAAGCCTTCAACTTGTAGATTCTTACTCCTCTTTGTAGAACCATGCTTCCTTCTTATAGATATTTACTCTACTAGTCTCTAATGGTAATTTGGGAAGAAATTGGAGAGAAATTTGATAGAATTTGGTTGAAAAAAATTCTAGATCTAGATTTGGAATAAAAAATAAAGAGAGAAAGTTTTTATCCCCTTTATATAGGCCTCACTTGTCCCCTCCCTCAAGCTACTATATAAAGTCTAAAATACCCCTTGGGGCCTCTCATGAAGAAATTAATTAAGGAGGAAAGCTTCTAGTCTAATGGGTTTAACATAATTAATCATCCTCCTAATAATTGGGCTTTTAGTTATTGGGCTCAATTCTAACTAAAATTAAATGTTGGTCCATGAGTCTAAACTAACTAGTTAGGTCTACTAACACAAGTCAAATAATAAATCTAACATGTTAATAATAAAGAAATAATACAATAAATAAATATTTAACATGCATAATGTTTAATTAATTACCAAATGACTAAAATACCCTTTCCTAGAAAATGTGGTACTGACACCCTTATAGGCTGAAGCTGCACCCTAAGCTGTACGATGAGGAGACACGAGACAATCTCTCATCTGATGTCCCGTAGATCCATAATATAGGTAGACTTTCAACCACTTCCTACAGACCTCCCAGATATGACATGACTTCTAGTAGAAGTGACAAATATGAGCCTGCTGAGTCTGTATCGGAGGATGCTGCTGAACCTGCTGGACTGGACCTCGAATAGGTGCATGATGCTGATGCTGGTGTTGGAAATTCTGCTGCTGGATCTAAGGATGTTTCGTCGGTCCAGCACTACTACCACCACCGAAAACATCTCCGTCCCTCTTGGGCCTAAGATCCAAGTATTCTTTTGCCACATGAGATGCTGCCATAATATCAGCAAAAGTTGTGGCTCGGCTCGTAGTAACATGCACTCGGATCTCCATGGCCAAGCCCTTCCAGAATCTATGAGCTCGGTCTACAAGATTCCTGACCATATACTCTGCGAAGCGGCTAAATCTGCTAAATCTTGTCACGTACTTATCTACATAAAGACTACTCTACATCGGGTTCTGAAACTGACCATCCAGAGTCCCTTGGGCTACCTCAGAATAGAACTTCTTCTTAAAGAGATCCTTGAACATCTCCCAAGAAAGACCCGATGGTGCAAGCTCGAGCTAAGTCCGAAACCAAGTACGTGCAAGGATATGAAGATGCAAGCCAATCGCCTCAATCTGCAGAGTCTAAGGAATCTGGGCTACTCATAAAATTCTCTTAATATCCTCGAGCCACTCGTCAACATAAAGGATCCCCTCTATACCCTTGAGCTCCCAGGAAGGCATCCTCTTGATGTCCAAAATGGTACCCGTCTTCTGTTGAGCGAGCTGCTACGTGGTAACTCTCTCCATAGTCGCCAATGCCACCTAGTAGGCAATCTCCATGCCCTCCCTCATCACTTCAGTTTGTACTCTGTGTGCCACAGTTCAGAATTATATGCGACTCCTCGTCCAAAAAAAAAAATAGCATGACAGTTGGATCTTCAAGGCAACTTAATGCTAAAGAGCTTTTTACGCATCTTCCGTTACGCATAAAAGTCGGGACGTGGCCGAATAAGCGTTTATCAGAGTCAGCATAAAATTTCGCAGACGTGTCGAAGCTGCACATTATTAGACTTCCTTACAGCAAATATGGCAAATCAATGATGCATAGAAGAAGACAAGTTTATTAATCATGATTACATATGATGGAAATCCATTTAACAAAGGACTTTTCATTAATATTCAAGATCATGATTACATATGATGGAAATCCGTTTTACAAAGGATTTTCAAGATCATGATGGAAATCTATCGCCGGGTTCTCATATTGATGGAGATCTTTTTCTTCTTCTACGGCACTTCATCGGCTTCTTCGGCCGATGAACAAAAAAATGGTAAATTGCGGGAGGATACAAAACTGGGCTTGTTTAAATTATCCAAGCCCCCTCCTTATATCGTTAGCGGCCACCTCAAGAATTATGTTAGGGATTCAGACCAAACATAATACTGGAAGACACGGCCAAGCTGCCCACCAGAGTCCAGCTTCATGATAGGAGAAAATACAGCTAGCAAGTTGTATGGTCTAATGAGACCCTTCCTCTCTCCTGGACGAATCGCCATATAAAATTGCTGATTATCCCGAGCAAAGAAAGCTATGATATCCTTCCATGATCCATCGTTGCAGAGGATATTTGCTCGAAGATGCCTCCTTTTACGGCTCCTCACATGTTGGAAGAGCATAATCTTCTTCTTTCTCAGATCAGCCCAATGAATCTCAGCGGCCATCTGTGTGGTGAAGGGATTATGGAAAAATAGGTTCATTCGCTGGCCTTTATATAGGCAGAAGAGAACATACCAAATCCCAACAACTTCTAAAATATTGCCGAAAAATCAGCCTCACAGAATGAGTCAAATTTGACCGTTTCATGCTTCATTCAAATTATTTCAAATTACGAAGAATTTGAAAACTTTGAAGGGGGTCTTGTAGAAGCATGAAAATATGCTGGGGAATTATACGCGTAAAACCCCCAACATGCATGAAGCCCGCGTAAAACAGAGCTTCAGCGCTGTATGGCGTAAAATATGACTTCAGAGCTATTGGCGTACAGCAAAGCTTCAACGCTATTTAGCGTAAAATAGAGCTCCAGAACAGTCCACATAAAGCAGCATTCAAAGGCCGTTTTGGCATAAAAAGGTTGCTACACCTCCCTCTGGTGTAAAATACGTTTGCTTTTAATGCAGTGTAAAGTTGTACGAGGAACTCTTCGTATTCCTCGAATGAACCTGTCAGACAAAACAGTGAACCTGACTCCTGACAAAGAGCACTGCACGACGATCGAGAGGACGGCTGTAATGATGATTCTGCACAGAGGCCCAGATTGTCGTTTAGTGACATATCCTTGATACAAGTCATTTTTACGCATTCAAGGAATACGCTACCTATTCTACACAGACAGAGATGAGTTCTTACGCTCAAGATGAGACGAAATTAGGCGCCACGTCAAAAGCTGTTCTTCGTACAGAACTCGAGGCATTTCTCTTCAGTTAATGCACGAGATTGAGGCAGATCTCTGCATTTAATGCACGAGATTTTGTTCTATTTTTAATGACTGAGAGAGTTAAAATTGTAAAACCCGTATCCTAGAAAATCGTATATACCTTTTTTTATTTATTAATTATTAATTTAATTGTAGTAATTAATGGCTAAATAGGAGAAATAGATTTTTAATAATTTTTTATTTTAGGTGTTGGAGCACTTAGAGGATTTATGGGACCATCAGGAATTTTTTGGAATTTATTTTATGTAGGAGACCCCATGAGCAGTTGCTAGCTTAACGGTGTGCATTATTATAATCTATAGTTTTCTTATGAGTATATATATATATATATATATATATATATATATATATATATATATATATATATATATATATATATAAACAAATATATATGTATATATATATTTAAAAAGAAAAAGGAAAAGAAAAGAAAAGAAAAGAAAGTATTAATAATAAACTAATAATACTAACTATACCATTCCAACAAAAGCAAGCAAAACTAATAATAATAATAATAATACTAATAACTACTAAAGCAAAGCAATAGCAAACTTAGCAAACTACCCACCCCTTTTTGTAAGTCCAAGCCGCTGCCTTTTTGTTGTTGCAATTCCCATACCCACCCGCTGCTTGGTAGCACAACCACCCGCCCACGCATAGTAAGCCCAAGCACAGCAAGGTGCTACCCCCGGCTAATATATATATATATATATATATATATATATATATATATATATATATATAAATTCATATAACCATCTAACCCTAACCCTACTCTCCCTCTTCCCATCTAGACCTAGAGAGCGCCGCCACCGCAGCCGGAGAACGCCGCCAGGCCGTCCAACCCAATCCCGACGACCGCGATCCCGCGCACTGCAGATTCCCACAACGAGGTACCTTTGTTCCGGAGTTGCTTTACGTCGACTCGCTCAACCAAACGCCGTTTCGTCTTCACCGGTATGCTCACCCCTTAACTCTCTTCCATATCTGTGTACTAGTAGACCTCGAACAATACGAAACCCTAGGCAAAAACAGTGCCAAAGTTGGTGCAAACAGACCGAATTCTAGGATCGCAGAAAACTGCGGTGACCACCCATGTTGCCGAGTTCGTATCTCCCACCACAAAGATCCAAATTTGATGATTCTTTTTGGTATGCATAGACCACTTGACCTAGTTTAATTTCTGTTAAATAATCCTAGATTATTAACTGCTGTAGACAAAATTAAATTCGTCACAAAATCCCGCGAACCCACTTTTCCAGATTTCTAAAAAGTTGTGAAATAAAGCGCGTTCCGCCAAACGGGACCGCCCCGCCATGTACCAAGTGTACCAAATGGTGCACGCAGCATAACCGGACACGTAAAAATTTATAGCGACTGATTCGGACGCATGTGCGAGCCAAAATCAGCCCGTATCCGCGGACACATCCCGTGTAGTAACTTTTGTGGAAGTCGCGCACATTTTGTGCACGCACGTCAGATTGCGACAAAACTTTTGCCACTAGACTCGTGGTAGCGCGCTGGTCCTGTGACCCAATTTTCACGTAATTCTGAGACAGTTGACCAAGTCACCAATTGATGGGCCCCACAGTTGACTTTTTGGACGAAATTGTGTCCGGCTCATCGGAATCCATATTTGGACATACCGTTGGGTTTGTATTGACATCTAGAGTTTGTTTGACCTATAATTTGTCCTATTTATAGACTGTTACCATTGGCACGCTTTTCGGTACAAAATGGGCCACACGTGGACCCCGCTTTGACCCAAAATTACTGTTTTGCCCCTGTGTCCAAATTGGACGAAAGGGAAGTACTTTTTAGCTATTTTGCTTATTCTGGAATGTTGGTGATGATTATTTTAGCATCTGGAGATATTTGTTCTGCGGCCATAGCTTCTGATCCTGTGTGTTGGACTTCGGGACGTTACACTTTGCAGCTTCCTTGCCAGGCAAGATACCTTACTAATTTGCTTACAGTATTTTGCATGCTTAGTATATTTCTCTATAGTTATTGTATTTCTGTATATTTCTTGCATGTGTAGTTTTCTTTCAGTCATTACTATATATTAGATATGTTGACACACACATGGCACTTAGTATCATCGAGGACAATCATTAGGCGTATGGGCTTTTAACCACTCTGGTAAACCGTAGTATATAGTTTGCACTGCGGGCATATGTCGCGTTGGTCGCTACCACCGCGGTATGTTGATTTCTGGATTCTCGCTGGCCGCTACCCCCGCGGTATGTCGATTTCTTATATCCATTGACGTGTGTGTGAGTTGTGAGGTAGATCGAGTAGCCTACCCTTGCCCATACGTCGAAAAGTTATCCTCATTTGCATTTATATAGATTGTCTTGTACAACGTACTTATTTATTTTCAAATTATATGCATGTTTACTGTATTCAAGTTGGCTCGCTTTTTTGTATCTTGTTACATCCCTCTGCGGACCTGGTCCTCTGTCAGGTGTATCTGTTCTTGAGTATTTGCAGGAGCGCAGATTTGGATGGTTATAGATTTTTCGTGGATGTCTTCTCTCCGAGCCCGTGATTGTTAGCTAGTATTCTTATATTGTGTTTATTGTGTTGTACTTTTCCATTCGAGTTGGTAGTGGATTTGTTTCCACCCAACTATCATCCTTAGATACTTCTTATTAAGTTCTAGTTTTATAGATATTGGTTATTTATTTATATTTGATTTTCGTGGATGAGATTTAGATTATACCCTGTGACTTATGATACATTTTATACCACTTGTGGATTTAATATTCATATTACAGCGTACTTATGGGTTATGGTTTCCATATATTGGAGTTGCCATATCCATACGGCTGGCATGCCTATGTGTCCTAGTCCTACGTATTTTTGGGACTGGGATGTGATATGTTTTTAGTGGTGGCCCATGCAGGTCGAGAGCATATTGTCTCGGTTACTTTATTATACCGAACAAGCCTGCACCTAGGAATAGAGTATAGGATCTCATCCACAATTGACTATGATTCGCTCTCCTTCCAATCCATTCTATTCGAATAATTGCATCATGCTTGATTCATGTGATTCCCTATTAGTTTCTTGAGTATATCCTCTCCTAAAATATATAAGTCCCTGTTGTTATATGATAAGTAAGGTAACCTTCCTATTAAGAGTACCACTAGAGTGTTAACACCCTACTAAGTTTAGAATAACTAGTGAACCCTAGAATTCTTTACCTATAGATTGGTTCACCATTACTTTTGTTGTATTATTGTCACGCCCCAGTCCCAAAATACGTAGGACTAGGAACACATAAGCATGCCAGCCGCATGGATATGGCAACTCCAATATATGGAAACTAAAATCCACACGTACGCTGTAATATGAAAATTAATCCACAAGTGGTATAAACATATGTCACAAGTCATATGGTACAATCTAAATCTCATCCACAGAAAATTAATATAAATAATAACCAGCATCTATATAACTAGATGTCAACATAAATATCTAAGGATGATAGTTGGATGGAAACAAATCCACTACCAACTCGAATGTAAGAGCAAATATTAAAATAAGTACAACACAACAACACCATATAAGAACACCATCTAGCAATCACGGGCTCGAAGAGAGAACATCCACGAAACATATATAGCCATCCAATCTGTGCTCCTGCAAATACTCAAGAATAGATACACCTGGCAGCGGACCAGGTCCTCAGAGGGACGTAACAAGATACAGAAAATACGAGCCAATTTGAATACAGTAAACATGCATATAATTTGAAAATAAATAAGTACGCTGTACAAGACCATCTATATGAATGCAAATGAGGACAACTTTTCGACGTATGGGCAAGGGTAGGCTACTCGATCTAATCCTCACAACCTCACGCTCGTCAGTGGACATCATCAGCCTACATACCTCTAGGGTAGCGACCCTCGGACTCCATCAATCGACATACCTCTCGGGTAGCGACCATCGGACACGACCACCATAGCGCGTGCTAGAGACTATGGTTTACCAGAGTGGTTAAAAGCCCATACGCCTAATGATTGTCCCCTATGATACTAAGTGTCAAGTGTGTGTCAACATATCTAATATATAGTAATGACTGAAAGGAACTACACATGCAATAAATAAACAGAATTGCAATAAATATTCAAAAATATACTAAGCATGTAAAATACTGTAAATAATTTGGCAAGGTATCTTGCCTGGGGTCCTGCTGCTGGTATGAATCAGAGTCCAAGTCACAGTCCAAATAGCCTATGTATTACAAATTTATCACGTCAAAAGATAATTTATTTTAATTTATTTAAATCTGGAATAATTACTCTAAAATCTATTTTAATCTTTTTATTCTGATTTTTATGTTAATTCCTAAATTTTGTCCAAAGAAACTAAATTTTATCACCTCGAGACTCATGGCACGCAAATCGAGGCGATCTGTTGACCGAAAAGTCAAACGACAAAAACTCAAATTTCATGCATGATTTCTTGTAGATTTTAGCATTAAAAATATGCTAGAATTTATGGCTCATCCAAATTCAAATTCGTTTGAGAATTATGGCATATACAAATTTTGTATTGTGCACCGATGGTTAAATTCTAACCTAGAAGTTCTACAGAATTAACAGTATATAAATACTTCGAATTAAATTCTGGGAAAAATATATGTCAATGATCTCGACATTAGCTTTCCAAAACTTTAAACGGTTCATGATTCTGATTCCTGGTTCTCCCGAAATCGCAAAAATATTGAAACACGTTTATTTTCGGACATGCTGTACTCTACGAATTTTTCAGAATTTAATACTCATAATTTCATAAAAGAAATTTTATAATCAGAAAGCTAACCTCAATATCTTTCTAATGCAAGAAACTAGGCCTTGTTTGGAGTCCGGAGCTATGCGCAATGGCTTATGGAAAATGAAGAAACCCTAGATGGCAATTCTCCAAAATCTCTCTCTCTAAGATAATGGGATAATTAGGGTTATAATAATATATATATATATATATATATAGGGATGTATCTGCAGCTGAATGGATATTTATAGGCTGACACATGTCAAAATCTGATTGGATGGTCTTTGTTATATTATTTGTTTTTGATTTGCCTTTATCAAAATATTATTTAAGTCATTTTAAATCTAAATAACTCCAAATAAATATTAAAAATAATCATAAAAATCTGAAAAAATTACATAAAATATATTTTGAACCTATAAACCCTATAAAAATATTTGGGACAATTTTACATTCATAAGTTTACTATTATAATTAGGAGAAGCTCTAAACATTAGTTTTATCCATTTAACTAAAAATAAATACTAACATTATTCCAAAAATTCTGAAATAATTCCAGAAAATATATAATAATATTATAAACCCTAGAAAATAATGTGGGTCTATTACATATTTCTGGGCTTGCACAATAAATTCTACAAGTCCTAAAAATTAGTTATTAGTCTAAATAATACCCAATAAATACTAAAAGTATTCAGAAAATTCCCAGAAAATTCTAGAAAATATATTTGACTATTTAGAACCTAAAATAAAATTTTGGAATATTTTTAATTAAGTTTGAACATAAAATAAATTCTTCAAAGTCCTAGAAAATTAGTGTTACTAGTTTTTAATTAACTAAAAATTATGAAAAAATCTCAATAATCTAAAATAGCCTAAAAATAATTCTAAATAAATATTTATATAAGTAAATATACTAAAAAAAATTATTTTCTAATTAACTAAGAGAATACTCTAAATAAATTCAACATCTATAATAAATATAATAGTATAAAATATACACAAAATACCTATTTTGGGTGAGAGAGTTTACAATCTACCCAACTTAAAATAATTTCGTCCTCGAAATTAAAATAAGGCATAATTTGTTAAATCCTTCACATTCGTACATAAGATACGTCAATCGCAATCTCTTTCAAAAATTTAAATTACAAAATCTATTCAAATCTATCGCGATCACTTCAAAATTAAGATAACCACTGTTTAATTCAAAATTCAACCTGTCGTAATCTCTTCTCAATTTTTTTTTTTTAAATAATCAACATTCAAATCTAACTCAAGTCTATATGACATCCCACATCAAAATTTATATCACCATTTTCAACTATCATAATCTTCTCTAGACTTTGAACAATAAATAATTCTAATCAAATCTTATTCCTATTCTCAAATTAAGAATTTTGTACTCTTCAAATATTTAAACTCAATTTACATCCTCAATATTTCAAATAGGTGACCCAACAATCAAAATTGAACTTTTAATTCAAATCATCAAATTATAAAATTTAAATCTAATTCACCAATTGTTCAAGTCTAAAATTCTATATTTATTCTCAAAATTTAAATCGATGATTCATCCTTCAATATTCAAATTTAAATCACGTGCTCAAAGTATAAATATTTGGTCCGCAATATCAAAATTTTAAAATTCGTTAAATCCTCATTATCTTAATCCTTCTTTTAAAATTTCTCAAAATTAAAATGACTTGAATCTCCCAATCTAATCTTACTTGATCACAATCTAAAAAAAATTCCTCTCAAGTTGGCAATGCACTACTACCCAACTTAGAATTTACCCATCTATCACAGAAGGCTATATACTTTAAGAAAAAAATTCCTTAATTTATTTACTCATATCATTCAATCCTCAAAACTTTAACGCCGATTATATCATATATGATATGTCCTTAATTACAAAAGAATAATCCTCAAGTATGTGATCGGCCTACGGGGTATATCTAGTACTCTCTGTGTATCAAAATTATACCAAGCACGAGGTTTCATCTATCCGAAATAAGGGAAGACGGAGATCAATAATAAAGAGTTCAAGGACGAGGTAATAGAATAGAAGTATCAGGATCAAGGCATTTAAAGAATTCAAATGGAAACATTTAAAGTAGTTATGGATTGAAATCCTATTTTGGTAATTCCTATTCACATGCTCGTATTAGTACAGTTATGTAACCGATACGATCCGCTCAGACATATCTAGGGGCAAGTATATTCGTCTACCAATCACTACATATCTCAATCCATATAAAGTAGTATTACGAAGGGCGAATCAAGCGCACTAAGGTTAGCTAGACCTTAATACACTGATTCTGAAATGTATTAGTAGGCGTCCCCAATAATACATATCTCATGATCAAGCTCGATAAAAGAGTAAGCTTGCAAAACTAGGTTATAATAGCAGCATAAGTCAAGGTAGTGCAGCAAATATAAGTACGCTAGACGATGATGAAAGGAGGTACAAATTAATTCAAGTTCACAAAATAAAACAACTGAGCAACAATAATAAAAGACTCTATAATCCCTACTGTTATCATACAACCTCCTTGTCTATGTCGCTAGTCAACCAAATATGGGCAAGGACCTCTAACTTCTATTGTCTGAATAACCACTGTCTTCTTATGCTAGTATACAATTAATGTTGTTCAATCACACTTTAATAATAGGTCAAAAGACTATGTGATACTAGGTTGTGAGGTATACTACCCAACTTAAAACAATAAACTAATACTGTGATAGTCTTAAGGGTACCGTAGAAGCTCCTGTTAAGGTCTTCGAGAAGGGGTCTTGGTACTTGTTAGGGTATCCTCTTATATTACATAGGTCATGGTCGTCTTAACTCTTAGTCATAGTGCAAGTGTCAATAGTAAGAATGGAACAGTTACTGGCCTCAAGGAAAAGGGAATATAACTCGTATTGAGGTGTGGTACAAGTTACGTAATTTAAAACTAAGGGATAAGCACCAGGTCTCAATCTACAAGAATAACTTAACTATCAAGTTCTAACTACTAAGCACATAATTTCAAAATTCAAGATTACAACTATAATCCTAGCAAACTATGTGTCCTTAACAAAGAAATAAATTACTTGGCCTACTATCAGAAGTGTCAGGTGGCATGAGTTGAAAGATAAAGAAAAGAAGAACGTAATTTTGGTCGTCGCACAATTAGCGAACGCTATGGTCACAGGGGAACAATATATGAAAATAGAGGGGCTCTAGATAGCATCATAGTTTTCCAAGAGAAAGGGCTATGCTAGTCTCTGAGTTTGAGGTATGATTAGGAAAATATTCTATGCATTGCTCTTGGATTTCTAAGGTACTGTCTGCTTATCTCAAGACAAGAATCTAAATTTATGGTTCTTCAATACTCATCTAACGGCGTGGGTTAGGTTCAGTCCTAATATTCACTTTAGTTTACTATTGGTTTCTCAATGCTAGGGACAACCATAATAGTAAACTTCTAACTAACTCTAGTAGTGTCTATACTACTCTCAAGTCCTTATAACACATCAGGAGGTAATGGTAAACCAATTCAAGAGATAAGGAATTCTAGGGTTCACTAGACATCCTAAACTTAGTGGTGTGTCAGCACTCTAGTTGTACTCTTAATAGGAAGGTTACCATACTTATCATCTAACAACAGGAACTTCTATATTCTAGGAGAGACTATACTAAAGGAACTATTAGGAAAGCATATGAATCAAGCAGGATACAATTGTTCAAATAGAACATATTAGAAGAAAGATGAGTCATAGTCAATTGTGGATGAGATCCTATACTCTAGTCCTAGGTGCAGGCTTGTTCGGTACAGTAACGTAACTGAGACAATATGCTCTCGACCTGCATGGGCCACCACAAAAACATGTCACACCCCAGTCCCAAAATACGTAGGACTAGAAACACGTAAGCATGCCAGCCGCATGGATATGGCAACTCCAATATATGGAAACCAAAATCCACACGTACGCTGTAATATGAAAATCAATCCACAAGTGGTATAAACATATGTCACAAGTCATAGGGTACAATCTAAATCTCATCCACAGAAAAACAATATAAATAATAACCAGCATCTATATAACTAGATGTCAACATAAATATCTAAGGATGATAGTTGGATGGAAACAAATCCACTACCAACTCGAATGTAAGAGCAAATATTAAAATAAGTACAACACAACAATACCATATAAGAACACCATCTAGCAATCACGAGCTCGAAGAGAGGACATCCATGAAACATATATAGCCATCCAATCTGTGCTCCTGCAAATACTCAAGAATAGATACACCTGGCAGCGGACCAGGTCCTCAGAGGGACGTAACAAGATACAGAAAATACGAGCCAATTTGAATACAGTAAACATGCATATAATTTGAAAATAAATAAGTACGCTGTACAAGACCATCTATATGAATGCAAATGAGGACAACTTTTTGACGTATGGGCAAGGGTAGGCTACTCGATCTAATCCTCACAACCTCACGCTCGTCAGTGGACATCATCAGCCGACATACCTCTGGGGTAGCGACCCTCGGACTCCATCAATCGACATACCTCTCGGGTAGCGACCATCGGACACGACCACCATAGCGCGTGCTAGAGACTATGGTTTACCAGAGTGGTTAAAAGAACATACGCCTAATGATTGTCCCTTATGATACTAAGTGTCAAGTATGTGTCAACATATCTAATATATAGTAATGAATGAAAGAAACTACACATGCAATAAATGAACAAAATTGCAATAAATATATAGAAATATACTAAGCATGTAAAATACTGTAAATAATTTGGCAAGGTATCTTGCCTGGGGTCCTGCTGCTGGTATGAATCAGAGTCCAAGTCACAGTCCAAATAGCCTATGTATTACAAATTTATCACGTCAAAAGATAATTTATTTTAATTTATTTAATTCTGGAATAATTACTCTAAAATCCTATTTTAATCTTTTTATTCTGATTTTTATGTTAATTTCTAAATTTTGTCCAAAGAAACTGAATTTTATCAACTCGAGACTCGTGGCACGCAAATCAAGGCGATCTGTTGACCGAAAAGTCAACCGACACAAACTCAACTTTCATGCATGATTTCCTATATATTTCAGCGTTAAAAATATGTTAGAATTTACAGCTCATCCAAATTCAATTTCGTTTGGGAATTATGGCACATACAAATTTTGTATTGTGCACCGATGGTTAAATTCTAACCTAGAAGTTCTACAGAATTAACAGTATATAAATACTTCGAATTAAATTCTGGGAAAAATATATGTCAATGATCTCGACATTATCTTTCCAAAACTTTAAACGGTTCATGATTCTGATTCCTGGTTCTCCCAAAATCGCGAAAATATTAAAACATATTTATTTTTGGACATGCTGTACTCTACGAATTTTCCAGAATTTAATACTCATAATTTTGTAAAATAAATTCTATAATCAGAAAGCTAACCTCAATATCTTTCTAATGCAAGAAACTAGGCCTTGTTTGGAGTCCAGAGCTATGCGCAATGGCTTGTGGAAGATGAAGAAACCCTAGATGGCAATTCTTTAAATCTCTCTCTCTCTAAGATAATGGGATAATTAGGGTTATAATAATATATATATATATATAGTGATGTACCTGCGGCTGAATGGATATTTATAGGCTGACACATGTCAAAATCTGATTGGATGGTCTTTGTTATATTATTTGTTTTTGATTTGCTTTTATCAAAACATTATTTAAGTCATTTGAAATCTAAATAACTCCAAATAAATATTAAAAATAATCATAAAAATCTGAAAAAATTACATAAAATATATTTTGAACCTATAAACCCTAGAAAAATATTTGGGACAATTTTATATTCATAAGTTTACTATTATAATTAGGAGAAGCTCTAAACATTAGTTTTATCCATTTAACTAAAAATAAATAATAACATTATTCCAAAAATTTTGAAATAATTCCAGAAAATATATAATAATATTATAAATCCTAGAAAATAATGTGGGTCCATTCTATATTCCTGGGCTTGCATAATAAATTCTACAAGTCCTAAAAATTAGTTATTAGTCTAAATAACTCCCAATAAATACTAAAAGTATTCAGAAAATTCCCAGAAAATTCTAGAAAATATATTTGACTATTTAGAACCGAAAATAAAATTTTGGAATATTTTTAATTAAGTTTGAAGATAAAATAAATTCTTCAAAGTCCTAGAAAATTAGTGTTACTAGTTTTTAATTAACTAAAAATTATGGAAAAATCTCAATAATCTAAAATAGCCTAAAAATAGTTCTAAATAAATATTTATATAAGTAAATATACTAAAAAATTTATTTTCTAATTAACTAAGAGAATACTCTAAATAAATTCAACATCTATAATAAATATAATAATATAAAATATACACAAAATACCTATTTTGGGTGAGAGAGTTTACAATTATGAAGACTTGAGAGTAGTATAGACGCTACTAGTGTTAGTTAGAAGTTTTACCATAATGTTTGACCCTAGTATTGAGGAACCAATAGAAAACCAAAATTTAATATTATGACTGAACCTAACCTTCATAGTTAGATAAGTATTGGAGAACTATAAACTTAGATCATTGTCTTATTATTAGTAGACAGTACCTTAGGAAGCCAAAGGCAATGAATATAACGTTTCTCTTGATCATAACTCGAACATAGCAACTAGCATACCAATCCTTCTTAGAAAACCATGATGCTATGTAGAGCCCTATTTTAATTTCATATATTGTTCCTCTGCGACCTTAGCGTTCGCTAATTGCGCGATAACTAAATTTTGTTCCTCTATTCTTCATCTTTCAACTCGTGCCATATGACACTTCTGATTATAGACCAAGTAAATTTATTCTATGTTAGGATATATATAGCTTGCTAGGATTTTGGTTGTTACTCTAAATTTTTGAATTGTGTGCTTAGTAGTTAGAACTTGATGGTTTAAGCTATTCTTGTAGATTGAGACCTGGTGCTTATCCCTTAGTTTTAAATTACGTAACTGTAACCCCCACCTCAATACGAGTTATATTCTCTTTTCCTTAAGGCCAGTAACTGTTCCATTCTTACTAATGACATTTGCACTAAGACTAAGACTTAGGACGACCATGACCTATGTAATAAAAGAGGATACCCTAATAAGTACCAAGACCCCTTCTCGTAGACCTTAACAAGAGTTTCTACGGTATCCTTAAGACAATTACAGTATTAGTTAATTTTTATAAGTTGGGTAGTATACCTCACAATATAGTATCACATAGTCTTTTGACCTATTATTGAAGTGTGATTGAACAACATTAACTGTATACTAGCTTAGGACGACGGTATTTTTTACACTATAGAACTTAGAGGCTATACCCCTACTTTGTCGACTATCGACTTAGACAAGGAATTAGTATGACAACTGTAGAGATTATGGAGTCTTATCTTTTGTGAACTTGAATTATTATGTACCTTCTTTTATCATAATCCAGCGTATTTATGTTTGCTGTACTACCTTGACTTATGCTGCTATTATAGCCTAGTTTTTGTAAGCTTATTCTTTTATCGAGCTTGCTCATGGCATATGTATTATTGGGTGAACACAATGATACTATTGCCTAATCAGAATCGGTGTATTAAGGTCTAGCTAACCTTAGTGCGCTTGGTTCGCCCTTCGCATGACTACTTTACGTGGATTGAGATATATGGTAGTAGACAAATATACTTGCCCCTAGACATGTCTGACACATCGTATTGGTTACATAACTGTACTGATACGAGCATGTAAATAGGAAGTTACCAAGAAAATAGGATTTCAATCCACAACTGTCCTGACAACTCTCTTTTCGAATTCCTTAATCTCTTTGAACCTCGTACTTGTATTCTATCACCTTCACCTTGAGTTCTTTATTATTGCTCTCCGTCTTTCCTTATTTTGGAAAGACAAAACCTCGTGCTGGTATTAGTTGATACACTAATAGTACTAGATATACCCCATAGGCTAATCACATGACTTGGTGACTCTCTTTTATAATTGATTAAGGGCATATCATAAATGATATATTTGTGCGTTAAAAACTTTGAGGATTGAATAACATGATTAAATAATTTGAGAAATAGTTTTTCTAGATGTATAGCCTTAGGTGATTGATGGATAAATTTTAAGTTCGGTAGATTATGAACCCCTCACCCAAAATTAGACCTACTTGGCTGACATAGTGAGACCAAGGTTAGATTGAGTCCAGTTAGAGATAGAACACGATAATTTTATTTTATTCTTGCAATAATTATATCTCTTAGCGTCCCTTATCGTGCTCCGATAACTGGAGCACTACAATAGCCACTGCCTTCCTAACAAATTCTATACCCTTATCCTAGACGTGCCCATCATCCAATTCTCCTCTTTGTATAATTTTCTAATTGTTTGGCGCTTTTATGCAAAAGAGCATTTTAGTGTCCACACTATTGGACATGACACATGAAGAAACCTATTTTTCGCTCATGTGGATTTTCCATGATTTTCGGGATGTGCAACGCACAACATCGCCCACCCTTTAAACCTAGCCTTGTATTTTAAACAATGAAAATCTTATACCATCCTTGCATTCTATCGTGGCTTAATTTTAATTTCAAGGACAAAATTTTTATAAGTTGGGTAGAATGTAAAATCCCAATCTTAGAAAATCGTATATACCTTTTTTATTTATTAATTATTAATTTAATTGTAGTAATTAGTGGCTAAATAGGAGAAATAAATTTTTAATAATTTTTTATTTTAGGTGTTGGAGCACTTAGAGTATTCCACGAAACCCTTGCAAAGTATTCCAATGCCCCAATCCAACAAAAGCAAGCAAAACTAATAATAATAATAATAATAATAATAATAATAATAATAACTACTAAAGCAAAGCAATAGCAAACTTAGCAAACTACCCACCCCTTTTTGTAAGTCCAAGTCGCTGCCTTTTTGTTGTTGCAATTCCCATACCCACCCGCTGCTTGGTAGCACAACGACCCGCCCATGCATAGTAAGCCCAAGCACAACAAGGTGCTACCCCCCGGCTAATATATATATATATATATATATATATATATATATATATATATATATATATATAAAAATTCATATAACCATCTAACCCTAACCCTACTCTCCCTCTTCCCATCTAGACCTAGAAAGCGCCGCCACCGCAGCCGGAGAACTCTGCCAGGCCGTCCAAACCAATCCCGACAACCGCGACCCCTCGCACTGCAGATTCCCACAACGAGGTACCTTTGTTCCGGAGTTGCTTTCCGTCGACTCGCTCAACCAAACGCCATTCCGTCTTCACAGGTATGCTCACCCCTTAACCCTCCTCCATATCTGTGTACTAGTAGACCTCGAACAACACTAAATCCTAAGCGAAAACAGCGTCAAAGTAGGCGCAAACAGACCAAAATCTGGGATCGCAGAAAACTGCGGTGACCACCCATGTTGCCGAGTTCGTATCTTCCACCACAGAGATCTGAATTCGATAATTCTTTTTGCTATGCATAGACCACTTGACCTAGTTTAATTTCTGTTAAATAACCCTAGATTATTAACTGCTGTAGACAGAATTAAATTTGTCACAAAATCCCGCGAACCCACTTTTCCAGATTTCTAAAAAGTTGTAAAACGGAGCGCGTCCTGCCAAACGGGATCGCTCCGCCATGTAACAAGTGTACCGAATGGTGCACGCAGCGTAACCGGACACGTAAAAATTTGTGGAGACTGATTCGGACGCGTGTGCGCGTCGGAATTATCCCGTATCCGCAGACACATCTCGTGTCGCAACTTTCGTAGAAGTCATGCGCATTTTGTGCACGCACGTCAGATTACGACGAAACTTGTGCCACTAGAATCGTGGTAGCGCTCTGGTCCTGTGACCCAATTTTCACGTAATTCCGAGACAGTTGACGAAGTCGCCAATTGGCGGGCCCCACAGTTGACTTTTTGGACGAAATTGTGTCCGGCTCATCAGAATCCACATTTGGACATACCGTTGGGTTCGTATTGACATCTAGAGTTTGTTTGACCTATAATTTGTCCCATTTAGAGACTGTTATCCTTGGCACACTTTTTGGTGCAAAGTGGGCCACACTTGGACCCCGCTTTGATCCGAAATTACCGTTTTGTTCCTGTGTCCAAATTGGACGAAAGGGAAGTGCTTTTTAGCTATTTTGCATATTTTGAGAATGTTTGTGATATTTATTTCAGCATTAGGAGATATTTGTTCTGCGGCCATAGCTTCTGATCCTGTGTGTTGGACTTCGGGACGTTACACTTTGCAGCTTCCTTGCCAGGCAAGATACCTTGCCAATTTGCTTACACTATTTTGCATGCTTAGTATATTTCTGTATATTTATTACATTTCTGTATATTTCTTGCATGTGTAGTTTTCTTTCAGTCATTACTATGTATTAGATATGTTGACACACACATGACACCTAGTATCATCGAGGACAATCATTAGGCGTATGGGCTTTTAACCACTCTGCTAAACCGTAGTATATAGTTCGCACTACGGACGTGTGTCGCGCTGGTTGCTACCCCCACGGTATGTTGATTTCTTGAGTCTCGCTGGTCGCTACCCCCTCGGTATATCGATTTCTGATGTCCATTGACATGTGTGTGAGTTGTAAGGTAGATCGAGTACCCTACCCTTGCCCATACGTCAAAAAGTTGTCCTCATTTGCATTCATATAGATTGTCTTGTACAGCATACTTATTTATTTTTAAATTATATGCATGTTTACTGTATTCAAGTTGGCTCGCTTTTCTGTATCTTGTTACGTCCCTCTGAGGACCTGGTCTTCTGCCAGGTGTATCTGTTCTTGAGTATTTACAGGAGCGCAGATTTGGAGGGTTATAGATTTTTCGTGGATGACTTCTCTCCGAGCCCGTGATTGTTAGCTGGTATTCTTATATTGTGTTTATTGTGTTATACTTTTCCATTCGAGTTGGTAGTGGATTTGTTTCCATCCAACTATCATCCTTAGATACTTCATATTGAGATCTAGTTTCATAGATATTGGTTATTTATTTATATTTGATTTTTGTGGATGAGATTTAGATTATACCCTGTAACTTGTGATATATTTTATACCACTTGTGGATTTGATATTCATATTACAGCGTACGTATGGGTTATGGTTTCCATATATTGGAGTTGCCATATCCATATGGCTGGCATGCCTACGTGTCCTAGTCCTACGTATTTTTGGGACAAGGGCATGACAAAAACTAGGGCTAATACGCTCACGTCACCATCCTGGCATTTTATGCCAACCAGGATATTTTCAACTATAGGATCACGTCGTATGCTATCTCCTCGAAATATGCCAACCAGGCTATTTTCAACTATAGGAGCACGCCGTATGTTATCTCCTCGAAATACGCCAACTCATGCTATATTTGCAAAGGTACGTGATAAGGCTATTTGACCAAGAATACGCTCAAGACCTTAGTCAAGAAGGATAATTGGCTATCTTTACGCTGGTTACCTATTATACAACTATTTGGCTTTAACTCCAACGAGACAGCTATTTTGCTTTTTACGCCAACAAGACAGCTATTTGGCTTTTACGCCAACGAGACAACTATTTGGCTTTTATGCCAACAAGGCAGCTATTTGACTTTTTACGCACACAAGACAGCTATTTGGCTTTTACGCCAACAAGACAGTTATTTGGCTTTTACGCCAACCATCTCTACGCAAGGGGTAGTTACCTATATGGCTTGCATGTCGTAATCTTCGAGAAGCAGTTATATGCGTTACCTCATAATAGGACACGCGTCATACGCAGATTCAGAAGAACATTCAGACGTGGGTAGCAGTTATTATAACCACCGCATAAAGAGTGCTACTCTCTTCATAGTCTGGCTTCTACGCCGACTGGACAGTTACTGTGACTAATCTCTATAAATAGAGACCTCTGGTCACAGGTGTGTTTGATAATAAATGGAAGAAATAAAACTAGGTTTATACAAAACCCTTTCTTAGGTTTATAAACAAGAAGTACTATTAATCCTATACGAGGATGTTAAGTACAAATTTTAATCTGGGTAAATATTACTATAGGAGTCTGATCTGCAGTCGATCACTTTGTCCCTTGGACCACACGATGATGAAGAAGTGCCGTAGAAGACAGAAAGCGGCTTCGAAGGTTACAAAAGAGGGTGGATGCTCGATGCCAAAGTCGTCGATCACTACTCTTTGCCTGAGCTCTGGATTCTTCTCTCTCAAAGACTCTTCGACTCTTAGTTCCTTGACCTTCCTTTTTAATCTTGGAATCTTTGACCTCAATTTCCTCTCCCAAGTTTTTTGACCTCTTTCCTCTCTTTACCTCTGTCGATAGAGGTCCCTATTTATTGGGTTTTTAGTGACAGTGACCATCAGTCGGCGTAGAAGCCGAGCAGTGGAAAGTATAGCACCTTTTACGCGACGGTTATAATAACCGTTACCTACGTATAAATGATCTTTTGAATGAGCGTGTGACACGTGTCCCATGAAGAGATAATGCGTATAACTGCTACGAAGACCATGACGTAAAAGCCACGTAGGTAGTTATCCCTCGCGTAGAAAAGGTTGGCGTAGAAGCCAATAACTGTCACTATGACGTAGAAGCCAAATAGTTTATCAAACTAGCGTAGAGGCCAGGTAGGCGTAGAAGCCGAGCGGGCATAGAAGTCGAGTAGGCATAGAAGCCGAGTGGGCATAGAAGCCAAGCGGGCATAGAAGCTGATTAAGCATAGAAGCCGAGCGGGCATAGAAGCCGAGTAGGCATAGAAGCCTAATGGGCGTAGAAGCCGGATGCTGTATGGACAGGTAGCTAGCGTAGAAGATAGCTGATCCTCCTTCATTGACTGAGGCTTTGAGCGAATCCTGAACCAAATAGCCTTAATATGCACCAATACAAATGTAGCCTGAGCTGGCGTAGTTAAAGAAGGTGGCGCATAGCGTGCTCCTCATAGCTGAAAATGGCCTGTGGTATATTCCAAGGAGATAGCGTATAGCGTGCTCTCCTAGCTGAAAGTAGCCTGGTGGCGTAATGTGCAAAAGTTGATGTGGATATTTTAGCCAAAATTATGGTTTTTGGAGATATAATCAAATCTCTTGCATTAAATGCAGAGATCTGCCACCATCTTGCGCATTAAATGCAGAGGCGCGAAGATCTGCCAGCCTTCCGCACATTAAATGCAGAGACGTGCCTCAAGCCCTGTACGAAGAGCAACTTTTGACGTGGCAGTCTGTTTGTCTTCTGCAGAGCGTAAGAAGCTCACGTCTGCCTGTGTAAAACTAGGCAGCGTATTCTAGAGGCGCGTCTCGAAGATCTGCCATCATTCCACGCATTAAATGCATTAGGCGTGTCTCAAAGATTTGCCATCATTTAAATGCATTAGGCGTATCTCGAAGACCTGCCAGCCTTCCACGCATTAAATGCAGAGACGTGCCTCGAGCCCTGTACGAAGAGCACCTTTTGACGTGGCAGCCTGTTTGTCTTCTGTGGAGCATAAACAGCTCACATCTGCCTGTGTAAAACTAGCCATCGTATTCCCTTGCACGCGTAAAAGCGGTTTACGCCAAGGAAATGTCACTAAACGACAGTCTGGGTCGCTGTGCCGCGCCATCATTATAGCCGTCGTCTGGGTAGTCATGCCGTACTCTTTGTCAGGGGTTAGATGTCAGGTTCACTACACAATTTGACAGGTTCATTTTGGGGAATATGAAGCGTCCCTCGTACACTTCAATGCTGCATTAAAGCGGATGAGTTTTACGCCGTAAAGGCGATACAGCATCCCTTTTTACGCTGAAGCTGCCTGGACATACTGCCTTACGCGGATAGTCCTCGAGCTTATGTTTTACGTTGTACTTAGTGGAAAAGCTCTGTTGTACGCCGATGGCTCTGAAGCCATATGTTACGCCGCCCAGCACTAAAATGCTGTGTATAGCTATTCAGCATATTTTTATGCTTCTACAAGACCCCCTTCAAAGCTTTCAAATTCCTCGTAATTTGAAACGCTTTGAATGAAGCACGAAACGGTCAATTCTGATACGTTCTTTAAGGCTGACTTTCTAGCGGATTATTGGGGATTTGTTGGGATTTGGTGTGTTCTCTTTGGCCTATAAAAAGGCTGAGGAGTTAACCTGTTTCTTCCCATATTTCCTTCACCACACAGAGATGATTTTTGGAGTTCGTCGGGTCGACTTGAGGAAGAAGAATACCATGTTCTTCCAGCATGCAAGGAGCCAAAAAGAAGGCATCTTCGAGCAAATGTCCTCTGCAACGATGGATTATGGAAGGATATCATAGCCTCCTTTGCTCGGGATAATCAGCAACTTTGTCTGGCGGTTCGTCCAGGAGAGAGGAAGGGTCAGATTTGACCACACAGCTTGCAAGCTGTATTTTCTCCTGTCATTCGTGGACGAGGGCAAATAAACTAGCTCTGTCCTCGAGTATTGAGTTGGGTCAAATACCTCAACTCAATCTGTCATGGCGTGTGGAGGATGGGCTCTGCATAATTTAGGCAAGCCCAGTTCTGTATCCTCCCACTATTTATCATTTTCTTATTAATCGGTTTGCTGAAATAGACTAACTGCTGAAGAAGACGTGAAAGATCTCCACCAATACGAGAACCTGGCAGAACAGATTCTGGGGATGATCTTTTGACGAAGATGAGAAAATCCTTTGTAGACGGGATTTCCCTCATATATAATCATGAAAAATGAAGAAAAACCCTTTGTAGACAGGATTTCCCTCATATGTAATCATATTTTAATAAAATTGTCTTCTTCTGTGCATATGATTATTTTTCCATATACTTTGCTTTGATGAAGTCTGAATGTGTGTAGCTTCGGCACGTCAGATAACTTTATGCCGACTCTGATAGAAAGAGTACTAGGTCCCGTCCTGTCTTTTACGCATAACTGAGGATGCGCAGAAAGCCGCTTTATCATTTAAGTCGAATATTCGAACTGTCCTGCTGTTAGGAATGGGGGGAACTGCATAAAATTTTGAACTATCACTTCTGATAAACATAATTTTTGTTCAGACCATCATCTTCATGAATGATTTCTCAAAAATCCCTTAAAATAGGGTGAGAAACGACTGTCAAACTAAGTCGCCATCTTGAACTGCAGAGACAGGATTCTGGCTGAACTTCCAATCGACCCAAGAAGAAGAGTAATTTTCAAAGCTGAACTCTGTATGCTTTGGGTACTTGGGATATTTTGAGGCCAAGAAGGAGCATCTTCTGCGTGAACCCTTGCAATTGACCGCGTTGAGATTTGTTCAGCTATACGCATACTCTGGCCTGCTGTAGAAGCATGAAAAATACGCTGGAAAGCTCGACGCAGCATATTGATGCAGAGCAGCGTAAACAGAGGCCTTCAGAGCCATCAAGCGTGCAAAAGAGCTTTTTCTGCTAAACACAGCGTAAAATATTAAAAGCTCAAAGGACTATCCGTGTAAGTGCAGTATGTCCAGGATGCTTCAGCATAAAACAGGGTTCTTCGTCGCCTCTTGGGCGTAAAACCCATCCGCTTTTAATATAGCATTAAAGTGTACAAAGGAAGCTTCGTGTTCTCCGAAGTGAACCTGTCAGATCCTGCAATGAACCTGACGTCTGGACTTCTGACTAAGGGATACTGCACGGCTACCCAGACGACGGCTATAATAATGGCATAATACTGCAACCCAGGCTGTCATTTACCGCCATCTCCTTTGCATAAACTGCTTTTACGTACACAAAGGGATACGCTGCCTTATTTTACACTAGCAGACATGAGCTATTTATGCTCTGCAGTAGACAAACGCCTGCCACATCAAAAGCTGTACTTCGTACGGGGCTCAAGGCACGTCTCTACGTCTAAAGCACAGAGCGGTGACAGTTTCTCGAGGCACGTCTTTATGTCTAATGCACAGAGCGCTGACAGTTTCTCAAGGCATGTCTCTGCGACTTATGCACAGAAGGGCTGCAGACGTTCAAAAACACGTCTCCGCATTTAATGCACAGGATGGTGGCAAATCTCGATATTTAATGCAAGAGATTTGATTATATCTTCAAAATCCATAATTCCAGTTAAGACGTCCACATCAGCACTCTGGCACGGTACGCAGCGGCTTCTACGCCCATTCAGCTCCTGTGCTCACTCGGCTTCTATGCCCATTTGGCTTCTACGCCCACTCGGCCTCTACGACCACTCGGCTTCTACGCCCACTCGGCCTCTATGACCACTCGGCTTCTACGCCTATTTCGGCTTCTATGACTACTTGGCTTCTACGCCATGGTGACGGACATTGGCTTCTACGCCCTCCTCTTCTACACGAGGGATACCTACCTATGTGGCTTCTACGCCATGATCTTCGTAGAAATTATACGCGTTTTGTTTCTTAGTTGGACCCGCGTCACACGCTCATTCAAAGGATCATCTATACGCAGGCATTTGTTATTTTAACCATTGTGTAAAAGGGTGCTGTACTTTCTACTACTCGGTTTCTATACCGACGGAGTGGTCACTGTCACCAAAACTCTATAAATAGAGACCTCTATCAACAGAGGACAAGGTCAGAAATTGGTCAAGAAAACCAATATCAGATCCACGGTCGGAAAAAACTTCAAAATAGAAGATCGAACGAGGTCGAGACTTTGAGATATAGATCCAAGGTCGAACTTCCAAGAAAGATCGAACTAGAGGTCAAGAGAGAGAGAGAGAGAGAGAGAGAGAGAGAGAGAGAGAGAGAGAATTCGGAGCTCAGGCAAAGAGTAGAGATCGAAGACTTTGGCATCGTGTATCCACCCTCTTTTGCAACCTTCGAAGCTGCTTCCTGTCTTCTATGATACTTCTTCATCATCGTGTGGTCCAAGGGCTAAAGTGATCGACTGCAGATCAGACACCTATAGCAATATTTATCCAGATTAAATAAATTATACTCCCACATCCTCGTGTAGGATCAAATTATACAAGTTTGTTTGTAAACCAAAGAAGGCGGGTTTCGTGTAAAACCTCGTATTATATACACTTCGTTCTTTCGATTAATACCACAAACAAGATGGCGACTCTGTTGGGGACGTCTTTCTCTTCTGATGAGGAAGTAATTCCTCAACACGATGCGGTATCTGTAGGAACCGTAAAGAAGACACTGGTTGTCCAATTCGACCAGTCTGCCTACGAAGACATGCTTCGAACCGGGGGTAGCTCTCACCCTCTCTCCGTCCAAGACAACAGGAAGCTGCGCAAGGTCTGGATGCCCAAGACCTCCTCTACCATTCCTGTGGACTCTCCGATCTCTCCGATCTCTCCGATCTCTCCGATCTCTCCGAACAATAAGGTTGTAGCATTGCTCCCTCCATGCCCTGCACGTAAAATTCAGTCTTCCGCTACGCATGGTACAGACGAAACTTCGGGCAAAGCCTCAGCGCTAACCCAGAAGTATCCACTGTACTCTACGCATAGAAACCAGTCTTCCGCTACGCACGGTACAGATAAAACTTCGGGCAATGCCTCTGCGCTAACCCAGAAGTATCCACTGTGCTCTACGTGTAGAAACCAGTCTCCCGCTACGCACGGTACAGACAAAACTTCTGATGATGCCTTAGTGCCAAATCGGAAGTAAAAATCATGCTCCGTGCGTGAGACAACATCTGACCTATACGGGGAACCAGATGAGCGCTGTGATCTCCACAAGGGAAAGCAAGCGATAGAGTACTCAACTTCTCGGCCTTTATGCCAGCGAGGGAGCAATCTGCCTACCCTCCGGATTATGCGGGAAACCGATGGCCCACTGAGGACCTCTTCAGCTTTACGCCAGTCTGAGCAAATCTCCAAATTACGCCAGGCGAAGTCCCACGGCGTAAAGCAAGCTCAGGTTGCGGAAAGACACCCTCCCCGGGGATTATCTGCCACCCAGGTGGCCAACCTGTTATACACAGGTGGCACAGGGAAAACCATGGTGCCCAATTTCCGCATGCCCACTGATGGGAACAGAAGGAACAAGCCGTCGTCTTCTTCTTCTACTCCTCCTGACTTGCGTAAATATCTAATCCAAAAGCGTAAGGAGAGGGGACATTCCAACATGTCTATTATGTCCCCTGGCGAGCAATATTATAATAGTCATAAGATTGTGATTGACTGCTGCTGTTCTAAAGCAAAACGGTCAGTTTTTGACCGGTTGAGCTACTCTCTGTCTTTCCAAGAAGAAGAGCCCGTGCATGCATCCGTGAATATGGCTTCACACATACCTAGAGGAGGGTCAAGCTCAAGACGTCATCCCTCTAGACCTCCGAGCCGAAGGAGATTCGAAGACCTCCTCAGGAACGCTGAAGCTGGGGTGTTCCAAAATACCCGTGCAAGGTCACAGCAACCAGCTTCTTACTCGTCTGATTCCGACGCTGGGGGTCGCCAGTCTCCCAGATCAGATGCTGAGAGTATAGAGTCGACTTCTGCAGCGACCTATACTAATCCTTCAATGATGCCCAGAGAAATGGGAGTTTATGCCGTTGAAGATGAACGCGAAGAAGCTTCGCCGTCAGGAAACGTGGAACAACGCATCACTATACTGGAGACATCTCTGAAACAAATACAATCCATAATGGAGAACATGCACCAGATGATGCTAACTCAGTACGCAACTGCCATGGCTCAAGCATCGGTTCTGCCAACTCAGATATGTGTGGGGGTGGACTTACCATGATCCAACCCGAGCCAAGAGCCTGCTCTAGATCAAGAGTCAGCAGTTCCTCCGCTTCCTCACTCGGATAATATATTACCTTCCGTTGGAGTTACGATACAACCAACTCCGTACTACACCGTAGTCCCGCTTCCAACTGAAAATCCGATGCAGGTAGTACGGGAGTTGAAAGCCTAGTTTGACGCCTTGAAGCACAAAGACCAGCTCAAGAAACTGGGAATCAACCAGCCTTACCCAGCTATCTGAGAAGAAGTCCCTTTCCCTCCGAGATACAAACCTCAGACTATGGCTCTGTTCGAGGGAAAAACATCACCAAGTCAGTACATGAACTATTTCAGTATGATGACGGTGTTGCTACAAGGGAACGATGCCCTCCTCACTCGGGTGTTCAAGGGCTGCCTCTCAGGAGTAGCCTATCAGTGGTACCGTAGCTTGGCGGACAACTCCATTACTTCCTTCGAGGGCTTCAAAGCTTTATTCTTCACGCGATTCTACGAGGGAGGAATGGACATGTCTATGTCCTCTCTCATCGAAGTCAAGCAGAGGGAAAAGGAGGACGTTCGCACCTTCGTCGAACGTTTTCGTCAGGCCACCTTACAGATACCTCCAGGAGTTCCAGACTCTGCGTTAGTAGACATTTGCAGGAAGAACCTCCTTCCCGTAGTCTCGGTGTTTACAGGATCATATCAGTTCCATGATTGGCCCTCGTTCATCATCTCGGCAGTAGCCGCCGAAGACAATAGTCGCAAGGCGCGCGACAATGGCATCATGATCTCCGCCTCTGACAGAGGCAAGAGGTAATCTCCCAGCAGCGACCATCCTCGCAGCTTCAAAGGAAAAAAAGCTTTGGCGATCAATACGGCAAGGCAAAAGACTGCGGCAATCGCACAAGCGAGACCCGGGACTTCCAGGCCCGTCGAAGTCTACTCTTTCGACGACAATGATATCCCAAGTATATTCGAATGTCTCGTCAAAAGTGGCAAGATCACCCTTCCGGAGCTGAGGCGGCCCCAAGAAGTCGGCAGTACTAACGACCCTAAATACTGCATCTTCCACAGATACGTGCATGACCCGACAAAGGCGTATTACATACTGAAAAGGAAGATCCAGGGTTTGATCGATGCTAAGGCCATCACTTTGCACAACACCGAGAAGACGGTCACGGCCAACATAATCTCTTTGCGGTTTGGCAATCTGCCTTCCCAAGAAGTCTCGGACGGTGTCACACCCATTTCCCGGACCACGATGAACATCGTCAATCTCCCTCCAGCTAGGGGTTAAAATCATGACCTGGTACCCCTAACCACCCGGCAGGGCAAGATTATGTGGGTTCATCCGGATTTGGTGTCAGAGCTCGAGGAGGAGACTAAAGCTACTAAGGCTACGTCTAGAAAGAGCTCCAAATGCAAACCATGACATATGGTCGCAACTTCTTCGCCATCAGACGAAGATAACGTATTTGCTGCAACCCGTTCAGGGAAAGCCTACCTCAACGACTACGGAGCAAGTCAGGAAGATGCACCGGCGGATGCTTCAGTTGCCAAACCTTTAGGACCAGGCCCCGTCGTATCAGATGCCGGTCCTTCAAAACCAACTCCGGCGGACAAGGGGAAGCAAAGAGAAGTGCGCTTTGATAAACCTGTGAAAAACATTCCAAACAAAGGTTTAGAGAAGCCATACAACTTCGACATATTGGCCCAACTGGCTAATACACCAGCCAGGCTGTCCATCTTCGAGCTACTCAGGCTCTCCCAAGACACTCGTCTAGCCCTGAGTGAAGCACTGATGCAGGCGGAGGCATGCTTAACCCAGCTCAAGTCCCCCGACGAAGAACCGGTGGCGTATCCTCAATGCCACAGTGTAATGGAAGTGGTCCCAAATATCACTTTCACTCAAGACGACATGTTGTTAAAACATAACAGGCATGACAGGCCCCTCTATTACACCGGGTATGTCGGTTCCATGGAGGTCGATCGGATTCACATAGATCCGGGATTGTCGATCAGCATCATCCCTCACAGTCTGCTGAGACCGTTGAGGATTCCTACCAGCGAATTGGCTTGCACCTACACTACAATCGTGGGTTTCAACGCTGGAAAAAGTAAGCCATTGGGGAAAATTCGCCTGAGGATCCAGATTGGCAACCTCAGATCGGTGGCCACATGTTACGTCATCGATTCAGAGGTATCCTACAACATTTTGCTGGGAAGACCGTGGATCCACGACCACAACGTCGTTCCTTCAACTCTACATCAATGTCTTAAATATATAGATCCCCAAGGAACAGTACAAACAGAGGTTGCTAACCTAAACCCGTTTAAAGGAGTAGAATCCTACTATTCTGATGCTGTGTTGTACTCTCAAGACCACACAGGAGAAGTGTCAGGCGAGGCAGAGAAAGAATTCCACCGGGAGCCAGAAGAACCCTCTGCCACACTACCGCTGTCAATCAGAGTGAAAGGACGAACCACTCGTCCAAAAGCCATGGAGCCTATGGCTATCCACCTGAACAAGACCAAGTCAGGAAAAGGGAGTGATCCTCTAGTGATCACTTTGAACCAGAAGCCTCCACCCTTGGTCATCAACCTTCGGTACAACAGGCAGCCGAATGATGTAAATGCAACCAGGAACGGAGTTCCAGATGATAATAAACATTCTCTTTTCCAGTATATTGATGCTTAAATTCCAAATCAGGAATCCACTCCCCGTAATAAGGTAGAACCCATAGCACAAAACTTCTTGGAAGTTATGAACTCCTACCGTCCGTATGTCTGGGAAGTAGCATCATCATCCAACGTCATCACGACGTATGGACCATATGAGGATTCTATCTTCATTGTCCCGTCTACCTGCAGCAGCCAGCGTTCAATAGTCTTCGGCCGCATGCGCAATCAACCGGCTATCCAGGAAGATTCTTTCAATAACGATGCTGGAAAAATGCAAGTTCACCGATACAGCCCGCAAGCATTGAGGATCATACAAAACATGGGCTACGACTTGAAGCAGAAGCCAGGCCTCAACTACGGAAGAGGCAGACGAAAGCCGCTGCGCGGTGACCCCTACTCATTTCGGGTTGGGGTATGCCACCTCCTCTAAGTCGGACGAGGATATCTTCTCCTTTTCTCAGAATGGCTCGTCGCCCTCTGACTCACCTGATCCTCTCGAACAAACATTATCAGTGGATATGGTAGTAACAGATTCCTTCGAATCAGACGAACAAGAATCTGAACTGTTTGAGAATGACTCTTGGGCCCAATAAATGGATACGCACTGGAAATTCTGCTTCGAGCAAAGTGAACCTCCCACCAAAGACGAAGTTATTTAGGCTGATGTTGGGGGTAAACTTTCACCAAAGCCGATATTTATCAGTAACTATCTTTCCCCAGCTGAAAGGGAAGAAGTTATCCAGCTGATAAAAGAGTATATCGACGTCTTTGCATGGGATTATGAGGACATGCCGGGCCTTGATCCAAAGGTGGCTACTCACAAACTCAAGATATTGACCGATTCAAAGCCTGTGAAGCAGCACCAACGCCGGTTCTGCCCGGATATGATGGACGCCATCGAAGCTGAAGTCAAGAAGTAGATATCCTGCGGTTTCATCCGGGAAGAACAACATCCCGACTGGGTCACCAACGTTGTCCCATTCATAAAGAAAAATAGGAAAATACGTATCTGCATCGATTACCGAGATCTGAATGCAGCCTGCCCCAAGGATGAGTTCCCTCTTCCCATCACGGACATCATTATCGACAACACCTGCGGTTTTGAACGCATGTCTTTCATGGACGGATTCTCAGGATACAATCAGATCAAGATGCATCCTGAATACGAGAAGCACACTGCCTTCCGGACCCCGTTGGGGGTATATTGCTATACGGTCATGCCCTTCGGATTGAAGAACGCTGGGGCTACATACCAACGGGCTATGAGTAACATATTCTATGAGCATTTACGTAAAACAGAAGAATGTTACGTAGACGACATAGCCGTCAAGAGATGCCTCAAAGATGATCACATTCAAGACTTAAGGACGGTATTCGAGTTAATGCGCCAACATCAACTCAAGATGAACCCTACGAAGTCCTTTCTGGGTGTCTCTAGTGGCAAATTCCTGGGATTTGTCATCACCGCCCCGCAATCTGAGGGAACTCCAGGGTTTCAAGACCGTCTGGCTTATATCCGGAGGTTCATATCCAACCTCTCGGGGAGATGTCAGCCCTTTTCTCATCTCATGAATAAAGGTGTATCCTTCATATGGGACGAAACCTGTCAGCAAGCATTCAGAGATATCAAATGCTACCTCACCAGTCCGCCAGTTCTGGTGCTTCCCGTCATGGGAAGACCATTCTTGCTGTACGTTCGAGCGATGGATCATTCGCTAGGAGCTCTTCTCGCACAGAAGAACGATATGGGGAACGAAAAGGCTATCTACTACCTCAGCAGGATGATGGTCAGAGCCGAACACCGGTACAACCCAGTGGAGAAGGAATGCTTGGCTCTGATGTTCGCCATCCAGAAGACGTGGCACTATGTCACCGGTCAGACTGTTCATGTCATCTCCAGGATCAACCCTCTTCGAGTACTGATGAGCAATCCAAGTGCTCTTAATTCTCGACTCGCGACTTGGGCGATGTTGTTAACACCATATAACATGGTATACGTCCCGCAGAAGTCCATCAAAGGCCAAGCGCTGGCCGACTTCCTAGCTGCTCATCCGATCCCGGAGGCATCCAAATTATACGAGGACATTCCCGATGAAGTTGCAGAATATAATTCCGTAATGGAAAGTGACGCATGGTAACTGTTCTTCGACGGCTCCTCCAGGACTGGTCTTAAGGGAAACGTGGTTTCAGGGGTAGGAATCGTCCTGGTCACTCCTAATAAACTCGTCATCTACCGAGCATATTCTCTTAGCGAGACATGCTCCAACAATGTGGCAGAGTACAACGCTCTGCTAATCGGGCTCCAAGTCGCCAAAGAGCAGGGGGTCGAGTCCCTGGAAGCTTTCGGTGATTCTCTGCTTATCGTCAATCAAGTCAGGGGAATATATAAAGTTCGGAATCCATACCTCATCCCCTATCACCAAGCAACGGTTGAGATAGCCATGACATTCAAAGGGTTCTTTCTAGAGCATGTACCTCAATCTCAAAATCTGGAAGCTGATGCCCTAGCCAGCCTAACTACGGATTTAGCCACTCCTATAAGAAGGCAGAATTCGGTAATCCTTCTTAACAGAGATTTATTCTGTGTGAAGAACAACCTTCACATAGAACGCAGCTACGCTATGAACACAGATCCCCCTAGAAGAGACTGGAGAAGTCCCTTCATAGATTTTGTCGCATATGGAATCTTGCCGAAGGACCACAAAGAAGCAGTATCCGTCAAAAGATGATCATTACGCTTCTACTTCGATGCATCTTCACAATGCCTATATCGCCGGACCTACGACGGACTGCTATTGAGATGTCTCTCTGACGACGAAGCACAGCAGATTATCCGGGAAGCTCACGACGGCGTTTGCGGAGCACATCAGCCCGGTCCTAAGCTACAGGATCGTATCAGTGAGAATAGGCTATTACTGGCCCACTATGATCGCAGATGCGATCAACTATGCCAGACAATGCAGAGCTTGTCAGGTTCATACAGACTTCATACATCAACCGTCTGAATATCTACATCCTACGGTTGCATCCTCGCCTTTCGAAGCATGGAGTATGGATATCATTGGTCCTATTCACCCGCCTTCTTCCAGAGGTCACCGGTTCATACTAGCCATCACGAATTACTTCTCCAAATGGGCAGAGGCGATCCGTCTTGCTAAGGTAAAGGCGTCTAATGTAATCAGCTTCATCAAGCATCACGTCATTTATCGCTTTGGGATTCTGTAAACCCCCTTAATTTATTCTGTGGATAGTTATAGTGGACCAGGAATTTTTTTTTATAGAAGTTATTGAGGTTTAGAATAGAGTATATTTATCTGGAATTTTAATCCCGTTTAATTAAAACATTATTCCACCCTATCTTGGTCTATTTATTCGGAGCCCATTTTCAGCCCATAAATTCTGTACAAATATTGTACACTCGACTCAACTCGCCAAATTAGGTACTGGACTTTTCTGACTGTTAAAAACAACTTTTGTGTGCTCTAAATTAATTGCGCAACATTTCAAAAATCGTAACCCGTATTTTATTCCGTGTCGGACACCTGTGTCGTTACCCTCGTTTTTGGGGTACCAACTTAACCCGTTGGGCCGGACCAACTAAAGGGTCCAAGACTGACTCCAAGCCCCCACCATTTTTGGCATTTGTGCCATTTCCAGATTTTGACCCCGCGGGCCCCAATTAAATTTAATTCGTGGGACGCATTATCGTTAATTTAATCAGGATTTACCAACTCTGTAAATTCTATTTTAATATTAAATTAATCCCAATGCCCTTTAAATTTGACCCGCGCCTGATGCGCAACGCCCCCTCACTATTACAATTTTTAAATATATTTTTCTCCGCAATTTTTGCGTTATTTTATGTGTTCATGCAAATTCCCGAATTTACGGGGGCTAATTTACAATTAGCAAATTGTTGGCAATACCTCATTGGTCATGATTATTTATTGGGTCCCAAAATGGGGTCCCAAACCCATTTCCCTTATGAAGAAATCTCACCCCTATTCATATTAAATCACAACCACTCATCTTTTCTAGGAGAATCCCAACCACACATTCAAACCTCACATCTCCCTATAAAGTAACATTTTCTCCCCACACCCTCAAAAACCTACCGGCCCTAATCCCAAAAACCACTCTCTCTCTCCTCCTTCATTAAATTCCTTCATGCAAAGGAGAACCCACTCTTCTTCCTCCATTCTTATTCTTCTTCCCCCCTTGTTTCACCACTCACCCTCTCCCTGAAGAAAATCGACCGGCCGCCGACCACCAACTCCGGCCGACGGCTGCCACCCCACGCCGAGCGGCCGCACTGGTGTTCCTTATCCGGTCTCCTCCAGGCCGGAGCAGCCACATCTCCGGTCGGCACTGTGCAGCCGACCGCCCGCAGAGTGCGTCCTCCACCGGCGCAGTTCCTCTTTCCCCGCTGCTGCGTGCGTCCCCGCCGGCGCCGTCAATCCGACCCCACTCCAGCCATCCTCCGCACAGTGCACCGTTTCTCCCGCTGTGTTAACCGACCACCCACCGGCTATCATACTCGACCGCCGGTTCAGACCCGACGGAAGCCCCAGCCGGCCAGAGCCACCCTGACTCTCCGCTGACCGGACTGAGCAGCTCCCCGGATCGACTGTGCGTGCCCCCGGCCGACCTGATACCCCGTCGGACGTGCTTCGACATCGGCAAGGTCGACTTCCCTTCTCATTCTTTTAATTCCAGATTTTTATATGGATTTTAAACAGGGATTTATTTACATATATTCAGGTGTTAATACTAACTAGGGTTTAGGTTTCAATGTGGTATATGTTGTAGTGTTTTAAGCATATATGTAGATATGGTTGATAGGGTTTGATGGATATATTGTTGGCATATATATGGATGTGGAGATTTAGCTAGGGTTTTTATTATTAATATTGTGTAGTTGTGGTGAAAGTATAAATAATCATGTGTGCCTAATGTTGATTAATGATCATGTTGAATGAGGGGAATGTGTTTTAGATTATTGATGACTAAGGTCGATGATGATTAAGGGAATATAGAATATAATGACTTGAGATTTAAGGTTTAATGGTGACCTTGGAGATTCATTCGTCATCAATATATTAAAATACATTTGAATGATGGACATTGAGGTTTTGGGTTAACATATTTATTTATGTGCATCGAAATCTGTGGGGATGAACAGTGATTGTGGGTGAAAGGATACGGAGGGTTGAGGAAGACCTAATATTTAATAAGTAAATACTGTCAGGGAGTGAGCACACCTGATACTGAACCATGTGATGATTATTGTCGAAATAAGGATTTGTCAAGGAGAGTGTAAAGAAGACTAGTGATGGACTACCGTACCAACCGTCAACCGTAATCAACCCCCTAGTGACTGGTTCCTGAGAGTCGTGTTTGAGACTGAGTCTAGATGTAGATGTGTGTAGCACACCTGTCTGTTTTAATTAGATTATTGATTCTGGTCTGTATCTCTTCTCTAGGTATTGCGGGACCTGAGGACTTGGACGCAGTACCCGATCCCCGTCACCAGCAGCCGCACGCAGGCAAGTGTACCTTGCCATCCAGTATTTCAGTTTACAGATATTATGATTCTTTTTTTTTGTACATTGTGCGCGTATTTACGTTGATGTTCGATATTCCGTGTCCGATTCACAATCGGGTGTTGACATTCGACTTAACGACCTAGAGTAATTATTGATGTTTCTTAGAACCTCGATGCACGTACCAGAGTATATCGATAACCCAGGATACACTTGTACACTGTGTTCGTGCCAGATTCCTGTATCCTGATACTGACATCATGACCAGAGACTGGGACGACCTTATGGTCGCGTCTGTTGAGTTAGATTCTGTGTATGTCGATACTGTAGTTAGAGGTTCAGGTTCAACGCACAATCGTTGACCGCTTGGGAAGGGGAAGACAGTTACTAGACGTTTGGGCTACTCTGCACGCGCTTATATATATGTAGTATTTTCTAGTGATACCTGTTTCTAGTGTAGCTGTCTCACCCGTGTGACTCTTTGCCCGGAGCTGCGGTATGTGCCGTGTGTTTTCGTGTCCGGAGCTACGGTTTTATATTAGAAAGCCCACGAGTCGAACGTTGTCTTTAACTGTGTCACACTTGTTTGGTTGTACTAGTCTACCCTGTTGTCGCACTTGTACTATCTGTTTACCTGGCATGTTATTTTTTCTGTACCTTGTTACGTCCCTCTGAGGACCTGGTTCCCTTCCAGGTGTAGGTCACGAGGATTACCCAGAGGAGTACGGACCGGGCATCTATCCAGCAGCTGTACCCACTGTCGAGGACGAGTTTATCCCTGAGGACTTCGCCTGATCGCTGGTAGTGACTCTTCCTTGGGACGGTATCTTTACCTAGTTACCTGCTACCGTCCCAAGTTATCTTATTGCTTATTTTCATTCCAGTTTATTTGTGCTAGCGGGTTTGTCCCCGTGTGACTACTCTAGTGGTTGTACTTGATACTTATTTGGATGTTTTTCCTTCTCGCACATTAGTCGTTGTATTTATTTCTATCGTGCTCTTTTATTGCTGCCTGTGGATGAGATTTAGATTGAGTTTACTTGTGTTGTGTGATGGGTTATTCATTGTACTTTACAGCTTTAGTGTACTCCGACGGGCCCATTGAATTGGAATGCCCGCCGAAGTACACTGCTGGCCATAGCCACGTGGCTCGGTTCCTTATCCGTGGAACCGGAGCGTGACAAGGTTTTTGTGGTGGCCCATGCAGGTCCGATTTAAATCGCCTTGGTCACCTGACTGTGCCAAGCGAGCCTGCAAATTAAGAATAGAGTTAGAAATCTCATCTACAAAGTTTGAAACCTTCACATGACACCTCTATCTCGATATCGATTACCAAATTACATCTTATTTATTTTTCCTCAAATGCTGATCGCATTCATGACTTCTTTTCAGAGTTATGAATCTCCGCAGTGGACGTATCGCGCAGCCTGGCGACGTTCCCCGAGACGCTGGATCATCCGGGGCACCGGATCTGGAGCAGGTCCTTCTACTGACTCCAGCTTCCATGGGACAGTCATCAGGACATCCCCGCATGCCATCAGGCGGACACCAGACTCCGCATCAGGCAGGACCTGAGGATCAGAGGATCCCGAGTCAGGAGGAGCAGCAGTTACCACCTCCTCCACCATTCCCGCCCCAGATGCCCTATATGCCATTCCCCACAGGGCAACCGATAGACGGAACCCAGATGTTCTAAATGATGTTTGCGATGATGCAGGCCCAGCAGGCCCAGCAGCAGGCCCAGCAACAGGCTCAGCAGCAGGCTCAGCAGCAGGCCCAGCAGGCTCAGCAGCACCAGGCTGAGGCCTTGAGAGAGAGCATCGTGACGGCCTTGGGGCAGGCGACACCACCCGCATGTGCGCCGACGAGAGGGTCTGTCATAGACTTCCGTCGTTTGATACCGTAACCTTTTACGGGCACCGAGGAGCCGACGGAGGTCCACGCTTGGCTCACCGGCATTCAGCACCAGCTAGAGGCTACTGACCTCCCCCGACACCGATGGATGACGGCTGTCAGGATGCAGCTCACCGGCAACGCTCATCACTGGTGGCTTTCCGAGGAGGAGCGTTTGGGACCGGATCACGTCACCTGGGAAGAGTTCTCCAGACTCTTCCAGGAGATGTACATACCCTCTACCGCCCGAGCAGAGCTTTGGAGCAGATTCCAGAACCTCATCCAGGGGAGTATGACTTTAGAGGAATATAATTCTGAGTTCCTCCGCCTGAGCAGATTTGCACCATACTTGATCCCCACTGAAGAAGTAAAGGCCGAGAAGTTTTTTGAGGGCCTGAGATATGAGAACCAGAGGCTTATCGGGTCCACAGCCTACACCACTTACTCCGAGGTACTACTTGCAGCGCGACGCCAAGACCGTATCAGCAAGTTGGAGGCTAGTCAGAAACGCCCCTTTGCGTCAACATCAGCAGTCCGAGCCCCGCAGGGAGGACCTGCGAAGCGTCCTTTGGTACAGCAGCAACACCAAAGGGCAGCGCCTCAGCAGGGTACAGTCATTCCCACTTGCCATTACTGCGGCAAGAAGGGACATATATTGAGGGACTGCCGACGGAGATTGGGCACTTGCTTGAGATGCGGATCGGATCAGCATGCAGTTTGAGATTGCCCAGATCAGAGGGATCCAGCACAGATGGTTCACCGACCAGCCCTGCCAGCACCGAGGCCTTATCAGCAGCCTCCTAGACCGAGGCTACCCTACGCAGGAGCTGGAGCACAGCGACCCCCAGCACCAGGAGTGAACCAGAGGAGGCCACCCTTGGCCCCACAGGCAGGACAGTTCCACCAGGACCGACATCAGCCGAGGGCACCGGCACCGAGGCAGGGACAGGCCTATGCTATGACCATAGAGGAGGCTGAGACAGCAGGAGAAGTGATAGCAGGTACAATCTTAGTAGCTTCATTACCAGCATTAGTCCTATTTGATTCTGGTGCCACACACTATTTTATAGCTGCTAGTTTTGTGGCTACCCATAGAATAGCCACCGCACCCCTTCCGAAGGTCAAGAGGATTCTTACGGGAGGTGGAATAGTACCTGTTAGCGACACTTGTAGATCATGTTCAGTAGTTGTCTGCGGGCGAGAGATGCGTGCCCGATTTTTGGTTTTCTTCATGCCGGACTATGACATTGTATTAGGCATGGATTGGTTGAGCCAATACCATGCAACGCTAGATTGCCATCGTGGTTGTGTCATCTTTAGACCCCCAGATCACCCCGAGTTTGAATTTCTTCGGGGAGCCCGAGAGCATGGTGTCCAACCTACCCTAGCGACACACATTGCAGAAGGTGAACCGATTTACCCTCACTTTATAGCAGAGTTCGAGAATGTGTTTCCAGAGGATCTCCCAGGACTGCCACCTGACAGAGAGATTGAGTTTACCATAGAGTTGACTCCAGGAGCCGAGCCAGTTACTTCCCCTAGACTAGCACCGAAGGAGTTGGTTGAGCTGAAGGTTCAGGTAGATGATCTCTTAGAAAAGGGCTTCATACGGGCTAGTGTATCTCCATGGGGAGCACCCATTCTGTTCGTACCGAAGAAGGACGGGACGGTACGCTTGTGTATCGATTACAGGGCGCTAAATGCTGTAACGATAAAGAACAAGTATCTACTGCCGTGCATCGATGATTTGTTTGATCAACTTAGCGGTGCATGTGTATTCTCGAAGATTGACCTCAGATCCGGATATCATCAGATCAAGGTACGGAAAGAGGACATCCAGAAGACGGCCTTTCGGACGAAGTATGGCCACTATGAGTTTTTAGTCATGCCGTTTGGTTTAACCAACGCGCCAGCAGTATTCATGTGTTTGATGAATAATGTTTTCCACCTGTACTTAGATAAGTTCGTGGTGGTATTTATAGACGATATCCTGATATATTCCAAGAGCCAGGAGGAGCATGAGAGACATCTCAGGATTGTGTTGGAGACGCTGAGACATGAGAGGCTGTACGTCAAACTCAGCAAATGTGAGTTTTGCTTGGACAGAGTACCATTTCTGGGACACATAATCACCGGAGATGGGCTACCAGTGGATCCGGAGAAGATAGCTGCAGTAGAGACCTGGCCTACCCCTACATCAGTTACAGAGGTTAGGAGTTTCCTCGGACTTGCCGGATATTACCGGAGGTTCGTGGAAAACTTTTCGAGGATAGCTGCACCTATGACGCGACTGACGTGTAAAGGCGAAGAGTTTATCTGGACCGACGAGTGTCAGACGGCTTTCGATGAGCTGAAGAAGCGTCTGACATCAGCACCGATTTTGACACTACCTTCCGGATCAGGAGGATTTGTAGTGTACAGTGATGCGTCAGGGAGCGGATTGGGATGTGTACTGATGAAACACGACAAGGTGATAGCCTACGCATCGAGACAGTTGAGAGTTCATGAAAAGAACTATCCGACGCACGACTTGGAGCTAGCTGCGGTGATATTTGCACTAAAACTATGGAGATATTACCTTTATGGTGAGCGTGTCGAGATTTATACAGATTATAAAAGCCTGAAGTACGTCTACACGCAGAAGGAGCTCAATATGAGGCAGAGACGCTGGCTAGAGTTGATGACATATTATGATATTGAGCTACAGTACCACCCTGGCAAGGCGAACATTGTAGCAGATGCCTTAAGCAGGAAGCCCATGGCATACTTTTTGACGATGCAGCGACAGTTGCTAGAGGATCTCCAGGAGCTTGGAATAGAGATCGTATTGCCGGGCATGGATGGACAGATGGCCAGTCTTGAGGTTCAGTCTACTTTGATTGAGAGGATCAGGGCAGCATTGCCTACAGATGCGAGATTTTAACGTCTGCGAGAGAGAACAGAAGTCGGCCTACAGACGGGACTCAGGATTCATGAAGACGGAATGCTGAGGTGCGGAGATCGCTTATATGTTCCGAGTGGCGAGCTACGCCAAGAGTTGATGACAGAGACTCATAGCTCGATATATTCCATTCATCCCGGGGGTACGAAGATGTACCGAGACTTGAGACAGCATTTCTGGTGGCATGGGATGAAGAGAAAAATTACAAGATTTGTGGCGAAGTGTTTAGTGTGTCAGCAAATCAAGGCTGAACATCAGAGGACTGCAGGATTATTGCAGCCACTCCCCATTCCCGAGTGGAAGTGGGAACATATTACCATGGACTTCGTCACAGGATTTCCGCGCAGCCCTAGCGGGAAGGATGCAGTTTGGGTTGTCGTAGACAGACTCACCAAGTCTGCACATTTCTTGCCCTTCAGAGTTGGGCAATCCACAGAGATACTAGCTGACATGTATATGAGGCAAATAGTACGATTACATGGAGTGCCTGTCAGCATCGTGTCGGATCGTGATTCCAGATTCACCTCACATTTTTCGCGGAGTATGCAGGAGAGCCTAGGAACTCGTCTCAAGTTCAGCACTGCGTATCATCCACAGACTGACGGACAGTCAGAGCGCACGATACAGATATTAGAGGATATGTTGAGAGCGTGCATGATTGATTTTGGAGGATCTTGGGAGGACCATCTACACTTGGTGGAATTTTTCTACAATAATAGTTACCAGGCCAGCATACAGATGGCACCTTATGAGGCACTATATGGCAGGAAATGCAGGTCGTCAGTTTGTTGGAGTGACGTGGGAGAGCGTCAGATACCTGGGCCCGAATTGGTGACACGGACAGTAGAGAAGGTCAAGCAGATTCAGAGCCACCTGCGCGCAGCACAGGACAGACAGAAACACTGGGCAGATGCGCATCGCAGACCATTAGAGTTCAAGGAGGGTGACCACATATTTTTGAGGATATTGCCCACTCGTGGTACCATCAGATTCGGAGGCAGAGGCAAGCTGAGTCCGAGGTATATCGGACCTTTTGACATTCTGGACCGAGTTGGCGAAGTGGCATACCGTCTTGCATTACCTCCATCATTAGAGGGAGTGCATGACGTATTTTACGTATCGCAACTGAGGAGATATGTCGCAGACCCTAACCACGTGCTTGATCATTCAGAGATTACAGTTGGGCCCCGCCTGTCTTACGTAGAGCAGCCAGTTGAGATCCTCGATCGCAGCGAGAAGACTTTGAGAGGGCAGACGATTCGACTGGTCAGAGTGGCATGGAAGCACCATTCACCAGGCGAGTCTACTTGGGAGCGCGAGGATTCTATTAGGCAGCGATTCCCGTACTTATTTGAGGAGCAAGGTATGAATTTACGTACGGCATTTAATTACTAGTTTTTTTTTAATTTCTGTTAGTTATTATCGTGCTTTACTTTTAATTTCGGGGACGAAATTTTTCTAAGTTGGAAAGAATGTAAACCCCCTCAATTTATTCTGTGGATAGTTAGAGTGGACCAGGAATTTTTTTTTATAGAAGTTATTGAGGTTTAGAATAGAGTATATTTATCTGGAATTTTAATCCCGTTTAATTAAAATATTATTCCACCCTATCTTGGTCTATTTATTCGGAGCCCATTTTCAGCCCATAAATTCCGTACAAATATTGTACACTCGACTCAACTCGCCAAATTAGGCACTGGACTTTTCTGACTGTTAAAAACAACTTTCATGTGCTCTAAATTAATTGTGCAACATTCCGAAAATCGTAACCCGTATTTTATTCTGTGTCGGACACCTGTGTCGTTACCCTCGATTTTGGGGTACCAACTTAACCCGTTGGGCCGGACCAACTAAAGGGTCCAAGACTGACTCCAAGCCCCCACCATTTTTGGCATTTGTGCCGTTTCCAGATTTTGACCCCGCAGGCCCCAATTAAATTAAATTCGCGGGACGCGTTATCGTTAATTTAATCGGGATTTACCAACTCTGTAAATTCTATTTTAATATTAAATTAATCCCAATGCCCTTTAAATTTGACCCGCGCCTGACGCGCAATGCCCCCTCACTATTATAATTTTTAAATATATTTTTCTCCGTAATTTTTGCGTCATTTCATGTGTTCATGCAAATTCCCGAATTTACGGGGGCTAATTTGCAATTAGCAAATTGTGGCAATACCTCATTGGTCATGATTATTTATTGGGTCCCAAAATAGGGTCCCAAACCCATTTCCCTCATGAAGAAATCTCACCCCTATTCATATTAAATCACAACCACTCATCTTTTCTAGGAGAATCCCAACCACCCATTCAAACCTCACATCTCCCTATAAAGTAACATTTTCTCCCCACACCCTCAACAACCTACCGGCCCTAATCCTAAAAACCACTCTCTCTCTCCTCCTTCATTAAATTCCTTCATGCAAAGGAGAACCCACTCTTCTTCCTCCATTCTTATTCTTCTTCCCCCCTTGTTTCACCACTCACCCTCTCCCTGAAGAAAACCGACCGGCCGCCGACCACCAACTCCGGCCGACGGCCGCCACCCCACGCCGAGCGGCCGCGCTGCTGTTCCATATCCGGTCTCCTCCAGGCCGGAGCAGCCACATCTTCGGTCGGCACTGTGCAGCCGACCTCCCGCAGCGTGCGTCCCCCGCCGGCGTAGTTCCTCTTTCCCCGCTGCTGCGTGCGTCCCCGCCGGCGCCGTCAATCCGACCCCACTCCAGCCATCCCCCACACAGTGCACCGTTTCTCCCGCTGTGTTAACCGACCACCTGCCGGCGATCATACCCGACCGCCGGTTCAGACCCGACGGGAGCCCCAGCCGGCCAGAGCCACCCTGACTCTCCGCTGACCGGACTGAGCAGCTCCCCGGATCGACTATGCGTGCCCCCGACCGACCTGACACCCCGTCGGACGTGCTTCGACATCGGCAAGGTCGACTTCCCCTCTCATTCTTTTAATTCCAGATTTTTATATGGATTTTAAACAGGGATTTATTTACATATATTCAGGTGTTAATACTAACTAGGGTTTAGGTTTCAATGTGGTATATGTTGTAGTGTTTTAAGCATATATGTAGATATGGTTGATAGGGTTTGATGGATATATTGTTGGCATATATATGGATGTGGAGATTTAGCTAGGGTTTGTATTTATTAATATTGTGTAGTTGTGGTGAAAGTATAAATAATCATGTGTGCCTAATGTTGATTAATGATCATGTTGAATGAGGGGAATGTGTTTTAGATTATTGATGACTAAGGTCGATGATGATTAAGGGAATATAGAATATAATGACTTAAGATTTAAGGTTTAATGGTGACCTTGGAGATTCATTCGTCATCAATATATTAAAATACATTTGAATGATGGACATTGAGGTTTTGGGTTAACATATTTATTTATGTGCATCGAAATCTGTGGGGATGAACAGTGATTGTGGGTGAAAGGATACCGAGGGTTGAGGAAGACCTAATATTTAATAAGTAAATACTGTCAGGGAGTGAGCACACCTGATACTGAACCATGTGATGATTATTGTCGAAATGAGGATTTGTCAAGGAGAGTGTAAAGAAGACTAGTGATGGACTACCGTACCAACAGTCAACCGTAATCAACCCCCTAGTGACTTGTTCCTGAGAGTCGTGTTTGAGACTGAGTCTAGACGTAGATGTGTGTAGCACACCTGTCTGTTTTAATTAGATTATTGATTCTGGTCTGTATCTCTTCTCTAGGTATTGCAGGACCTGAGGACTTGGACGCAGTACCCGATCTCCGTCATCAGCAGCCGCACGCAGGCAAGTGTACCTTGCCATCCAGTATTTCAGTTTACAGATATTATGATTCTTTTTTTTTGTACATTGTGCGCGTATTTACGTTGATGTTCGATATTCCGTGTCCGGTTCACAACCGGGTGTTGACATTCGACTTAACGACCTAGAGTAATTATTGATGTTTCTTAGAACCTCGATGCACGTACCAGAGTATATCGATACCCCAGGATACACTTGTACACTGTGTTCATGCCAGATTCCTGTATCCTGATACTGACATCATGACCAGAGACTGGGACGACCTTAGGGTCGCGTCTGTTGAGTTAGATTCTGTGTATGTCGAGACTGTAGTTAGAGGTTCAGGTTCAACGCACAATCGTTGACCGCTTGGGAAGGGAAAGACAGTTACTAGACGTTTGGGCTACTCTGCACGCGCTTATATATATGTAGTATTTTCTAGTGATACCTGTTTCTAGTGTAGCTATCTCACCCGTGTGACTCTTTGCCCGGAGCTGCGGTACGTGCCGTGTGTTTCCGTGTCCGGAGCTACGGTTTTATATTAGAAAGCCCACGCGTCGAACGTTGTCTTTAACTGTGTCACACTTGTTTGGTTGTACTAGTCTACCCTGTTGTCGCACTTGTACTATCTGTTTACCTGGCATATTATTTTTTTTGTACCTTGTTACGTCCTTCTGAGGACCTGGTTCCCTTCCAGGTGTAGGTCACGAGGATTACCCAGAGGAGTACGGACCGGGCATCTATCCAGCAGCTGTACCCACTGCCGAGGACGAGTTCATCCCTGAGGACTTCGCCTGATCGCTGGTAGTGACTCTTCCTTGGGACGGTATCTTTACCTAGTTACCTGCTACCGTCCCAAGTTATCTTATTGCTTATTTTCATTCCAGTTTATTTGTGCTAGCGGATTTGTCCCCGTGTGACTACTCTAGTGGTTGTACTTGATACTTATTTGGATGTTTTTCCTTCCCGCACATTAGTCGTTGTATTTACTTCTATCGTGCTCTTTTATTGCTGCCTGTGGATGAGATTTAGATTGAGTTTACTTGTGTTGTGTGATGGGTTATTCATTGTACTTTACAGCTTAAGTGTACTCCGACGGGCCCATTGGATTGGAATGCCCGCCGAAGTACACTGCTGGCCATAGCCACGTGGCTCGGTTCCTTATCCATGGAACCGGGGCGTGACAGATTCCCCGAAGGATAATCCATGACAATGGGCCTCAGTTCATCAGCCAAGCGTTTCATCGATTTTGCGATAAAAATCGGATACATAATATTGCCTCTACAGCATATTATCCAGCTGCTAATGGTTTGGCGGAAGCTTTCAACAAAACTATTATCAAACTCTTGAAGAAGTTAGTCTCTTCAAACAAAAGAGATTGGAATGAGAAGTTGGGCGAATGTCTCTGGGCATACCGCCCAATGGTATGAACACCGACAAGTTGTACCCCATTTTTACTGGTCTACGAGAGCGAAGCAGTTCTCCCCATTGAAATCCAGATCCCGTCACTCAGGATAGCCGTGACTAATGAGCTGACTCAAGAAAAGAATGACCTATTAAGGCTTCAAGAGCTAGAAGGATTAGACGAGAAACGCCTCCAAGCTCAACAGCGTATCGCGCTCTTCCAAGCACGCATTTCCAGAGCTTTCAATCATAAAGTAAAGGAAAGAGTGTTCAAAGTCGGCGAGCTAGTTTTAGCCGTAAGAAGGCCGATGATCCTTACTCACAGGAGTAAAGGCAAATTCCAGCCCAAGTGGGAAGTCCCTTATGTGATCGAGACAACGTTCTCAAATGGCGCTTACAGGTTAGCCCAGCCTAATGGGGACCTGTTAATGGCTCCTATCAACGGTAAATTCCTGAAAAGGTACTATGCTTAACCTCCTCTCCTCAAGTGGAATATAGCAAGAATTTTAATTCTGACAAAACTACTTCTAAAATGAAACTAGTTGGGTCATATTCTATCATGTCCATATTACCTCTGAATAGATATGTTCGACTAATTTGGAAAATGCGATACCTATCACGTCTATATTACCTCTGATAGCGTCTTGTCTACCAACTTTAGTCAAAGCATATTCTATCATGTCCATATGACCTATGAATAGATATATCCTACCAAAGCATATTCTATCATGTCCGTATGACCTCTGAATAGATATGTCCTGCTAAAAGTTTATCGAGAGTCTATCACATCCATACTACCTCTGATATCACTCTCGCCTAAACCTGTCATTTACATTCCAAAATGATGGGTCCACAAAGTCAGAAAAGAGTCCCTTTTATTTATTCCAAAAGAAAAAAGAGTGCAGAATTACATCTGGGAAGCAAAAAGAAGAAAGGGTACATCATTATGGGGGAGCGGTCAGATCGCGAATCAGCTACACCAGTGCAGCTATCCTCTCATTTCTGGAAACCAAGGCATCAGCGCGGGCCCGCTCCAGCCGTGCCTCGTGGTTGCTCATAAAGGACAGTTCGGCCCTTGCCCGAAGAGAGCCAGCACAGGCAGCTTCTGCACGCTCCAGATCCCGTCGTGTTGTGCTCAGTTGACCAGTCACTACATCTAGACCTGCCAACGACTGAGAAGCCCACTCCTCTGCTAGAGCGAGTTTTTCCTTCAACTTGCGGGCCCTTGCTACATTCCCTTCATGCTCGGATTGGCACTTCGTCTGAAGAGCAAGAGCTTCCTCCACGACATCCTTCTGGAATGTGTCGCATGGGAGAAAGTCGAGATGGGATAATCTCTCGGCATCGTTGGCAGATACAAGACCACACTCTCGGCGGGAAAAACCCAGGGTTCTCTCTTGGGCTTCGTCTGGGACTGTTTGTCAATCATGTCTCCAAAGAGAAAAGCCGGCTTTATGTACTGGTCTCCGTCTATGTACGTCAGGGGCTCCCCGTTAATCATGTTCAGCAACGTCCGCTCGCCCTGAGCCGATATCAAGATCTCCCTTCCTTCAGGATACTGGGGTCCGGAGATAGGAAATGTCACGTGGGACAGATCCTCCAGATAGTTTGAGTGCAGCATCCCGACAGCGGAACCCATCACCTCGGCCAGTGGAGACTCATGCAAGTTAACTACAAAAGTGCAAGGAAAATACGTCATTACAAATCTTGCAACATAAAGACCAAGAAACGACAGCTGTGCTTTACGCCAAGACTGTACAAAATTTGGTCATTTTACGCCGGAAGTCACATCCAGAAGCGTAATTAGCGGTATACAGTCCGTGCTTTACGCCAGACTGCCAAAATTCTAGTTATTACGCCGGAGGTCCCATCCACAAGCGTAAAACTAAAATTTTATAGTATACACCAAGTTTTCGGCAGTCAGAGCTTTTACGCTCAAAACTGTGAAAACATGGAGTTTTTACGCTGGCACATTAGAAATGTGGGCATAAAAGATAAAAATGTCTCCGTGCATCATTTTCCTTAAAGAGGCAATCAGCACAGATGATGACCTAGCGCGGTCATGTTCAACGTGTGCGAAGGATTTTTCGTCATTCTTTGTCATCCCAAAGGCTCTACCTCTAAGGCCGGGTGCGCTATTCGTCGGCGGGATGCTTCGCTCAGAAGAAAGTTCACCTTGCCCGACCGAAGACTCTCGTGCTGGGGCAGAAGAATGAGAAGAAGAACCTATACTCTTTCCCTTAGTGGAGGGGATTTATTTCGACGCCATTTCTGAAAACTCAGAGTGCTCGGAGAAAGAACGAGAGAAAAAACTCAAACAGTCGAAGGCTCTCTTTTGCAGAAGACGGATGAAAAGTTTTTCTCTCAAAAGCTTGGGATATATATAGAGTTCGGGTCGACTCCTCGAATCCTCGGACAGACTCCTCGAAACCCGAACAAAATCTCCTAATTAATATTCGGTTATGATTGGGTCCTACGTCAGCCTATTATTCAGAGAAGGCGGACAGTCAGCGAATTCAAAGTTTTTCGCGCAAAGCAGGTCAGCGGTTCCTACGCTAAGGAGCTTTTTACGCTCGACTGCAGCAGATCTATGGTTTTACGCTCGCAAGCTATAAGTCTATGGTTTTACGTCCGGATGCCTTTGTGCTCGGTAGCTTCTATGCTCGAGAGACTACAAACCTACGACTTTACGCTCAGCAGATACCGAATCGATGATCTCACGCTCTGTGGCGCTTAGTTTACGCTCAGAAGCAACAGATCCGCAACTTTACGCTCGGAGAAATTTTTTTTTCAGAAGCTACAAATCTACTGTTCTACGCTAAGGAGCTTTCTACGCTCGACAGCTACGAATCTACGGCTTTACGTTCGACGGCTACAAGTCAAGTTTTTACGCCCAGATGCCTTTGTGCTCAGTAGCTTTTATGCTCGAGAGGCTACAAACCTACGACTTCACGCTCAGGAACCACAAGTCTATGATTTCATGCTCGATGGTGTTTAGTTTATGCTCAGAGGCTACAGACTAATTATTTCACGCTCTACGACTTCCCGTACATCTTAAAGATACGCCGGCCAGATTACGCGTACATCTGAACGGTCCTCAAAGCGGTCAATTACAAAGAGTTCACACAGAAGATACTCGTTTTTGACCTCAAGATATCCCAAGTACCCGAAGCATACAGAGTTCTACATTAAAAAATTACTTTTCTTCATAGGTCGATTCGAAGTTCATCCAGACTCCAGTCTGAATATCTCGTCTATCAAGATGGCAACTCAGTTTGACAGCCATTTCTTGACCCTGTACCAAGGGATTTTCGAGAAATCATTCTTGAAGATGAAGTCTGAACAAAAATTCTGTTCATCAGAAGTAAAAACAACAGTTCAGAGCTCTACGCGGTTCCTCAGTCCTAGCAGCAGGACAGTTCTAAATATTCAAAATGCTCAACAGTGTTCTATGGACTATTCGCTATGCGTAAAAGAGTGGATCTAGCACTCTTTCTATACATAGTCGGCGTAAAGAATCAGACGTGTCGAAGCTACACATATTCAGACTTCACAGCAACGTATGGCAAAATGATCATATGCGAGAAGAAGATGATTTTATTAAAGATTAAAGTCATGATTACATATGAGGAAAATCCTGCCTACAAAGGATTTCCTCTTCATCATCGAAAGGCCACCCCCAGGATCTGTTCTGACAGGTTCTCGCATTGGGGGAGATCTTCCTCTTCTTCCAAGAAGATGATCAGTGGCGGGAGGATACAAAACTGGGCATAGACCCATCCTCCAACAGAAAAGCAGGGTACTGCTTTCCTACGCCCAACGCCATGGCAGATTGAGTTGAGGTATTTCACCCAACTCAATACCCGAGGTCAGAGCTAGTTGCTGCTCTCATCCCTGGAGGTAACGGAAGAAGGCGCCACTTGCAAGCAACGTGGTAAAATATGATTCTTCCTCTCTCCCAAAGAACCACCATACAAAGTTGTTGATTATCCCGAGCAAGGGAGGCTAAGATATCCTTCCATGATCCATCGTTGCAGTGGACACTTGCTCGAAGATGCCGTCTTCTTCGGCTCCTTATATGCTGGAAGAACATGATCTCCTTCTTCCTCAGATCGACCCGACGAACTCCGGCGATCATCTCTGCGTGGTGATGGAAATATGGGGAGAACGGGTTAACCTTCCATCCTTTTTATAGGCGAAAGAGATCACACCGATCCCCAATAAATCCGCCATAAAGTCAGCATCGACCGTTTCAACACTCCATTCAGAAATACTTCGAGTTACGAGGAGCGGTTCATGCTTCATTCAAAGCGTTTCAAATTTCGAGGAATTTGAAAGCTTTGAAGGGGGTCTTGTAGAAGCATAAAAAATATGCTGGGAAGCTCTACGCAGCATATTGATGCAGAGCAGCGTAAACAGAGGCCTTCAAAGCCATCAAGTGTGCAAAAGAGCTTTTTTCGCTAAACACAGCGTGAAATATTAAAAGCACAAAGGACCATCCACGTAAGTGCAGTATGTCCAGGATGCTTCAGCGTAAAACAGGGTTCTTTGTCGCCTCCTGGGCGTAAAACCCATCCGCTTTCAATATAGCATTAAAGTGTACAAGGGAAGCTTCGTGTTCTCTGAAGTGAACCTGTCAGATCCTGCAATGAACCTAACATCTGGACTTCTGACAAAGGGATACTGCACGTCTACCCAAACGACGGCTATAATGATGGCACAATACTGCTACCCAGGCTGTCATTTACCGCCATCTCCTTTGCATAAACTGCTTTTACGTGCACAAAGGAATATGCTGCCTTATTTTACACAGGCAGACATGAGCTATTTACGCTCCGCAGTAGACAAACCGCCTGCCACATCAAAAGCTGCACTTTGTACGGGGCTCAAGGCACGTCTCTACGTCTAAAGCACAGAGCGATGACAGTTTCTCGAGGCACGTCTTTACGTCTAATGCACAGAGCGGTGATAGTTTCTCAAGGCATGTCTCTGCGACTGATGCACAGAAGGGCTACAGACCTTCAAAAACACGCCTCCATATTTAATGCACAGGATGGTGGCAAATCTCGGCATTTAATGCAAGAGATTTGATTATATCTTCAAAAGTCATAATTCCGGCTAAGACGTCCATATCAGCACGCTGGCACGGTACGCAGCGGCTTCTACGCCCATTCAGCTCCTTTGCTCACTTGGCTTCTATGCCCATTTGGCTTCTATGCCCACTCGGCCTCTACGACCACTCGGCTTCTACGCCCACTCGGCCTCTATGACCACTCGGCTTCTACGCCTATTTCGGCTTCTAGGCCTACTTGGCTTCTACGCCATGGTGACGGACATTGGCTTCTACGCCCACCTCTTCTAAACGAGGGATTCCAACCTACGTGGCTTCTACGCCGTAATCTTCGTAGCGATTATACGCATTTTGTCCCTTAGTTGGACCTGCGTCACACGCTCATTCAAAGGATCATCTATACGCAGGCATTGGTTATTTTAACCGTTGTGTAAAACGGTGCTTTATATTTCACTACTCGATTTCTATACCGACGGAGTGGTCACTGTCACCAAAACTCTATAAATAGAGACCTCTATCAACAGAGGACAAGGTCGAAAATTGGTCAAGAAAACCAATATCAGATCCACGGTCGGAAAAAACTTCAAAATAGAAGATCGAACGAGGTCGAGACTTTGAGATATAGATCCAAGGTCGAACTTCCAAGAAAGATCGAACCAGAGGTCGAGAGAGAGAGAGAGAGAGAGAGAAAGAGAGAGAGAGAGAGAGAGAATCCGGAGCTCAGGCAAAGAGTAGGGATCGACGACTTTGGCATCGTGCATCCACCCACTTTTGCAACCTTCGAAGCTGCTTCCTGTCTTCTACGGCACTTCTTCATCATCGTGTGGTCCAAGGGCTAAAGTGATCGACTACAGATCAGACACCTATAGCAATATTTACCCAGATTAAATAAATTGTACTCCTATATTCTCGTGTAGGATCAAATTGTACAAGTTTGTTTGTAAACCAAAGAAGGCGGGTTTCGTGTAAAACCTCGTATTATATACACTTCGTTCTTTCGTTTAATACCACAAACACCTGCGTATTCTCAGATATGCGGAAAGTCATAGGTCTACGAATATGGATGAATGGAAAATTATAAGTTCGTTAGCCTCTCGAGCGTAAAAGCTGCTAAGCATAAAAGCATCCGGGCATATAATTGTAGATTTGTAGCCTCCGAAAAGAAAATCTTCCGAGTATGAAGTTGTGGATCTGTTGCCTCTGAGCGTAAAAGCCACCGACCATGAAATCATAGATTTTGTAGCTTCTGAGCATGAAGTTGTAGGTTTGTAGCCTCTCGAGCGTAAAAGCTACCGAGCATAAAAGCATTGGGGCGTAAAACCATAGACTTATAGCCTGTGAGCGTAAAACTGTAGATTTGTAGCTGTCGAGCGTAGAAAGCTCCTTAGCGTAAAACCATGAATCTGCTTTGCACAAAATTTTTTGAATTCGCTGACTGTCCGTCTTCCCTGAGTAATAGGCTGACGTGGTCCCCAATCATAACCGAATATTAAATGTCGGACTTGGTTAGGGATTCTAGGAGTCCGTTCGAACTCTATATATACCCCAAGGCTTTCAGAGAAAAACTTTTCATCTGTCTTCTTGCAAACGAAAGCCTTCTACTGTTCGAGTTCTCTCCTTCGTTTCTTCTCCGAGCATTCCGAGTCTTCAGCAATGGCCCCGAAACAAATCTCTTGCTCTAAGAAAAAGAAAGCTGCCTCCTCTTCTCGCTTTTCTGCCCAAGCAAGGGTGACTCAGGTCGGGCAAGGCGATCTTCATTCTGAACGAAGTGTCCCGCCGACGAGCTGTGTGGCGGGCGTTATAGGTAAAGCATTTGGGACGACGAGAACGACGAAAATCTTTCGCACACGTTGTACGTGAACGCGCTAGGTCGCCTTCTGTGCTGATAGCCTCTTCGAGGAAGATGATGCACAGAGATGTTTCATCTTTTATGCCCACATTTCTAATGTGTCAGCGTAAAACTCCATATTTTCGCAGTTTGGCATAAAAGTACAGACTGTCAAAATTTGGCGTATACCATAAAATTTGAGTGTTTACGCTTCTGGATGAAAATTTTGGCGTAGACTCAAACTTTGGCAGTCTGGCATAAAGCACAGACTATCGAGTTTTTTGTGTATACTGCCAGTCTTGAATTTTACGCGTTGGAATAAGATTCCAGCATAAAAGATCAAGTTTTCACAGTCTTGGCATAAAGCACACACTGTTGCCTCTTGGCATATGCTGCAAGATTGTAATGTCTAGTATAGAAACTGATGTGTTCTTTCTTGCATTTTGCAGTTAACTTGCATGCGTCTCTGCTGGCCGAGGTGATGTGTTCCGCTGACGGGATGCTGCATTCCAACTACTTGGAGGATTTGTCCTACGTGAGATTTCCCATCTCTGAACCCCAATATCCTGAAGGAAGGGGAATCTTGATATCGTCCCAAGGAGAGCGAATGATGTTGAGCATGATCAACGGAGAGCCCCTGACGTCTATAGACGGGGCATAATATATAAAACTGGCCTTTCTCTTCGGGGACATGATTGACAAGCAGTCCCAAACGAAGCCCAAGAAAGAGCTCTGGGTTTTCCTTGCCGGGGGCTTGGTAATGTACCTGCCCAAGATGCCGAGGGACTACCCTATCTCGGCATTCTTCCATGCCACACATCCCAGGAGGATGTCGTGGACACTGACTCCCGATCTTCATGGCCAGCCGGGAAAGATATTTCATCAGAAGGGATCTGACCAGGGGTCATTTGTCAGCTGTCCTTCCGGTCCAGTCATGCTGTTCAGGGGATTATTTCATGTTGTCCTGAGTGAGGACACTGCACCCTTCCAGCCAGTCCAAATACCGACTTTCTACAAAGATTTCATAGGGCACGGAGGAGTATACCCCAAGGTTAATCCTCGGACAAGTGGGTGGATCATCCCTACAAATCTTCGGTGGGCTCATTTAGCTGAGTGGGCCCTGAAGCATTTTCAGGCCGAGCTGGAGACCATTGGTCTGTATGCAGCTGTGAGTGCCACCAGTGTTGGTCTACCCCTCAACCCTAGCTTGTTTCTGGCTTTGATGGAGCGATATATCTCGCGCACCGGGACTTTTGCCACTCCACTGGGGGAGTTGGGATTGGCCCTCCATGAAATGTCAGATATCTCAAGACTGCCGATGGAGGATACTCCTTATGAAGAGTATGTTCCCACAAACTGGGAGCTGAGGGATTCAGACCCTCGGGTAGTGGCTGTGTACCAGGAGCCGATGTGTCACTACCTCGCTTGCACCGCCTTCTATAATGAGCCTTCAGATTTGGCTCATACCAATAAATGGGCGTCCTACCTCTTCTTTCACCGAGGCAGGGCTGCTAAGCCAGAGAAGGTCTTGGATACTAAGGATCAGCCTTTGAGCTTTCTGAGCGTGCTTAGTGCTCAGGTAGTCGACGATCTTATGGAAGATGTTGGGGCTCCAAATCAGATTCTCGACGAAGGGATAGGGAAATATCCTGCAGGCACCAAGGCCAACAGTTATTTGAGGTATTATCGCAGGCCTCTGTCCAAGAATGCTCAACTGACTGGCTTTCGCTCTATATGGCTGCGCCGACTGGTGGTACCCGATATTGCATCCTTGGATCGCATTCACCGTAATACTTTGTGGCCTGCAGTACGTCAGGTGTTCGGGGCAAGACTGGGTTTGCTTCCTGCCATGGTGTGCCGCATACAAGCTGGCCTGAGGGCCATTACTGATGGGCTGCTTGCCGATGAAACTCAACGTGATAGCTTTCCTAGGGTAGAATTACCATACCTGTATTTGATGGGATGGTTAATTCTCTATAACTCAGGGTGATGTCTCCTGGCTCTGGCAGTAGTTCGGGGAGGAGTTTCTTGCTGAATTACAAGAATTCCTCCTGGAACGTGTCCACAATTTTAGACTGTCGGCAGACACTGAATTTCAGTCACAGCTGGAAGATCTTCTGCACTGTCCCGCCTGTACATCTCAATCAACATGGGTGCAGACTTCAGGACGTGGGCGACGGGAAGACCGTTCTTTCTTCTGAGGCTTTTAATTGGTTGGTCTGTATTAGACCTTCCTATCTACTGTACAGAAGTGAAGACCAGTGCTTCTTGGAACCCTACTTGCCAAGTTAGTTTGCCAGACAGCTTTGGTACCACCAATTGCACGTGGGCAATGCCGTCACCAGCTTCAGGTCCAGGGGTGCACTCATTGATGGAGCGAGAGGCTGGCCATACTTCATCATGGGTTGCACTGAAGCAATTTTTACTGTGCCCACCATTTTACTCTCCATGGAGCTGCGCATGCTCCACTCGTATGCCCAGTTTTATGTGGCAACGAACACCTTCCATCGCAATTTTGATATGAGTGAAAGTTTCAGGATGCCCTCTTCCAAGCCTGGGGGGAGATACGAAATCCCCTCAGTTTCCTCCGACGAGGGTGAAGATACCGTCAATCCAGATGAGCCTTTGTTGGCAGTACCGAGGGGTGAAATACCTCTGCCTGCAGGGCCGCTGGTCATATTTAGTAAGCGAAGGGCTCCTGATCAGAAGGAGACTTCCCCTCGCAGGAAGAAGAAGAAGACGGTTAGTCGTCCTCTCAGGATTCCCGGCCATGAGGCTCCTAGAAGGGAACCTACTGTTTCCCCTGTCAGGGACGATTCTTTGATTGGAGGTTCCTCGCCTTTTAGAGAGGGAACCTCTACAGTTCCGGCTAGCGGTACTGGAGAATCTTTGCTTGAGGCTGCTGTCGCTGCTACTGCTTCGGGCAGTGGTATGAGATCGCCTTCGGGGCCAATCCGAATAAGGATACCTTTAGCCAGATCAGCAATGGGAGAGACCCCTGTCGTGTCTGTCAGTACACCCAGCGAGATTCTAGCCGATGAGCCTCGGTTGGAACTTGATAAGGACTTGGAAGAATATTTGCCAGTGTCCGTTGACACACCACCTTCTCCAGGTATGACAGCTTGCTTAGCATCGTTAAGAAATAATTTAGCTGTACTGGCTGCAGACGCGATATATATACCATCAGCCATGGGTAAATGTCGTCTTTACGCCTCTTTTTAGAGAAAATTAATCATCACGTTGATATTAACTTTCTTCTGTCTTCTTTTTAGGGGAAGACATCTATGGGGAGGGTAGCGTTGACGCGCCTTTTGGCTCTGTTTCAGCTCCTGGCGATGACATGGAGATGCCAGCTCGCCTGAAATAGCTCTGTTATCTCGAGAGGAGGATGAACCTGTCGTTACGACAATACCTCCTTTGAGTACATCGGCTGTTTCGTCTGTTGTTGGTGCAGCTTCTTTTGTCGCACCATCTGCTGAGGCGACGACTGTGGCAACGTTGTCGGCAGTCATTCCTGGAGGGGGATTATCTGATATTGCAGCCACCCCCAGCACCCATTTGAATATCACCATGTTGGTTGAGCAGTTTTTTATCATTTTCTACGCCACTTTGAAGACCCTGATATCAATGGTACTGGAGAAGAATTTAGGCTTTGAGGCTCTGAGGACGTCCTGCAACCTCACTATAGCGCAGATTAGACATTTCAGTGACACTGGAAGAGCTGATGCGCTAGAGCAGATAGTTAATGGTATGGAACAACCCATTAACGAATATTTGCAGCTATCCCGAAGAAATATTGACGGTCTCATTCAAGCTAGGTTCGACTCCTTGACTGCAGAGCTTGCTGGGCAACTAGAATCTCTGGACAAATCCGTCTAGGAATAGCAGCAGAAGATTGATCAGGAGCGTGCCGAGTTGGAGTACGTCATTCCTCAGCTAACTCAGTGCGAAGTCGAATATGAGGAAGTGACAGCAAGGGCCCACAGATTGAGAGATGAACTCGCTCGAGCGGAGGAGGAGGCTGTCTCTTTGTCGGCAATTCGAGATGTGCTGAAGAATCGGAGGGAGACTACTCAGCAGAACCTGACTCATGTGGGTATCATCCACGCAGGGTACATACTCAGTCCGAGCTATTCGCTCTGAACAATGATGCGGCAAGGTTGGAGCGGGCCCGCACCGACGTCTTGAACTCCAGAGATGAGAGAATGGCTGCTCTGGCACGGCAGATTCGCGACCTAACTGCTCCCCCCAAATGATGTACTTTTTGCTTTTTTAATATAATTTTGCTCTTTCTGGGAATAAATAAAGAGGCTTTCATCTGAATTTGTGGACCCATCATTTTGGAATATAAATGACAGGTTTGGGTGAAAGTGATATCAGAGGTAATATGGACATGATATACTCTCGGTAAGCTTCAGCTGGACATATCTATTCAGAGGTTATATGGACATGATAGAATATGCTCCAACTAAAATTGTACACAAAACACTATCAGAGGTAATATGGACATGATAGGTCTTGAAGTTCCAAATTAGTTAAACATATCTATTCAGAGGTTATATGGACATGATAGAATACGATCTAACTAGTTTTATTTTGGAAGTAGTATTATCAGAATGCGATCTTCGCCATACTCCATTTGAGCAAAGGAGGTTAAGCATTGTACCTTTTCAGGAATTTGCCATTAATAGGAGCCATCAACAAGTCTCCATTAGGCTTGGCTAACCTGTAAGCACCATTTGAGAACGTCGTCTAGATCACATAAGGGCGTTCCCATTTGGGCTGGAATTTTCCCTTTCTCCTGTGAGTAAGAATCATCGGCCTTCTCACAGCTAAAACTAGCTCGCCAACTTTGAACACTCTTCCCTTTACTTTTTGATTAAAAGATCTGAAAATGCGTGCCTGGTAGAACGCGATGCGCTGTTGAGCTTGGAGGCATTTCTCGTCTAATCCTTCTAACTCTTGAAGCCTTAACAGGTCATTCATTTCTTGAGTCAGCTCATTAGCCACTGCTATCCTAAGTGATGGGATTTAGACTTCGATGGGGAGAACTGCTTTACTCCCGTAAACCAATGAGAATGGGGTACAATCTATCGGTGCCCATACCATTGTGTGGTATGCCCCGAGACATTCTCCTAGCTTCTTATTCCAATCCCTCTTGTTCGAAGAGACGGATTTTTTCAAGAGTTTGATAATGGTTTTGTTAAAGGCTTCCGCCAAACCATTAGCAGCGGGATTGTATGCCGTAGAGGTCACATTTTGTATCCAATATTTATTGCAAAATCGATGAAACACGTGGCTGATGAATTGAGGCCCATTGTCATGATTATCCTTCGGGGTATCCAAAAGCGATAAATGACATGATGCTTGATGAAGCTGATCACATTAGATATCTTCACCTCAGCAAGGGGGATCGCCTCTGTCCATTTGGAGAAATAATCCGTGATGGCCAGTATGAACCGGTAACCTCTGGAAGAAGACGGATGAATAGGACCAATGATATCCATACCCCATGCTTCGAAAGGCCAGGATACAACCGTAGGATGTAGATGTTCAGAAGGTTGATGTATAAAGTCTGTATGGAGCTGATAGGCTCTGTATTATCTTACAAACTTTATTGCATCTGTGATCATAGTAGGCCAGTAATAGCCCATCCTTTTGATACGATCATGTAGCTTAGGACCGGGTTGATGCGCTCCGTATACGCCGTCGTGAGCTTCACGGATAATCCACTGTGCTTCGTCATCTGAGAGACATCTCAATAGCAGTCCGTCGTAAGTCCGACGATATAGACATTATGAAGAAGCGTCATGATAGAAGCGTAATGATCGTCTTTTGACGGATACTGCCTCTTTAGGGTCCTTCGGTAAGATTCCGTATGCCACAAAATATATAAAGGGACTTCTTAAGTCTCTCTTGGGAGGATCTGTGTTCACAGCCTAGTTGCGTTCTATGTGAAAGTTATTTTTCACACAGAATAAATCTCTGTTAAGAAGGATCACCGAATTCTGCCTTCTTATAGGAATAGCTAAATCTGCAGCTAGACTGGCTAGGGCATCAGCTTCCAGATTCTGAAATCGAGGTACATGCTCTAGAAAGAATCCTTTGAATGTCATAGCTATCTCGACCGTTGCTCGGTGATAGGGGATGAGGTCTGGATTCCGAACTTCATATGTTCCTCTGACTTGATTGACGATTAGCAGAGAATCACCGAACGCTTCCACAGATTCGACGTCCAATTATTTAGCGACTTGGAGCCCGATTAGCAGAGCGTTATACTCTGCCACATTATTAGAACAGGGCTCGCTAAGAGAATATTCTCGATAGATGACGAGTTTATCAGGAGTAACAAGGGCAATTCCTACTCCTGAAACCACGTTTCCCCTGGGACCAATCCTGGAGGCGCCATCGAAGAATAGTTGCCATGTATTACTTTCCACTGCGGAATTACATTCTGTAACTTCGTCAGGGATGTCCTCGTATAGTTTGGGGGTATCCGAAATCGGGTGAGCAGCTAGGAAGTCAGCCAATGCTTGGCGCTTGATGGACTTCTGAAGGACATACACCATGTCATATGGTGTTAATAACATCGCCCAAGTCGCGAGTCGGGAATTAAGAACACTTGGCTTGTTCATCAGTACCCGAAGATGATTGATCCTGGAGATGATGTGGATAGTTTAGCCTGTGACATAGTGTCACATTTTCTGAATAGCGAACATCAGAGCTCTGACCATCATCCTGCTTAGGTAGTAGATAGCCTGTTCATGACCCATATCGTTCTTTTGTACGAGAAGAGCTCCCAGAGAGTGATCCATCGCTCGAACATACAGCAAGAATGGTCTTTCTATGACAGGAGGCACCAGAACTGGAGGATTAATGAGGTAGCATTTGATGTCATTAAACGCTTGCTGACAGGCTTCGTCCCATATGAAGGATACACCTTTCTTCATAAGACGAGAAAAAGGCTGACATTTCCCAGAGAGGTTGGATATGAATCTCCGGATGTAAGCCAGACGACCTTGAAATCCCCGGAGTTCCCTCAGATTATGGGGTGATCGCATTTCCAGGATGGCCTTGACTTTATCAAGGTCCACTTGAATGCCTTTTGCGGTGATGACAAATCCCAGGAATTTGCCACTGGATATACCAAGAAAGGATTTTGTGGGATTTATTTTGAGTTGATATTGTCGCATCAACTCAAATACTGTCTTCAAGTCTTGGATGTGATTATCCTTGAGGCAGCTTTTGACAGCTACATCGTCCACGTAACATTCTACTATTTTACGCAAATGCTCATGGAATATGTTACTCATAGCCCGTTAGTACGTAGCCCCGGCATTCTTCAATCCGAAGGGCATGACCGTATAGCAATATATCCCCAATGGTGTCCGGAAGGCAGTATGCTTCTCGTCTTCAGGATGCATCTTGATTTAATTGTATCCTGAAAATCCGTCCATGAAAGACATACGTTCAAAACCGCATATATTGTCAATCATGACGTCTGTAATGGGAAGAGGAAACTCATCCTTGGGGCAGGCTGCGTTCAGATCTCGGTAATCGATGCAGACACGTATTTTCCTATTTTTCTTCATGACTAGGACAATATTGGCGACCCAGTCAGGATGTTGTTCTTCCCGGATGAAACCGCAGGCTATCAACTTCTTGATTTCAGCTTCAATGGCGTCCATCATATCCGGGCGGAACCGACATTGGTGCTACTTCACAGGCTTCGAATCAGGCAATATATTGAGTTTATGAGTAGCCACCTTTGGATTAAGATATGGCATATCCTCATAATTCCACGCAAAGACGTCGATATATTCTTTTATTAGCTGGATAACTTCTTCCCTTTCTTCTTCGGAAAGATTGTTACTGATAAATATTGGCTTTGGCGAAAGTTCATCCCCAACGTCAATCTGGATAACTTTATCTTCAGTGGAGGTTCTCTCTGCTCAAACCGGAGTTCCCATTGTGTATCCATTTGTTGAGCCCAAGAGTCATTCTTAAACGGTTTGGATTCTTGTTCGTCTGCTTCAAAGGAATCTGCCACTACCGTATTTACTGATAATATTCGTTCGAGAGCATCAGATGAGTCTGAGGACGACGAGCCATTCTGAAAAGAGGAAAAGATATCCTCGTTTGACTCAGAAGTTGCAAGGAAGGTGGTATACCCTAACCCGAAACGAGTTCGTTGACAGTAGGGATCACCGTGCAGCAGCATTTGTCTGCCTTTCCCGTAGTTGAGACCTGGTTCCAGCTTCAAGTCATAACCCATACTTTGCATGATCTTCAAAGTTTGCGGACTATATCTGTGAACTTGCATTTTACCGGCATCGTCATTGGAAGAATCTTCTTGTACAGTCGGTTCATTGTGCATGCGGCCGAAGACTATTGAACGCTGACCGCTGAAGGCAGGTGGGACAATGAAGATAGAATCCTGATGTAGTCCCTATGTCGTGATGACATTGGATGATGATGCTACTTTCCACACATACGGATGATAGGAGTCTATAGCTTCCAAGAATTTTTGTGCTATAGGTTCTATATCGTCATAGGGAGAGGATTCCTGATTTGGAATTTGAGCGTCAATATACTGGAAAAGTGGATCTTTATTATCATCTGAAACTATGTTCCCGATTGCATTTACATCAATCGGCTGCTTATTGTGCCGAAGGCTGATGACCAAGGGTGGAGGCTTCTGGTTCAAAGTGATCACTAGAGGATCACCTCCTTTTCTTGACCTGGTTTTGTTCAGGTGGATAGCCATAGGCTCGATAGCTTTTGGACGAGAAGTTCGCCCTTTCACCTTGATTGACAGAGGTTGCTCGGCAGAGGAAGGGTAATCTTGCCGCTTTTGACGAGACACTCAAATATACTTCTGGATCTTCTCTTCAGTACATAACATGCCTTTGTAGGGTGGTGTATGTATCTATGGAAGATGCAGTACTTGGGGTTGTTAGTACTGCCGACTTCATTAGGCCACTTCTCCTTAGGAAGGGTAATCTTGCCGCTTTTGACGAGACACTCAAATATGCTCGAAATATCATCGTCGTCGAAAGAGTATACTTCAATGGGCCTGGCAGTCCCAGGTTTCGTCTGTGTGGTTGCCGCAGTCTTTTGCCTGGACGTATTGATTGTCAGAGCTTCTTTTCCTTTGGAACCACGAGGATGGTCACTGTTGGGGGATGACCTCTTGCCTCTATCAGAGGCAGAGATCATGATGCCATTATCACGCGCCTTCTGACTGTTGTCTTCCGCGGCTACCGCTGAGACGATGAACAAGGGCCAATCATGGAACTAATATGGTCCTGTGAACACCAAAATTACGGGAAGAAGGTTCTTCCTGTAAATGTCTACCAATGCCGAGTCTGGAACTCCGGGAGGCATTTGCAAAGTGGCTTGACAAAAATGTTCGATGAAAGTGCAAACGTCCTCCTTTTCCTTCTACTTCTCTTCAATAAGAGAGGATATAGACATGTCCATCCCTCCCTCGTAGAATCGTGCGAAGAATAAAGCCTTGAAGTCTTCAAAGGAAGTAATGTAGTTGTCCGCTAGGCTACGGTACCACTGATAAGCCACTCCCGAGAGACAGCCCTTGAACACCCGAGTGAGGAGGGCGTCATTCCCTTGTAATAACACTGTAATCATACTGAAGTAGTTCATGTACTGACTCGGTGATGTTTTTCCCTCGAACAAAGCCATAGTCTGCGGTTTGTATTTAGGAGGGAAAGGGGCCTCTTCCCAGATAGCCAGGTAAGGCCGGTTGATTCCCAATTTCTTGAGCTGATCTTTGTGCTTCAAGGCATCAAATTAGGCTTTCAACTTCCGTACTTCCTGCATCGGATTTTTAGCCGGTAGCGGGACCACGGAGTGGTGAGAAATCGGTTGTATCGCGACTCCAACAGGAGGTAATACGTTCTCCGAATGAGGAAGCGGAGGAACTGTTGATTCCTGATCCAGAGCAGGCTCTTGGATTGCGTTGGATGGTGGTAAGTCCACCCTCACACGTATCTGAGTTGGAGGGACCGATGCTTGAGCCGTAGCAGCTGTGTGTTGAGTCAGCATCATCTGGTGCATGTTTTCCATCATGGATTGCATCTCTTTCAGAGATGTCTCTAGTATAGTAATGCGTTGTTCAGCGCTCCCCAACGGGGAAGCTTTTTCGCGTTCATCTTCAACGACATGAACTCCCATCTCCCTGGGTGTCATTGAAGGATGAGTATAGGTCTCTGTAGAAGTTGACTGTATACTTTCAGCATCTGATTCGGGAGACTGGCGACCCCCAGCATCGGAATCAAAAGAGTACGACGCCGGTTGTCGTGACCTTGAACGGGTGTTTCGGAACACCCCAGCTTCAGTGTTCCTAAGGAGCTCGTTGAATCTCCTTTGGCTCGGAGTTCTAGAGGGATGACGTCTTGAGTTTGATCTACCTCTAGGTATGTATGAAGCCATGTTCACTGATGCATGTGTGGGCCCTTCTTTTTGGAAAGATGGAGAGTAGTTCAACTGGTCAAAAACCGACCGTTTTGCTTCAGAACCGCAATAATTAACTACAATCCTATGGCTATTATAATAGTGCTCGCTATGAGGCGTAATAGACATGCTGGAAGATCGCCTATCCTTGCATTTCTGGATCAGATACTCATGCAGGTCAGGAGGATTTACAGAAGAAGAAGAAGATGGCATGTTCCTTCTGTTCATGTCAGTGGGCATACGGATGTTGGGAACCATAGTCCTCCCTGTGCCACCCGTATACAACAGGTTGGCTATCTGGGTAGCGGATGATCGCCGATGAGTGTGTCTTTCCGCAGACTGAGCCTGCTTTATACTGAGAGGCCTCACCTGGCATAAATTGGAGCTCTGTTCAGGCTGGCATAAAGTTGAGGAGGTCCTCAGTCGGCCATCAGCTCCTCGCGTAATCCGGAGGGCGGACAGATTCTTCCCTTGCTGGCGTAAATGTCGAAAGGCTGCGTAGTCCGCCACCTGCTTCCCCTTGCATAAATTGCAGGGATCATCTGCTTTTCCGTGGAGGGCAGATGCATTTTTACGCGCGGAGCACATTTAGAATTTCTGATTTGGCGCAAGGCATTGTCAGAAATTCTGTCTGCCACGTCATCGACGGGAGACTAGATTTTATGCGCAGAGCGCGGAATAGACTTCTGGACTAGCGCTGAGGCATTGTCCGAAGTTTTGTCTGCCACGTCACGGACGGAAGACAGAGTTTTACGTGCAGAGTGCGAAGGTTGTGCAGTTACAACCTGGCTGGTCGGAGAGATCGAAGAGTCGGCAGGAATGGTAGGGGATGTCTTGGGCATCCAGACCTTACGCAACTTTCTGTTGTCTTGGACAGAGAGAGAGTGAGAGCTACCCCCTGCTCAAAGCATATCTTCGTAGGCAGACTGGTCGAAGTGGCCGACCAGGGTCTTCTTCACGGATCCCACAGATACCGCATCATGTTGAGCAATAAATTTCTCGTCAGAAGAGAAAGATGTCCCCAGCAGAGTCGCCATCTTGTGTTTAATAATAAATGAAAGAAATAAAACTAGGTTTATACAAAATCCTTTCTTAGTTTTACAAACAAGAAGTACTATTAATCCTATACGAGGATGTTAAGTACAAATTTTAATCTGGGTAAATATTGCTATAGGAGTCTGATCTGCAGTCGATCACTTTGTCCCTTGGACCACACGATGATGAAGAAGTGTCATAGAAGACAGAAAGTGGCTTCGAAGGTTGCAAAAGAGGGTGGATGCTCGATGCCAAAGTCGTCGATCACAACTCTTTGCCTGAGCTCTGGATTCTTCTCTCTCAAAGACTCTTCGACTCTTAGTTCCTTGACCTTCCCTTTTGATCTTGGAATCTTTGACCTCAATTTCCTATCCCGAGTTTTTTGACCTCTTTCCTCTCTTTACCTCTGTCGATAGAGGTCCCTATTTATAGGGTTTTTAGTGACAGTGACCATCAGTCGGCGTAGAAGCCGAGCAGTAGAAAGTATATCACCTTTTACGCGACGGTTATAATAACCGTTACCTACGTATAAATGATATTTTGAATGAGCATGTGACACGTATCCCATAAAGAGATAACGCATATAACTGCTGCAAAGACAACGGCATAAAAGCTACGGTGGTAGTTATCCCTCGCGTAGAAAAGATTGGCGTAGAAGCCAATAACTGTCACTATGGCGTAGAAGCCAAATAATTTATCAAACTGGCGTAGAGGCCAGGTAGGCGTAGAAGCCGAGCGGGCATAGAAGTCGAGTAGGCATAGAAGCCGAGTGGACGTAGAAGCCGAGCGGGCATAGAAGTCGAATAGGCATAGAAGCCGAGTGGGCGTAGAAGCCAAGCGGGCATAGAAGTCGAGTAGGCATAGAAGCCGAATGGGCATAGAAGCCTGATGCTGCATGGACAGGTAGCTAGCGTAAAAGATAGCTGATCCTCCTTCCTTGACTGAGGCTTTGAGCGAATCCTGAACCAAATAGCCTTAATACGTACCAATGCAAATATAGCCTGAGATGGCGTAGTTCAAGGAGGTGGCGTATAGCGTGCTCCTCATAGCTGAAAATGGCCTGGTGGCGTATTCTAAGGAGATAGCGTACAGCGTGCTCTCCTAGCTGAAAGTAGCCTGGTGGCGTAATGTACAAAAAGCGATGATATGGACGTTTTAGCCGAAATTATGAATTTTGGAGATATAATCAACTCTCTTGCATTAAATGCAGAGATCTGCCCCCATCTTGTGCATTAAATGCAGAGGCGTGTCCCGAAGATCTACCAGCCTTCCACGCATTAAATACAGAGGCATGCCTCGAGCCCTGTACGAAGAGCAACTTTTGACGTGGCAGTCTGTTTGTCTTCTACGGAGCGTAAGAAGCTCACGTCTGCCTGTGTAAAATTAGGCAGCGTATTCCAGAGGCGCGTCTCGAAGATCTGCCATTATTCTATGCATTAAATGCATTAGGCGTGTCTCGAAGATTTGCCATCATTTAAATGCATTAGGCGTGTCTCGAAGACCTGCCAGCCTTCCGCGCATTAAATGCAGAGACGTGCCTCGAGCCCTATACGAAGAGCAACTTTTGACGTGGCAGCCTGTTTGTCTTCTGTGGAGCGTAAACAGCTCACATCTGCCTGTGTAAAACTAGGCATCGTATTCCCTTGCACGCGTAAAAGCGGTTTACGCCAAGAAAATGTCACTAAACGACAGTCTGGGTTGCTGTGCCGCGCCATCATTATAGCCGTCGTCTCGGTAGTCATGTCGTACTCTTTGTTAGGAGTCAGATGTCAGGTTCACTGCACGATTTGACAGGTTTATTTTGTGGAATATGAAGCGTCACTCGTACACTTCAATGCTGCATTAAAGCGGATGAGTTTTACTCCGTAAAGGCGATACAACATCCCTTTTTACGCTGAAGCAGCCTGGATATACTGCCTTACGCGGATAGTCCTCGAGCTTATATTTTATGCTGTACTTAGCAGAAAAGCTCTGTTGTACGCCGATGGCTCTGAAGCCATATTTTATGCCGCCCAGCACTAAAATGCTGCGTATTGCTCTTCAGTGTATTTTTCATGCTTCTACAACAGGAGAAAGGGCGAAGAAAAGATCAGAAAAAAAGGAGGAATAGAGAGCACAGACAGAGAGTGTCGATTGACAACTTTGGCAATGAGAGTTCAGTCCCTCCTGCAATCTTTGAAGCTTCTTCTTCTTCTATAAAACTTCTTCGTCATCGTGTGGTCCAAAGGACAAAGTGATCGACCGCAGATCAGACTCCTATAGCAATTTTTCCCCAGAATCATTTTTATTGTACTTAACATCCTCGTATAGGATTAATTGTACTCTTTTTTCTTGTTTGTAAACAAAGAAAGGGTTTCGTATAATCCCAATTTTTATTCTTTTGTTTATCATCAAACACACCCATGCTCTAAGCATGTCATATCTATGACACGATAATACCTCTAATAACTACTAGGTCTTCTAGCATGTAAAGTTTCTATTGGCAATTATTCCCTATCGCATGTCCCATACGTACAGAAGGCCAAATCCGGCACGCAAGTCCGTGATCTATATGAGACTCACACTCGTGTAACATATGTGTCACGGCCAATGAAACCGAATGATGCCTCATGATAATGGGGGGGTCTCATAAACTAGGTCACATGCATACACATAATAAAAACAAAATACGACGCCATCGTCGTTGCACCCAAGTTTCCTTGGACGCGCAGTTTATATAGCAGTTCAAATATATGAACTAAATGAGCAGAAATAAAATGCATTCAACATATGGAATATAAATCACAGTACAATGGAAAGGTATACTTGCCTGGCAAAAAAGCTGCGTAGTACCAATAACCTGCTCCTGAAGTCTCGCAGAATAATCCGATAGTCCTATATACATATAATATAATACAATACAACATCAGCCATTACACTAACTCATACACAACCATAATTGTACTAACTCAGAGGGTACGCTAGGGGTGATACTGGTCGACTAACAGGGTCAAATGTGCATCTAATTACGCGAGTGTTACGTCTTCAAATGTTGTATCAATCAGACAGTCAACTAACACATGCCTCGTCAGTATGTCAGTGTACACAAGGCAGACAGATCACTAATACTCAGGGTCAATGGTATAAGTAATTATGCGGGAAAATCCACAGTGTCCTAGGGTCGTACAGTATAAATATATATATAGTCATAATTAGGTTTAGCATTATTATTTAATTATTTATACAATACATATATATACCAATCTTAATATTATATACATACGCGTACATATACGTATACGGGTCATACGTTAAATGTCAATACAGGGTATCCACTACTAATACTTATGGTCACTCAACATCTATAATACATTCATACCTAGTACTAGCATTAATTACCACATAATATAGATGTACCAATTAAATTATCCTACACACACGCACACTAGTCTGTAGGTTAACCGACACGGTCTGAGCTCATACAGCTAAACTGAACCAATATACTGAGGGAGGAAGGGAGGTGTTGCTCAGGAAGGAAGGGAGTCGAGGAACATCGGGGGTGAGGTAGTTCAGGCATGGGGAGTCGTCTCCGGCTAGATGCTGGTCGCCGGTCGGCGGGAACTTAGGCTACGGGAAGAAGATGGGAGTGGAGATGATGGCAGCAATGGCGGCGGCTTCAGACGAGACTGCTCCAGTCATGAGGGAGTTGAAGGTGGAGGAGGCTGTGATGGTGGTGCTGGGGACTGTTGTAGAGGCGGAGGATTCGGCTCCGGCGAGTTGGCCGGGGACGATGGAGTAGACAGGAAGAAGGGAAGGAAGAGGATGAACAGGGAGAGGGATGTGAATTCGGCTAAGTGTAGCATAGGGTTTGGGTTTTGGAAAACTAAAGAGAAAAAGGGGAAAGTTGTATATTTATTCATGTAGAAAAGTAGGGTTTTGGGGCTTGACCTGGGGGATTGGGCTTGGTCAATATCTTGGGATGGGCTTGGCTTCACATGGGGATATTTGGAGGGCTAGGATTTGCATTATTTGAAATGCATGGCTAGGATTAGGGAAGGGGGTGATGTTGAGTGCTACACACTCCAAAAATTATGGGGAAAATTTACATGAAGGAAAATTGGGTTTCTTTATGTGTTGTGTCCAATGGTGTGGACACCTCAATGCACTTTTGCATAAAAGCGCCCAACAATTAGAAAATTGTACAAAGATGGGAATTGGATTAAATTAAATAAAATTAATACACAAGGTGTTCTTGAATTAATTAGAAGTACATGGGGCTAAAATTAGGTGGAACACAAGTGTCATAGACGTAGAGGACTCAGGATAAAATATTATCATAGTTTGGGTTGCACAAAATGGGTCAAGATTGTGTCTCCAATTTTGATTGGAACGCACAAGGATACAAAGTTGAATTTATTTAGAATTAAATACAAACGTCCGCGACAAATATTATGTGACTAAAATATAGCACAAGAGAGCATAATTATAAGTTACACAAAGGTTAGAATGGAAGACTGGCATGTCTAGGACAAGAGTATGAAATTTGTAGGAAGACAATGGCTAGTGTAGCGCTCGAATTATCGAAGCAACGGTAAGGTGCACTAAGTGTTATAAATATTGTAAATTCATCTAAAACACCATGTTCTATTTCTAATTGGATTCAAACTAGCCCTAGTCTCTTTATCTAAGCCAAGTGGGCCTAATTTGGATGAGGGGGTTTACAATCTACCCAACTTAAAATAATTTTTTCCTCAAAATTAAAATAAGGCATAATTTGTTAAATCCTTCACATTCGTACATAAGGCAAGTTTATTGCAATCTCTTCCAAAAATTTAAATAACAATATCCTAATCTCATTCAAATCTATATGATTTCCCACATCAAAATTTGTATCATAATTTTCAGCTATCATAATCTCCTCTAGACTTTGAATAATAAATAATTCTAATCAAATCCTATTCCTATTCTCTACTTAAGAATTTTGTACTCTTCAAATTTTAAATTTAATTCCATCCTCAACATTTCAAATAGGTGATCCAACAATCAAATTTTAACACTTAATTCAAATTATCAAATTGTAAAATTTTTAAATCTAATTTACCATTTGTTCAAGTCTAAGATTCTATATTTATCCTCAAAATCTAAATTGATGATTCAATCTTCAATATTCAAAATTTAAATCATATGCTCAAGTAGAAATATTTGGTCCGCAATATCAAGGTTTTAAAATTAATTAAATCCTCATCATCTTAATCTTTCTTCTAAAATTTCTCAAAATGAAAATGACTTGAACCTCTTAATCTAATCTTACTTGATAACAATCTAAAAGAAATTTACCTCAAGTTGACAATGCAACTTCTACCCAACTTAGAATTTACCCATCTATCACCTAAGGCTATACATTTAAGAAAGGCTTCCTCAAATTACTTAATCGCGTTATTCGATCCTTAAAAGTTTTAACACCAAATATATCACATATGATATGCCCTTAATTACAAAAGATAGTCACCAATAATGCGATTGGCCTATGGGGTATATCTAGTACTCTCCGTGTATCGAACTTATACCAAACACGAGGTTTCGTCTTTCCAAAATAGAGGAAGATGGAGAACAATAATAAAGAATTCAAGGTGGAGGTAATAGAATACAAGTACGAGATTCAAAGGGTTTAAAGAATTCAAAAGAGAGTTGTCAAGGCAGTTGCGAATTAAAATCCTAATTTGGTAAATACCTATTCACATGCTCATATTAGTACAGTTATGTAACTGATACGATATGCTCAGACACGTCTAGGGGAAAGTATATTCGTCTACTAGTCGACTATATATCTCAATCCACGTAAAGTAGTCATGCGAAGAGCGAACCAAGCGCACTAAAGTTGTCCAGACCATAATACACTGATTCTGATTAGACAATTATGTTATTGTGTGGTTGATCAGACCCCAATAACACATATGTCATGAACAAGCTCGATAAAAGAATAAGTTTGCAAAACTAGGCTATAAATAGCAGCATAAGTCGAGGTAGTACAGAAAATATAAGTACGCTGGATTATGATAAAAGAAGGTACAAAATAATTCAAGTTCACAAAGAAGGTAAGACTTGTCCAGTGTTGTGCCTTTACAGTTGCTATACTAACTCCTTATCTAAGTCTCTAATCAACCAAATAGGGGTATGGGTCTCTAAGTTCTAAAGTTTGGATAAACAATATCTTCTTATGCAAGTTTATAGTTGGTGTCATTCAATTATACTTCATTAATGGGTCAAAAGGACTATGTGATACTAGGTTGTGAGGCATACTACCTAACTTAAAAGAATTAACCAATATTGTACATGCCTTAAATATAAGGCAAAAACTCTTATTGGGGTATAAGAGAAAAGATCTTGGTACTTACTAGGGTATCCTATTGCATTATAAAGATAATGGTCATCTTAAGCCTTAATCATATGGCTTATAGAACAAGGTATTAACTGTAAGAATGGAAAAGTTAATGGCTCTCAAGTGGAAGTGGATATAACCTATATTGAGTTATGGATACAAATTATGCGATTTAAAACTAAAGTGTAATCATAAAATCATAATCTAAATGAACAGCTCAACTATCAAGTTCTAACTACTAAGCACATAATTTCAAAATTTAAGATTAATAATTATAATCCTAGCAAACTATATATCTTAACATAAAAGAATATCACTTGGCCTACAATCAGAAGGGTCAGGTGGCACGAATTGAAAGATGAAGAAAAGAAAAACATAATTAGTAGTTGCACAAATAGCGAGCGTTAAGGTTTCAGAGGAACAAGATATAAAATTAAATAGAGAGACTCTTGACAATATCATGATTTCCTAAGGAAAGGTTGTATGCTAATCTCTGTGTTTGAGGTATGATCAAGAAAAAGTGTTGTACTAATTCTTCTTGGCTCACTAAGGTACTGTTCTGCTAATATCAAGACAAGAAGCTAAACTTATAGTTCTCTTATACTATCTCACTATGAGAGTTAGGTTTAGTCCTAATATTCAACCTTGGATTTCTATTGGTTCCTCCACACTAGGGTCAAACACTATGGTCAAAATTCTAACTAATCATAATAGTGTATATACTACACTCAAGTCTTTCATAAATATTTCAAGGGATAAGGGTCAATTAATCTATAGGTAAGGGATGCTAGGGTTCATTTGGTATTCTAAACTTAGTGATGTGTCAGTATTCTAATTGTATTATTAGTAGAAAAGTTATCCTAATTATTATCCTAACAACAAGGATTCCTATATTCTAGAAGAATGCTATACTCAAGGGACTATCAGGGAAGTACATAAATCAAGCAGGATACAATTATTCAAATAGGATGGATTGGAAGGAAGATGAGTCATAGTTAAATATGGATGAGATCCTATACTCTAATCCTATTTGCAGGCTTGCTCGGTACAGTAACGTAACTGAGACAATATGCTCTTGACCTGCATGGGCCACCACTAAAAATATGTCACGCCCCAGTCCCAAAATACGTAGGACTAGGAATACGTAAGCATGCCAGCCGCATGTATATGTCATCTCCAATATATGGAAACCATAACACATGCGTACGTTGTATTATGAACAATAATTCACAAGTGGTAAAAACTATCCCAAGTCACAGGGCATAACTTAATCTCATCCACAGAAATCATAAATAAATAAATAACCAATAACTATGTAACTAAATCTCAATACGAAGTATCAAAGAATGATAGTCGGGTGGAAACAAATCCACTACCAACTAGAATATAAAAGAAATAATATAGGTACATCAACAAATAATCAATGAGACTCGAAGAGAAGACCTCCTTAAAATACATGTAGCAAGTTCGGATCTGCGCTCCTGCTAAGTCATGAACATCTACACCTGGAAAGGGACCAGGTCTTCAGAGGGACATAACACGATACATAGAAGCATGCCAATAAAGTACTAAAAATAAAAATCTAATGGGTTACCTAACCTTTGATGTGAATGCAGTTTGAGAATAACTTTCCAACAAGTGGGCTATCTAGCTAAAATGGGATTGGCATGATTCTCTTGGAGATTCAGGGGCCTACAAAGCATCTTATCTTTTGAACGACAGAGACCGCCTGATAATATATAATATATATTGGCCATCATGACCGCGCATCTCCGACGGAGCATACGGGTTACACAAGAAAAGTACAAAGGAGCCCAAATGCCTTACTTGTTGTTCTCCCTACCCATGCTCTAAGCATGTCATATCCATGATACGATAATACCTCTAATAACTGCCAAGTCTTCTAGCATGCAAAGTTTCTATTAGCAGTTATTCCCTATTGCACGTCCTATAAGTACAGGAGGCCAAACCCGGTACGCAAGTCCGTAATCTATATGAGACTCACACTCGTGTAACAGATGTGTCACGACCAATAAAACCTAATAATGCCTCATGATAATGGGACGGTCTCATAAACTAGGTCACATGCATATACATAATAAAAACAAAATACGACGCTATCGTCGTTGCACCCAAGTTTCCTTGGACGCACAGTTTATATAGCAGTTAAAATATATGAACTTAATGAGCAGAAATAAGATGCATGCAACATATGGAATATAAATTATAGTACAATGGCAAGGTATACTTGCCTGGCAAGAAAGCTGTGTAGTACCAATAACCTGCTCCTGAAGTCTCACAGAATAATCCGATAGTCATATATACATATAATATAATACAATACAACATCAGCCATTACACTAGCACATACACAACCATAATTACACTGACTCAAAAGGTACACTAGGGGTGATACTGGTCGACTAACAGGGTCAAATGTGTGTCTAGTTATGCGAGTATTACGTCTTTAAATGTTGTATCAATCAGACAGTCAACTAATACATGTCTCGCCAGTACGTCAGTGTACACAAGGCAGACAGATCACTAATACTCAGGGTCAATGGTATAAGCCATTATACGAAAAAATCCATAATGTCCTAGGGTTGTACAGTATAAATATATAGATAGTCATAATTAGGTTTATCATTATCATTTAATTATTTATACAATACATATATATATACCAATCTGAACATTATATACATACGTGTACGTATACGCATACGGGTCATACGGTTAAATATTAATACAGGGTATCCACTATTAATACTTATGGCCACTCAACATCTATAATACATTCATACCTAGTACTAACATTAATTACCACATAATGTAGATGTACCAATTAAATTATCCTATACACACGCACACTAGTCTGTAGGTTAACCGACACGGTTTGAACTCATAAAACTAAACTGAACCAATATGCTATCCTTAATGTTATTCACACAAACATGCATAAAATGAAAGGAGAAGGAAAATTTTGAACCTCAGGGTTAGCGTGCACAGGCACGAGGATCGAGGGTGACTGCTACAGGTCGTCTTTGGTGAGGGTGACGGGTCCATGATGACGATGATGATATCGATGTTGATGATGATGACGAGGGTGATGATGTTGATGATTGGTGATGATTAGGTCAATAATTAGGGTGATGATTGGGATAATGACGATGATGAGATGTGATAAAGATTAATGGTAATGATGATGATTAACGATGGGGATGATAATGATAAGGATTAAGGGGGTGATGATTATGATTACAATGGTGATGATGATGATAATGATAATGTAGGTTAGGGAAGGAAGTTATTGCTCCGGCCAGGGCTCAGGCGACCGAGGAGGAGGACAGGGCAGAGCCGGGTTAAGGTTAAGCGGGTCGAGGCTGGCTGTACAGTCGGGTTCAGGCGGGTGTAGGTATTGTCGAGGAGGAGGAAGGAGACAAGAAAGAGAAGTTGAGCAGGGAAAGGTGGTGGTGGTGTAGCCGTAGTTCAGGCAGTTCAGCGGGGGAGATGGTGGCTCGTGGTGGTGATGGGGCCGTAAGGTGAGATGGGGGATGGCCGGGATGATAGGAGGAGTGGTCGTGCAGGTTGTGGCGAGTGGCGGAGTTCTAAAGCGAGAGGGAGTCGAGGACAAGGAGGAGATGGGGTGGTGATGGTGCTGTGTTGACTCCAGTAGGTCGAGGGGAGTCCGGCGAGAGGTAAGGGTGGTCAGGGAGGTGCTGTTCAGGGAGGAAGGGAATTGAGGAACGTCGGGGGTGAGGTGGTTCAGGCGTGGGGAGTCGCCTCCGGCGAGATGCTGGTCGCCGGTCGGCTGGATCTCAGGCTACGAAAAGAAGATGGGAATGGAGATGATGGCAGCAGTGGCGGAGTGTCACGCCCCAGTCCTAAAATACACAGATCTAGGCCACATGGCAATAGCCAGCTGACACATCTCCAAGGATATCCCAATTTAATGGATCCTTACGAAGAGTGCTACACTGTCCAAAAATACAAACATGTCAAATATAAGTCCATCAACGGGTAAACTATCTCATCCATAATATAAACAGCAAGAAGTACTAAATAAATTACTGGAAGATAAACACCAGTCCAAGATATCATAGTACAACCAATAATGTCTGGGGGAACAAACCCACTACTATGACGAAGTAAAGTACTGAAATGATAGATAAAAGATAATGACTAGGACATCGGCTGACTAGATAATGATGCACCCAATCCTAGGCAGAAGGCCTACCAACTGATCACGAAAACTCTGACGGCTGTACCTCTAACTCCTCAGCTGTAGCGAACCTCGTCTCCTGTCCTGGTCCATATACTATGGGGTAGTAAGCCTCGTCCAAAAATGGAAAGGTACCAGGTCCTCAGAGGGATGTAACAAGATACAAAAAAATATGCCATATATAAATACTGAATAAAGTAAATGCAATAAAGGGTGTGCTAACCATCTAAGTGAATACAATGTGAGGACAACTTTGGTACATATGAGTAGATGTAGGCATAACGTCCATACCGCTCTGAAGAACGGGGAATCTGTAATAATATATATACGTTCATACCGCTCCAAAGAACGGAGAATCTGAATAGTATAACGTCCATACCGCTCTGAAGAACGGGAAATCTGCCAGTATATATACGTCCATACCACTCCGAAGAACGGGGAATCTAATAAAGGGATTCATTGGATCCGTGGCTCCTCCGGATACTACGGATTCCAATGGGTGTATCCCATACGCCTACTAGTGGTCCTCCCCTCCCAATATAAATACGCAAATCGAATACTCGATGTGCATACCATGTAGCTACATGCCAGTCTCTGCTATCATATAATATAACCTGAATTATGCACTAACCGTAATGCATGTCACACGCACCGATAGCTAGTCGAATACCGGACCCGCGTCCCAATATGAATGTCACTGTAAAACGTGTAAGAGTGTCAGGTCTCGGAAGATATCAGAGTATCCTCCAATGGGGTGAGTCTGCTAGTGACTAAGTCAAGTATACTAAATCATCGATGTATCTGTCGATAGTACCCGAATCAATATCAGACGCACACAGTCATATGAAAGAGAACACAATTTATCATACAACATATGCAACATTACTTTAAATAGTAAATATGGCAAGGTATCTTGCCTGAGTCCTCGAGCTGCGAATGCTAAAAGCCGGATCCTACAATGTCTCCTGGCTGATCCAATGATCCTAAAAACAATATAATATAGCAATCCAGCATCAGACACTAAACAATACATACATGACTACGACGTTGCTTTTAGGTATTAACGCAAGTTCACGGTGGATAGACTATAGGGTCGTGTGTGCACGTAGCTAAGATGCAAGCGTGCCCTGTCCTCGGTCATTGTGCACCTCACGTCAATAACTCACTCATTTATGGTTTTACGAAACTACACTACGTCTTGTTAAATTACACTTCATTATTCTCCATGCATTTTGTACTAAGTCTATGACTACGCTTTCAGGTGGAACACAAGTTCTCTGCACAGGTCATTTGGTCGAGATAATTATTAGCTATAAACTCCATCAAATCTATTTAAACATTCATACTAATACCCATGGTTTACTGTGACTTAATCGTGTAGTCATCCGACACGACGATGCGGTTATTATGATTTATAAATCATACAACGAAGGAGTGGGTATTTACCAATTGTAGTCGAGGGGTGCTTGTCTAGTCGACGTCAGCCTTCGACACGGCGGCTCCGGCGTCGTGCGGCAACTCCGACAGCAGCAACAACAGAACGACATGGGTCGCAGCTATGGCTATGGCCGTTCGGTCGGCGGGGAAGCAACGCCTGGATGGAGGTCCAGCCATGGGGAGGGGGTCGGGGTTGGTCTGCCGCGGTTGGGCGGTCGGGATCATACGTATAGGTGGGTATGGACGGTCAGGATTTGAATGCATAGGCGGTCGGGTTTTGAATGTGGGGCGGTCGGGGTTGAATGCAGGCGGTCGTGGGCGGTCGGTAAGGATGCGCAGACGGTCAGGGTTGAAGTACAAAAGATTGGCGGTGGGGATGGGGGTGTTGGTGTAGTCGAAGTCGGCGTGGCCGGTCGGGAGGGATGTGGGGCGGTCGGGATTGATCAGCTAGGGTTTGGGGAAGATGAATGAATAGTAATTACTTAGGGTTTTGAGGTTGAATATGTATATTTATATGTAGAAAGTTTGTAGGCTGGCCTTAAGGCTTGGGCCGGCCAGGACTCATGGAAGTGGGGGCTAGTCCACATGAAAGGGAGCACGTGGGCTGGGTTAGGTCCTGCTTGAGGTGGAATTAGCCGGATCTGGTATGTACCTCCTCAATTGAGATACATGGAAGACATCATGGACTCCTTCCAAAGTCTGCGGCAGGGCTAATCTGTAAGCAACCTCTCCGACGTGTTCTAATACGTCGAATGGTCCGATGTACCTCGGACTCAGCTTTCCTCGGTCTCTGAATCTGATAGTCCCTCGAGTAGGTGAGATCTTTAGAAATACGTGATCTCCAACCTGAAACTCTAAGGCTCGTCGATGCGCGTTCACCCAATACTTCTGCTTGTCCTATGCTGCTCGTAGGTGTCCTTAGATCTTCTTCACCTTCTCTACGGTACGAACAACCAACTCTGGTCCGAGAATCTGTCGCTCGCCTATATCACTCCAGCATACTGGGGAGTGATACTTTCTTCCATACAACGCTTCATAGGGAACCATCTGGATGCTCGCTTGATAGCTTTTGTTGTAGGAAAACTCGACCAAATGTAAATGGTCCTCCCATGATCCTCTGAAGTCAAGCATGCACGCTCTTAATATGTCTTCCAATGTCTGAATGGTGCGCTCCGACTGGCCATCTATCTGTGGGTGATACGCTGTGCTAAACTTCCGGCGGGTACCGAGACTCTCTTGTATACTCCGCCAAAAGTAAGATGTGAACCTCGTATCTCTGTCAGACACGATACTCACTGGCACTCCGTGCAGGCACACAATCTTTCTCATGTACATGTCTGCTAAGACCTCTGTGGATTGCCCAACTTTGAAAGGTAAAAAGTGTCCGGACTTGGTGAGTCTATCCACGATTACCCATACTGCATTACGACCACTAGGACTCCTCCGAAATCCCGTAACAAAGTCCATGGTGATGTGCTCCTATTTCCACTTTGGTATAGGGAGTGGTTAAAGCAATCCTGCAGATCTCTGATGCTCAGTCTTGATTTGCTGACACACTAGGCATTTGGCCACAAAGCATGCTATCTCTCTCTTCATTCCGTGCCACCAGTAGTACTGTCTCAAGTCCTTGTACATCTTCGTGCCTCCTGGATGAATAGTGTAGGTCAAAATGTGTGCCTCTGTCATCAACTCTTGCCAAAATTCTCTATTTGGTAAATAGAGACGGTCTCCACATCTCAAGATTCCGTCTTCATGTATCCGCAGTCCTGTCTGTAATCCAGCCTCTGTCCTCTGTCTAAGCCTCTGAAATCTGGCATCTATCGGCAAAGCAGCCTTGATTCTCTCCACCAATGTCGATTACAACTGAAAACTCGACAACTGTCCATCTATTTCTGGCATGACAATCTCTATACCCATCTGCTCTAGATCCCTCAACAGATGTCGTTGGGTAGTCAGGAAGAATGCCATAGGTCTTTTGCTCAATGCGCCAACTACGACGTTGGCCTTTCCCGGATGGTACTATAGCTCGATCTCGAAGTCTGTCATCACCTCGAGCCAACGTCTCTATTTCTGGTTCAGATCTTTCTGGGTGTAGACGCACTTTAGGCTCTTATGATCAGTAAATATCTTTACTCTTTCTCTATATAAATAGTTCCTCCAAAGCTTCAAAGAAAAATCACCGCGGCAAGCTCCAAGTCGTGGGTGGGATAGTTCTTCTCATGTGTCCTCAGCTGTCTAGAAGCATAAGCTATAATATTTCTATGCTGCATCAAGACACATCATAATCCTTTCCCGGATCAATCGCTGTAGATCACGAATCTTCCGGGTCCAGAAGGTATTGTCAAGATGGGTGTTGTAGTCAAGCGATTCTTCAGCTCATCGAATGACTTTTGACACTCCTCTGTCCTAGTGAACTCCTGCCCCTTACGAGTCAAGCGGGTCATCGGCTCTGCAATCTTCACGAAGTTCTCTACGAACCTCCGGTAATATCCGACAAGTCCTAGGAAACTCCTCACTTCTGAGACACTGGTAGGGGTTGGCCATGTCTCTACTGATGAAATCTTTGCCGGATCCAATGAAATGCTATCTCCTGAGATAACATATCCAAGGAAAGCGACACGGTCCAGAAGAAACTCATACTTGCTCAGCTTGGCATAAAGCCTCTCTCTCCTCAGGGTTTCTAACACTAGTCTCTAGTGTTCTTCGTGCTCCTCGTGGCACTTCGAATACACCAAGATGTCGTCGATGAAGACTACCACGAACTGGTCTAAGTATTGGTGGAATACTCTGTTCATCAAGTTCATAAATACAGCAGGCGTATTCGTCAATCCAAAAGGCATCACTGAGAACTTGTAGTGAACATAACGAGTCCAGAATCCTGTCTTTTGAATGTCTTCTCTTCGCACCTTCACCTGATGATAACCCGATCTCAAGTCGATCTTGGTGAACACCACTGCTCCTGTCAATTGGTCAAATAAATCGTTAATCTGCGGCAGGGGGTACTTGTTCTTGATAGTCAAAGCATTAAGGGCTCTGTAATCAATACACATGCGTAATGTTCCATCCTTCTTAGGTACAAACAACACTGGTGCTCCCTAGGGTGATGTACTAGGATGGATAAATCCCTTGCTTTGCAACTCCTCTAATTGCAGCTTCAGCTCATCTAACTCCTTCTTTGCCAATCGTTACACATTAGAAGATACCGATGCTGCTCCGGGTACTAGCTCAATGGTGAACTCTACGTCCCTATCTGGCGGTAAGCCTGGCAATTCTTCGGGGAATACATCCTCGAATTTGTAACTATTGGCCGGGGTACAATCTCCATAGCCATGCAAGTTCCAGCTATCTGTCCTACTTCTTGTTCGATGGTTCCTCGCATGTACTCGAACTTCGGTTGATCTGGTGGTCTAAAAGTGACTCTACCCTTCCGGCAGTTCAGTACCGTATTATACTGGCTTAACCAGTCCATGTATAGCACAACATCAAAGTATGGCATGGGCAATACCAAGAATCGCGCTATCATCTCTCTGCCACATACGACTACCGAACACGTTCTAATAGTGCTGGTAACCGGCACGATACCTCCTCCGGTAAGAATCTTCCAACTCTTAGGTAAGGGGGAAGTAGCTACTCTATGCATTGCTACGAATCTACTAGATATAAATGATAATGTAGCTCCTGAATCAAACAATGCAGTTACAGGTAATGATGTAACCAAAATGGTACCTGTGATAGCTTCTCCTTCTGTTTCTTCCTCAGTAGTTGCTAATGCAATACAAAGGTCTGTCCTTGTCTCTGTCCTCCGGTCTGCTGTCGAGCTCACTCAAACTATGCCTGCTGTGGGGCCAAGGGTGGTCCCCTCTGAAATCCTTCGGGGGCTGGTGGACGCTGTCCTCCTAGTGGGGGTAGTATCGTCAGAACTGGTGCTGCTAGCCTCTGTCCTGTCTGGGTGCTATGTCTCTACGTTATGGGCAGTCTCGGGCATAATGCTGACTCGCTCCACAAATCATGCATATTCCTAATCTCTTCCGGCAGTCCTTCTGGTAATGTCCTCTCTTACCGCAGTAGTTGCAAGACGGAAGCTCATTCTGCTGGTATGGTGCTATCCTTTACTGTATTTGCACTCCGGGATGACGGATCGGTCCTCCCGCTCTGGGCTAGGCTCTGACTGGCATGGTCGTGTTTAGACGTCTGGCTCCTCTGGCAATGGCCTCCTGGATCCTCACCTCTGCAAGAACCTTCTCGTACAAAATCCTCGCATGTGTGGTGGTGTACCTCTGTAGCTCAAAATTGAGGCCGTGATGGAATCTCTGAGCTTTCTCTAGATTATTGGGTATCAGGACGGCACCAAATCTGCTAAGACGGCTGAACTCCGCGTCATATGCGTCCACAGTCATATTTCCTTGTTCTAGATATAGAAACTGGGAGTATAGGGCATTCCTAACTGTGGCTAGAAAATACTTCGCATTGAAGTATTCTAAGAACTGTTCCCTGGTCTGGTCCTTGCCTATACTGCGCTCAATGGAATCCCACCAGTGATGGGCATTGCCTTTTAGTTGGTTCCTCACTGCAGTCATCCAAAGGTCGGGGTATAGTTGTGACGCCTCTAGTAGCATTTTCGTATTGGCGATCCAATCGGAGATTTGTTCTGCAGTCTCATTGCCTGAGAATATATTTGGTCCCATCTGTCGGAACCATCTAACAGTGCCAGTTGTCTGGGCTGGTGGAGGTGCTGGTACGGGTGCTGGGATAGGTGTCCTCTCTATTACTGCCATCAAGCTCTGCCTCAATGTCTCTATCTGATGCCACTGTGCTTGCATCATAGTCTGAAGGAACTGTAGCATCTGTGGCTGTTCGTCTAGCTATGGCATCTGGGGTGGATAAGGTGGAGGTGGTGGTAGCAAAACCTCTGGTTATGCGGTAGGCATCTCCTCAGATATCGGCCTCTCAGTCTGTGGCATCGGTGTAGCTCCTGAAGTCTGGCCCTCACAATGCTACGTGGGGATCATCTGGGAAGTCTGTCCCTGGGGCTGTGGTGTAGGATCGCCCTGCGATGTCTCGTTCCAATGTATCAGCAGTGTCTGTAGCGGGGGTTGCCCTTGGGGTACCTCCTCTCTTTGGATGGTATTGTCTGGCACCGTGGCACTGGGTGCTCCTCATCCACTGCGCAAATTCATCTTGCTGCAAAAGATAGGACTTTATTTGAAAGAGGACAGAATCAAACAAACAGGATGCAGATGTTTAGAAGCAGTATGAAGGAAGTTCAAGACGCAATCAAGGTGGATGAGACCTAGAAATTTCTATCTATTGTAGGCTCGCTGAGCACGTTACCATACCACAAGTGAATAAGTCGACCTGCATGGGCCACCACTAAAACCATGTCACGCCCCAGTCCCAAAATACACGGAACTAGGCCACGTGGCAATAGCCAGCTGACACGTCTCCAAGGATATCCCAATTTAATGGATCCTTACAAAGAGTACTACGATGTCCTAAAATACTAATATGTCCAATATCAGTCCATCAACGGGTAAACTATCTCATCCACAATATAAACAGCAAAAAGTACTAAATAAACTGCTGGAAGATAAACACCAGTCTCAAGATATCATAGTACAACCAATAATGTCTGGTGGGAACAAACCCACTACTATGACGAAGTAAAGTACTGAAATGATAGATACAAGATAATGACTAGGGCATCGGCTGACTGGATAATGATGCACCCAATCCTAGGCAGAAGGCCTACCAACTGATCACGGAAACTCTGACGGTTGCACCTCTAACTCCTCAGCTGTAGCGAACCTCGTCTCCTGTCCTGGTCCGTATACTGTGGGGTAGTAAGCCTCGTCCAAATCTGGAAAGGTACCAGGTCCTCAGAGGGATGTAAGAAGATACAAAGAAACATGCCATATATAAATACTGAATAAAGTAAATGCAATAAAGGGTGTGCTAACCATCTAAGTGAATGCAATGTGAGGACAACTTTGGTACGTATGAGTAGGTGTAGGCATAACGTCCATACCACTCCGAAGAAATTAGAATCTGCAATGATATATATACGTCCATACCGCTCCGAAAAATGGGGAATCTGCAATGATATATATACGTCCATACCGCTCCGAAGAACGGGGAATCTGAATAGTATAACGTCTATACCGCTTCGAAGAACGGGGAATCTGCCAGTATATATACGTCCATACCGCTCCGAAGAAGGAAAAATCTGAATAAAGGGAGTCATTAGATCCGTGGCTCCTCCGGATACTACGGATTCCAATGGGTGTATCCCATACGCCTACTAGTAGTCCTCCCCTCCTAATGTAAATATGCAAATTGAATACTCAATGTGCATACCACGTAGCTATATGCCAGTCTTTACTATCATATAATATAACCTGAATTATGCACTAACCGTGATGCATATCACACGTACCGATAGCTATTCGAATACGCGGACCAGCATCCCAATATGAATATCACTGTGAAACGTGTAAGAGTGTCAGGTCTCGGAAGATATCAGAGTATCCTCCAATGGGGTGAGTCTGCTAGTGACTAGGTCAAGTATACTAAATCATCGACGTATCCATCGATAGTACCCGAATCAATATCAGACCCACACAGTCATATGAAAGAGAACACAATTTATCATACAACATATGCAGCATTACTTTAAACAGTAAATATGGCAAGGTATCTTGCCTGAGTCCTCGAGCTGCGAATGCCAAAAGCCGGATCCTGCAATGTCTCCTAGCTGATCCAATGATCCTAAACATAATATAATATAGCAATCCAGCACCAGACACTAAACAATACATACATGACTATGACGTTGCTTTTAGGTATTGACGCAAGTTCACGGTAGATAGACTATAGGGTCATTTGGTCGAGATAATTATTAGCCATAGACTCCATTAAATCTATTTAAATATTTATACTAATACCCATGGTTTACTGTGACTTAATCATGTAGTCATCCGACACGACAACGCGGTTATTACGATTTATTAATCATACAACGAAGGAGGGGTGTTTACCAATCGTAGTCGAGGGGTGCTTGTCCAGTTGACGTCAGCCTTCGACACGGCGGCTCTGGCGTCGTGCGACAACTCCGGTAGCAGCAACAACAGAACGGCAGGGGTCGCAGCAGCGGCTATGGCCGTTCGGTCGGCGGGGAAGCAACGCCTGGATGGAGGTCCAGCCGTGTGGGGGGTCGGGGTTGGTCTGTCGAGGTTGGGCGGTCGGGATCGGACGTGCAGGCGGGTGTGGGCGGTCGGGATTTGAATGCACAGGCGGTCGGGTTTTGAATGTGGGGCGGTCGGGGTTGAATGCAGGCGATCATGGGCGGTCAGAAAGGATGCGCAGGCGGTCGGGGTTGAAGTGCAGGCGATTGGTGGTGGAGGTGGAGGTGTTGGTATAGTCGGAGTTGGCGTGGCCGGTCGGGAGGGATATGGGGCGGTCGGGATTGATCGGCTAGGGTTTGGGGAAGATGAATGAATAGTAATTACTTAGGGTTTTGAGGTTGAATATGTTTATTTATATGTGGAAAGTTTGTGGGCTGACCTTGAGGCTTGGGCCGGCCAGGACTCATGGAAGTAGGGGCTGGTCCACATGAAAGGGAGCACGTGGGCTGGGTTAGGTCCTGCTTGAGGTGGAATTGGCCTATAATTTAAATTTATTTAATAATTGAACATGGTAATTCCTAATGCGTCGAAAACATATAGAACTAGATTTGGGGTAGTACACAAGAGTAGTAGCATAGCAGGCTTGGTGTAGACTGATACCCTAATTTGCGTACTTGGGATTTTAGTTATGGTTGTTCCTCAATTTAAATAATCCTACATTTAACAAGGGGGTTTACACGGCGGCTTCAGACGAGACTGCTCCGGTCATGAGGGAGTTGAAGGTGGAGGAGGCTGTGATGGTGGTGTTGAGGACTATTGCAGAGGCGGAGGAGTCGGCTCCGGCGAGTTAGCCAGGGACGAGGGAGTGGACAGGAAGAAGAGGAGGAAGAGGATGAACAGGGAGAGGGATGTGAATTCGGCTAAGTGTAGCATAGGGTTTGGGTTTTGGAAAACTAAAAAGAAAAGGGGGAAAGTTGTATATTTATACATGTAGAAAAGTAGGGTTTTGGGGGTTGACCTAGGGGATTGGGCTTGGTCAACATCTTGGGATGGGCTTGGCTTCACATGGGGATGTTTGGAGGGCTAGGATTTGCATTATTTGAAATGCACGGCTAGGATTAGGGAAGGGGTGATGTTGAGTGCTACACACTCCAAAAATTATGGAAAATTTTCTCATGAAGAAAAAATGGGTTTCTTCATGTGTTGTGTCCAATGGTGTGGATACCTTAATTAACTTTTGCATAAAAGCGCCCAACAATTGGAAAATTGCACAAAGATAGAAATTGGATTAAATTAATTAAATTTAATGCACAAGGTGTTCTTGAATTAATTATAAGTACATGGGGCTAAAATTAGGTGGGACACAAGTGTCATGAACGTAGAGGACTCAGGATATAATATTATCATAGTTTTGGTTGCACAAAACGGGTCAAGATTGTGTCTCCAATTTCGATTGGAACGCACAAGGATACAAAGTTGAATTTATTTAGAATTAAATACAAACGTCCACGACGAATATTGTGTGACTAAAATGTAGCACAAAAGAGCATAATTATAAGTTACACAAAGGTCAGAATAGAAGACTGACATGTATAGGACAAAATTGTGAAATTTGTAGGAAGGCAATGGCTAGTGTAGCGCTCCAATTATCGAAGCAACGATAAGGTGCACTAAGTGATATAAATATTATAAATTCATCTAAAAACATCATGTTCTATTTCTAATTGGATTCAAACTAGCCCTAGTCTCTTTATCTAAGCCAAGTGGGCCTAATTTGGATGAGGGGGTTTACAGTTTGACCTTAGGAATTGGAGCGAGCATCTTGCGACAAAATTGCACGATAAGTCATAAGCATGAACTGTACCTATGACCTTGTGAGCTACCTAGTTATTTGGTAGATGACCCTATGCCGAGCAAAAGAACTTGTGTGACCAACTCTAGCGTATTGCTTGAACAAGCCATAGAACTGGGGCAGCAAGACTTAGAGTTAAACTTGGAACGGTATATGTGTGCTATGTTTGACATGAACGAAACAGACGATAGGACATGGATGCTAGTCGATAAATCGAATAGATCGTGCTTGACAGTAGTGCAATGATTGGTTTGAGTGGGATTGGAATGACTTGGATTTTGGTTGACCCCGTTGAAGGTATCATTGTGATTCGTAAGACGAGAACCCTTGAGATTTTAGCAAGTAGCTTGTCCGAATTCTCTGTCGCTAAGTTTGGTTGAATGCATATGTTTGAGGGACGTCTTAAATGCGTACACGATCTAAGACTCAATGATATATTGATCTCGAGTGCAAAGACTTTGCTATCGTTAAATTGGTTGACATGCATATGTTTGAGGGACGCTTTGAATATATGCACGATCCAGACTCGCGATATGTTGATCTCGAATGCTAGTACAAGTGAATATGTTAGATTCGTATGGACGAGTATAACGATATGGATAAGTTTGCCTCAGCCTTAGATCATCATTCAAGATGGATTAAATGGTACCCTGTGTTACACGATATATGTTCCACGCTAAGGCGCAGTAGAGATCGAGTCAGAGCTTGGATTGAATGATAGAGTCATTCAATAAGACAGACCCAGCAAATATGCGATATGGATTGCAATGCTTGAGATAGATTCTATATTTTGCGATAGAACGGTTTGCACTCGGGAAGTCTCGAGGACGAGACTTTTTCTGAGTGGTGTATAATGTAACGACCCATTTCGCTCAAGCGGAGAGCCAATTCAAACGGCGGAAGTGCGATGACCCAACCCACTTTGCTCAGCAAGAAGACTTGCTTGAGGAAAAGGATTTCAAACTTGGCGCTTTCGGAGTTCAGATTTAAACTTTCAAAGGCATGCTCAAAGTATCGCTCGACTGAGGTGAATCATTGCTAAGGTGAGTGGCTACGAGGAACTTGTCTTTGCTTAGCCAGCACACATAAAATATGGATGATACATGCTAGTCACTAGGTGAATCGCCCCTTGCATGCTAATAAAAAATATAACGCACCTAGCTAAGGGAATAATCCCATCTTGTATTGCTTGTGTTAGAACATAAAAATAAAACTTGGCTTATAACATGGACCCTCGTATGATACCTTAGCTTCGTGCAAGTAGACCCTGCTATGCCTCGAGTAGATCATTATATACTCTTCGTAGTGCACTGCTTCACTTATTTACACTGCTCGCCTTATGGATTATGTCGCCTGATATGCCCATGTACGGTTTTACTCTTCGCACTACCCCTTAGACCCGTGCTAACGTAAAGGCTTATATTCTAAGGTAGACTACACAATATGTTTCCTTATTCTTATATTTCCAACAAATGCATGCTTGCCTGCTTATATTGTAACTTGTACTTGTTTGCCTCGCTTTAATGCTTGTCACATAATCTTATGCCGCGATCCTGTAACACTATCCAAATCGTGCACGTATATACTTAGCTAGAGGAATAGTCTTTCTTTGCAATATGAACCTACAAGTATTCGGGACAGTTAGGTCGCCAAGGCAGTCCCCGAACTAGGAGAATGCATTAAGTCAAGTTAAAATCTAAACGAAATCATGTCAAGTAAAGTAATAATCACAGACCGTGGAGCAATACTCGTTACACGGACCGTATCTGGGGTACTAGGGCTGATCCGATCCGGATGGAACTTATACAACAGTCTTAATCATGTGCGAGTAGGATGGCATGTGTGCTTCATGTCATGCCATTCTCGCTCTATGACTGATAGTCTTGTGTGCTGGTGTCACGTCCCAGTCCCAAAATACGTAGAACTAGGACATATAAGCATGCCAGCCGCATGTATATGGCAACTCCAATATATGAAAACCATAACACATACGTATGCTGTATCATGAATATCAAATCCATAAGTGGTATAAACTATCATAAATCACAGGGTATAATCTAATCTCATCCACATAAATCAAATAAAAGTAGATAACCAATATCTATGAGCTAGATCTCAATATAAAGTATCTAAAAATAACAGTCGAATGGAAACAAATCTACTGTCGAACTAGAATATAAAATAACAAGATAATACAATATAAGTACAATAACTATCAACCACGGAGACTCAAAGAGAAGACTCCTCGGAACATAAGTAACCGGTCCGAATCTGTGCTCCTGCGAATACTCATGAACATCTACACCTGGAAAGAAACCAGGTCCTCAGAGGGACATAACAAGATACATAGAAGCATGCCATAAAGTAATTACTGAATAAATAAAAGGGGTGCTCTAACCATCTAAGTGAATGCAATTTAAGGACAACTTTGGTACGTATAGGTAGGCGTAGGCATATAACATCCATACTACTCCAAAGAACGTAGAAGCTGCATAGTATATAACATCTATATCTGTCCGAAGAATGTGGAATCTGCATAGAATATAACATCCATATCGCTCCGAAGAACGTAGAATCTGCATAAAGGAAGTGGGTGTCCCATACGCCTACTAGTCGTCCTCCCCGCCCAATGATCTATGCATGTTGTATCCGCAACACGTTGTAGCTACTACTCCGAGACGGAGTGCAAGTATCGGTGCCGTAACTCTGGCTCATAGTCTATCGTTAGAACAATAGTCCAACCTTACAACCAAACAAGGACAAGGATTGGACCTTCGTACTATAATAGTCTATGCTCCGACTACTAATAACTGCTAAGTCTTCTAACATGCATCACTATTAGTAGTTATACCCTATCCGTCGCATGACCTACACGTACAGGTGGCCATCCGAATACGCACGTCCGTGCCCTACATGAGACTCACAACACGTGTAAGAAATGTGTCAAGGCCTGGGGAGTCATACCGATAACACCACAACTTTAGGTCGGTCTACTAGACACTAGGTCAGACACAAGTCCTAACGTCAATGCCTTCGTTGACTGCACCTGAGTCAATCTCGGATGCGGACAGTCATATAAAATAAAATAACAAGATATCATACAATATGTGCATAAGTTAAATTAAACAGTAAATATGGTAAGGTATCTTGCCTGGGTCCTCAAGCTGCGAATGCCAATAGTCTGCTCCTGAAGTATCTCCTGGCTGGCTCAGTGACCCTCGGGTACGTGCACGGGAATGACGGTGACAACTATGAGGTTGACGATGATGACAATGACGATGACGATGATGATGGTAAACGATGACGATGATGATGGCAACGATGTGGATGACGATGACGATGGAGGTGATAATGTTGATTAGGTCGATGGTGTGAACGATGATGATGATAGGGATAATGATGTAGATGATGGTGATAATGATGATGACGAGGACGATGATATGGACAATGGCGATGACGAGGACGATGATGTGCTCAATGGTAAATATATGGATTTAGGTTAAGGTGATGGTGAGGATGATGGTGATTTTAGATTGATGATGATGATGATAATAATGACGATGATGAGACGGTGATGGCGTCGATGATGAGATGATGATGATGATGATAAGGAGATGACTGAAGTCCGACCGGGGGAAGGGGAGGTTCGGCCAGGGGGTGTTGGGTCGATGACAGGGAGGAGCTGGGAGGTGATGGTGGTGTTACTCAGGGAGGAGGAAGGTCGATGGCAGGATCCCGGCGGGTTGTAGAGGGTGGTCGGGATAGACATGGGGGCTTCAGCGGGCTGTGGTGGTGCTGGGAGGATCCTGGCATCGGGATAGGTTAATGGATCATGGTGGCTCGGGGTAGAGGAAGTGGGGAGAAGACAGGGAACGGTGGTGGTGTAGTCATGCTGGTGGTTGTGGTAGATGGTGGAGTTCGAGGGGGAGGTTAACGATGGGCAGTGGTGGTCGTCCGGGGGAGATGAGGAGGAGTTCATGGAGGAGTGGTGGTGATCGTGCTGGTGGTCGTGATGGGGACTGGCCGGGGAATCGTCGAGGAAGAAGGAAGTGCAGGCGGAGGAATGTGGTTGCCGTCGTGGGTTGAGCAGCGGGGTGAGGCCGATGGGGTACTCGGTGCAGGCGGAGCATGGCGGCGTTCAGGATGGAGGGCTCGGTGGACTGTGGTCGAGGTTGAAGGCTTGGTGGTTGGGGCAGCTCCGGCCGACGGTTGGCAGAGGGGGTCGGGCATAGGGAAGGGGGAAAGGAAGATGAATAGTAGTCGGCTAGGAATTTAGGTTTGTGTTTTGATGTGGGGAAAATAGGAAGAGGATTATTTATACATGTAGAAATTTGGGTTTTGGTTTGACCTAAAAGTTTGGGCTTGGTCAACGTCCTTAAAGTGGGCCTTGGGCTCACATGGGGATGTTTGGGAGGGCTATAAATTATATTGTTTAAATGCAATGGCTAGAATTAAATGAGGGCCGATGTTGCGCGTTGCACATTCCGAAAATTATGGAAAAAATTTATGTGAAAGGAAAATGAGTTTTCTTCATGTATTGTCCAATGGTGTGGATACCTTAATGCATTTTTGCATAAAATGCCCAACAATTAGAAATTTGCACAAAGACAGAAATTGGATTAAATTAATTAAAATTAATGCGCAAGGTGTTATGGAATTAATTAGAAGTACATGGGGATAAAATTAGGTGGGACACAAGTATCATGGACATAGATAACTCAGAGTAGAATATTATTGTAATTTGGGTTGCACAAAATGGTTCAAGATTGTGTCTCTAATTTTGATTGGAACGCACAAGGATACGAGGTCGTATTTAATTAGAATTAATTATAAACGTCCATGACGAATATTATGCGGCTAAAATGTAGCATAAGAGGGCAAAATTATAAGTTACACTAAGGTCAGAATGGTAGGCAGGCATGTCTAGGACAAGGGTGTAAAGTTTGTAGGAAGGCAGTGGCTAATGATGTGCTCCAATTATCGAAGCAACGGTAAGGTGCACTATGTGATATAAATATTGTATAATTAAACAAAATACCTTGTTCTATTTCTAATTGGATTCTAATTAGCCCTAGTGTCACTATCTAAGCCAAGCAGGCCTAATTTTGGGTGAGAGGGTTTACAATCTATCCAGCTTAAAAATAATTTTGTCCTCGAAATTAAAATAAGGCATAGTTTGTTAATCCTTCACGTACATAAGGCAAGTCAATCACAACCTCTTGAGATAATTAAAATTCTAATCAAATCCTTCGTAATAACTTCAAAATTAAGATAATCATTGTTCAAGTCCAAATTCAACCTATCATAATATTTTCTCACTTCTTTAAATTATCTACATCCAAATTTAAATTAAATCCATATAACATCTTCAAGAATTTAAATAACACATGTAAATTTTACACCACCATTTCCAACTATCGTAATCTCCTTTAGAAATAATTCTAATCAAATATTATTCCTATCTTCAACTTATAAATTTTTATACTCTTCAAATTTAAATTCAATTTACATACTAAATATTTTAATTAGGTAATCCAACAATCAAATTTTCTTTTAATTCAATCCTCAAATTTAGAATTCAATCCGTCCATGTTCATATTTAGAGTTCTATTTATTTTCCTCAAGATTTAAATCGATGATTCAACCTCCAATTCTCAAAGTTTAAATTATGTGCTCAAAGTATAAATATTTGGTTCGCCATATCAAGGTTTTTAAAATTTATTAAATAATCATCATCATCTTGATCCTTCTTTTAAATTTCTCCAAAATTAAAATGGCTTGAATCTCCCTATCTAATCTTACTTGATCACAATCTGAAAGTATTCCATCGCAAGTTAACAATGCAATTTCTACCCAGCTTAAAATTTATCCATCTATTACATAAGGCTCTTTACATTTAAGAAACTTATTTCTCAAATTTACTTAATCATGTTACTCAATCCTCAAAAATTTTAACACCAAATATATCATATATGATATATCCTTAATCAGTTATAAAAGATAGTCATCTCGTAATACGATTGGCCTATGGGGTATATCTAGTACTCTGTGTATCAAACTTATACCAAGCATGAGGTTTCGTCTTTCCGAAATAAGAAAAGATGGAAAACAATAATAAAGAGTTCAAGGGGGAGGTCATAGTGTAGAAGTATGGGGATCAAGGCATTTAAAGAATTCAAATGAAAATTATCAAGGCAGTTGTGGATTGAAATCCTATTTGGTAGTTTCTTATTCGCATGCTCGTATCAGTACAGTTATGTAACCGATACGATATGCTTAGATATATCTAGAGGGCAAGTATGTTCGTCCATTAGTCAACTATATATCTTAATCCACGTAAAGTAGTCATGCGAAGAGCGAACCAAGCGCACTATTGTAGAAGCATAAAATACGCTGGAGAATTGTACGCGTATTATACAGTAAAAACCCCCAATATACATGAAGTCCGCATAAAACATGGACTTTAGAGCTATTTGGCGTAAAGTAGAGCTTCAGAGTTGTCCGCGTAAAATAGAGCTTCAGAGCTGTTTGGCGTAAAGTAGAGCATTAGAGCTGTCCGCGTAAAGCAGTGCTTCAAGACTGTTTCGGCGTAAAAGGTTGCTTTACCTTCCAGCATAAAGATTAAAATACGTTTGTCTTTAATGCAGCATAAAGTTGTACGAGGGACTCTTCGTATTCCTCGGATAAATTTGTCAGACAAATTAGTAAACCTGACTCCTGATAAAAGTACTGTACGATGAACGAGAGGACGACTGTAATGATTATTTCGCACAGAGACCCAGGCTGTCGTTTAGTGACATATTCTTGATACAAGTCATTTTTACGCATTCAAAGAATACGTTGCCTATTCTACATGGACAGAAATAAGTTTTTACGCTCAAGATGAGATAAAATCAGATGCCACGTCAAAAGCTGTTTCTCGTACAGAACTCGAGGCATATCTCTGCATTTAATGCACGAGATTTGGTTCTATTCTTTAAAAATTTGTCATGACTAGGAGAGCTAAAACTGTGACTAATACGCTCACATCACCATCCTTGCATTTTATGCCAACCAGGCTATTTTTAACTATAGGAGTACGCCGTATGCTATCTCCTCGAAATACGCCAACTCTTCCTCGAAATACGCCAACTCGGCTATAAATGCAAAGGTACGTGATAAGGCTATTTAGCCCAGAATACGCTCAAGACCTCAGTTGTGATGGATAATTGACTGGGAAAGCTAAAACTGTGACTAATATGCTCACATCACCTTCCTTGCATTTTATGCCAACCAGGCTATTTTCAACTATAGGAGTACACCGTATGCTATCTCCTCGAAATACGCCAACTCGGCTATATTTGCAAAGGTATGTGATAAGGCTATTTAGCCCAGAATACGCTCAAGACCTCAGTCAGGAAGGATAATTATTTGTTTTTACGCTGGTTATCTATTATTCATGAATTATCAAGTTTTATGCAGAGTTTGGCCTTTTTCGCCAACAAGACAGTTATTTGGCTTTTGCGCCAACCATCTTTACGCTGGGGCAGTTACCTACGTGACTTGCATGCTATGATCTTCGAGAAGAAGTTATACGTATTATCACATAAAGGGACACGTGTCATACGCAAATTCAGAAGATTATTCGAACGTGGGTAGCAGTTATCATAACCTCAGTGTAAAAGAAGTCTTCTTTTGAACTTGGGTAGCAGTTGTTATAACCGCCGCGTAAAAGATGCAACTTTATTCACAGTTTGGCATTTTATGCCAACAAGACAGCTGCCTAGCTTTTTACGCCAACCGGTCAGTTATTTGGCTGATATCTATAAATAGAGATCCTTGGTCACAGGTTAAAGGGAACCAAAAAGTGGACACACACACAGACCAGACAAGGAATAATCAGAGATCAGAGAGAGAGAGCACAGACAGAGAGTGTTGGTTGACAACTTTGGCAACGAGAATTCAATCCCACTTGCAACCTTTGAAGCTTCTTCTTCTTCTACAGCACTTCTCCATCATCGTGTCGTCCAAGGAACAAAGTGATCGACTGCAGATCAGACTTCTATAGCAATACTTCCCCAAAATCATTTTATTGTACTTAACATCCTCGTATAGGATTAATTGTACTCTTTTTTTTTAAGTTTGCAAGCAAAGGTTTCGTATAAACCTCTTTGTTTAAATCCGGCAAACAAGAATGGTGACTCTACTGGGGACGACTTTCTTCTCTAACGAGAAAGTAATTGCTCAACACGATGTTGTATCCGTCGGATCGACGAAGAAGACTTGGTCGTCCAGTTCGACCAATCCGCCTATGAAAATATGCTTCATGCAGGGGGTGGCTCTCATTCCTCCTCTGTCCAGAACAACAGAAAGCTGCGTAAAGTGGGGATGCCTAAGACGTCCTCTACCCTTCCTACAATCTCTCTCTCACTGATCAACAACATTGTGACAACACAGCCAACACACCCTGTGCGTAAAAATTTGTCTCCCGTCTGTGACATGGTAGTCAACACTTCTGGTAATGCCTCAGTGCCAATCCAGAAGTCTCAGACGCGCACTGCGTGTAAAACTTTGTCTTCCATTTGTAATATGGTAGACAAGACTTCTGGCAATGCCCTAGTGCCAATCCAGAAGTCTCAGACGTGCCCTGTACGTAAACCTTCGTCTCTCATTTGTAACGTAGTAGAAAAGACTTCTGGCAATGCCTCAGTGCCAATCCAGAAGTTTCAAACGTGCCATGTGCGTAAAACTTTGTCTTCCGTCTATGACGTGGTAGACAAAATTTCTGGCAATGCCTCAGTGCCAATCCAGAAATTTCAAACACGCCCCATGCGTAAAATTACGTCTCTTGTCTATGATGAAGCAGATATACCCTTTGATTACATCAAGGAAAAAAAAGCGGCAAATCTTTCAACCTCTAAGCTTTTACGCCCACAAGAGAAGAAAGTTCCCACTTTACAGATTATGCAAAGTTTTCCTGTTTTACGCGAACCAATGCAAAAATCCAAATTATGCCAGGATAGGTTTGTCCGCGTAAAGAAAACTCGTTTCACGGGAAGATACGCTCCTCAGACAGATGATGGATCATATGCTACTCACATGGGTGAACTGCTGTATTCCTATGGCAGAGAAAGGGTTATGATTCCTAATCTCCACCTTCCCACTGGTATAAAAAGGCAGAATAAGCCTTCTTCTTCTTCTTGTAATCTCCCTGATTTACGTAATTTCTTGATCCAGAAACGCAAAGACAAGGGATCTCCTAATACGTCTATAACACCTCCTAGAGAAAATTATTGTAATAGTCATGAGGTTGTAATTAACTGTTGCTGTTCTAAAGCAAAACGGTCAGTTTTCGACCGATTGAACTATTCTTTGTCATTACAGAAAGAAGAACCAGACAACGACATGTCTGAGGGTAGTCTCCCTCGACAAAACAGAGCAGCATCTAAAGCTGGGGGTAGAATTCTCTCTGAGTCCGAAGATGATGCAACTATGACCATCTTCCCTGAGGATCGTACGACTCAGGTATCGGAAGTCCAAAAGCCAAAGGGGACTTTCTCCTTCAATGATGAAGACATCATTAAAATCTTCAATATATTGATGAAGGAAAACAAACTTCGGCTATCCAACATCAGATACCCTGAAAGGGCTGGCAAGGTCGATGACCCAGAATATTGTCTCTTTTATCGGTACATTCATCACCCCACAAAGGCATGCTATGTACTGAAAAGGAAAATCCAGGAGTTGATCAACGCTAAAGTTATCACTTTGTATTTATAGTAAGAAGACGGTCACTGCAACTTGGCAATTTTCCCCCTCAAGAAGTTCCGGATGATGAATCCCTAAAAACTCCCAAGCTGAGCAACCTTCAGGACTATCCCCACTCAGCAAATCACTCCCCAGTGAATTTTTTGGACATGGGTTCATGTCCATATTACCTCTGAACTATTGTCCAAAAAAAATTTCCCCAGCTGAGTTTGCCTTGTCCAAGAGACCTCTGAGCAAACCTCTTATGTTGTTGCTATCGATTAGTTCATGTCCATATTACCTCTGAGCTACGTCTCTCCACTTTCTCCAGCAGAGTAAAATTATCACCACAAAAATTGTCACTTCCATATTACCTCTGTCATGTTTTTCTTTATCCCCACAGAGTCATATCTTACCACGTCTACATTACCTCTGAGTAAGATATTTTCAGAACTTTTTCATGTCCATATCGCCTATGAGTAAAGTTCTGCTCTTCGACTTTCTACTATCACGTTCGCATAATCCCTGGTAGTGTTAGTCATTTTAGCTTATTATCTGTATTTAAGGGACGCCATGGGTAATAAGTCCACAACCCAGAAGTATAAATCAACTCTTGGTTCTTCATCCCTAGCAAGTGCCTATGTGCAACATTTTCTCTTTCGTTACAAATTCTTATAAAAAAAGAAACCATCATCCGTATCCAAGAGTCCCGGATACGCAATGGATGATGGAACCTCAAAATCTCCCAAGCGGAGCAATCCTTAGGTCTACTCGCACACTCCCGCAGTGATTATTCAAATCAATCTCGTTAGATGCTAGCCATGCTCATATTGCCTCTGAGCTATCGTCCCATCAATCTCCCCAGCGGAGCAATCCTTTAGTCTATCTTCATGTTCGGATAGACCACACTCAACAAATTACTCCTCAATGAATTTTTCGGATATGGGTTTACGTCCATATTACCTCTGAACTGTTGTCATAATGTTTCTCTCAGGCTGAGTTTGTCATGTCCATATTACCTCTGAACAAACCTTCCGGGTTCGGCTATCGATTGTCATATCCATATTACCTCTGATATCGGTTGTCATCTCAACTTAGCACCCATACTTAACTCTAATTACGCCAGTGGTGTTAGTTCTACAAAAATTGTCATGTCCATATTACCTCTGGCAGGGCTTGTCTTAAACTTATTACTTGCACTCTCGTGCACAAGAAGTAAAAGGTCCACCAATAACCCCCCAAGGGATGCCCGCAATGGAAATAAGTCCATATTACCTCTCAACAGAGAAAAATTAAGTTCATGTTCATATTGCCTCTGAACTATGTCTCTCCACTATCCCCACAAAGTCATATCTTACCGCGTCCATTAGGGATTGTTTCGAACTTATTATTTGCACTCAACATGCGCAACAAATAATAGGTCCACCAAAGATCCCCCAGCGGGACGTCCTCAACAGACACGATATTGTACTACGTCCATATTACCTCTGGTACGATATTCAAAGTTCACACAAAAAATCGTAAAGAAATGGAGGGCCCTTATGTGATTAAAACAATATTCTCAAATGATGCTTACAGACTAGCCAAGCCTAATAGAGATTTGATAATGGCTCATATCAACGACGAATTCCTGAAGAAGAAGTATACTTGATCTCCTTTGCTTAATGGAGTATGATAAAGATTTCATTCTGACGATACTACGGACAAAGGTTAGCTGAATCACATTCTATCAGGTTCATATGACCTCTGAATTGATATGTTTAACTAATTCAAAACCTATCATGTTCATATTACCTCTGATAGTGTTTTATATACAAATTTAGTTGGATTATATTCTATCATGTTCATATTACCTCTGAATAGATATATTCAGCTAAACCTTACTGAAAGTATATCATGTTCATATTACCTCTGATATCACTTTCATCTTAGCCTATTATTTATATTTTAAAGTGATGGATCCACAATGTCAAAAAATGTATCTTTATTATCTCTGAGAAAATAAGGAGCAAAAAAGTAAAAAGTATATCATTGGGGAGGAGCAGTTAAATCGCGGATCTGTTGTGCCAAAGTAGTCATCCTCTCATTTCTGGAGTTTAAAATGTTGGTGCGAGCCAGTTCTAGCCTTTCTTCGTTATTGCTCAAGAGAGATAGTTCGGAAAGAGAATTAACAAAACTTGCGTGGATGACACCCACATGTGTCAAGTTTGTTGAGCTGTCTTCACTTGGCCCTCCAATACATCACGAACTAGCGATGCTTTGAGAAGCCTCTCCCTTGTTTGAGCAAGTTCAGCTTCCAATTCTCGAACCCTCACTTCATATCCCTCACATTCGGCATAGCACTGAGCTAGCTGAGGAATACTCTCCACCAATACTGCTTGTTCTTTCTCCATCTCTTGTTGATGTTCCTGGATGGATTTGTTTAAAGTTTCTGTCTTCTGAGCAAAATTCGCAGTTAGTGAGTCATACTCAGCCTGAACTAAGTCATTGATGCTACCTCGGGATAGTTGCAAATATTCGTTAATGGGTTGTTCTAAACCATTAACCATTTGCTCTAGCGCATTAGCTCTTTCAGCGTCATTGAAATTTCTAATCTGTGCTATAGTGAGCTTGGAGGACATCTTCAAATCATCAAAGCCTAGATTCTTCTCCAGCACCATGGATATTAATTATTTCAATGTGAGATAGAATATGCTAGTGTATTGTTCAACTAGCATAGCAAATCTCGAATGGACGCTAGGAGTGGCCGCAACATCAGTAAATCTCCTTCCTGGAATGACTGCAGAGGATGTTGTCACAGTCGTTGCTTCAACAGATAGCGCGACAAAAAATGAGACACCAACAACAGTTGAAGTTGCTGGCACGCTCGACGAAGGAGGCACAGTCGAGATAGTGGGTTCATCCACCTCTGATATTATTTAAACTGCTGCTATCGGGATTACATCCAAGAATGTTGCGGATGAAAGATCAACGGCTTCAAGGTATGCTTCTTGGACGGTGGTCACCGCCGTTTCATCAGCTGGATCCGCAACAAAATCAGAGGTTGTTTCAGCTTCGCCCTCCCCAGAGAAGTCTTCGCCTGAAACTAAGATAAGAGAAAGTTAATATCAATTTGATGTTAAATTTTCCTGAAAAAAGTGTGAAGACAACATTTACCCATGGTCGATGGTATGTATATTGCGTCTGCGGCCTGTATAACTAAATTATTTCTTAATGATGCTAAACAAGATATCATACCTGGCGAGGAGGGTACACCAATTGACGCTTGAAGGTAGTCATCCCAGTCATCATCCAGATCTACTTGAGGTTCGTCGGGTGGAATCTTGCTTGAAATACTTACAGATGAAGGAGGGGCTAGCCCCATTTTTTGTCTGGGTAAAGGTATACTGATTATTATTGAGCTCGGACTCGAAGACGATATAGAAGCAACACCAGTAACGGTGGTAGCGGCAGCAGTCACGGCCAAAGAATCCCCAGCAATTTTAGCTGGTACTGTGGAGGCTCCTTCTTTAAAAGGCGAAGGACCCCTAATCAAAGAATCATCCCTAACAGGGAAAATAATAGGCTCACTCCTGGAAGAGGCCCCCTTGGTGGAAGTCCTTTTAGGACCTTTTGTATTCTGCTTCTTCTTACGAGGGGAAGCCTCTTTCTGAGTAGAAGCCTTTTGTTTATTGGAAATAATGAGAGGCTCTACTAGCGAAGCTATTACGCCTCTCGGTAATATCAACAAATAGTCATCTGCACCAGTAGTTTCATCACCTTCATCAGAGGAGACAGATGGTATCACCTCTCTTCCAGTGGACTTATGGGAGGGCATTCTAAAACTTTTATATACATCAAAATCACGATGGAAGGTATTAATGGACACATAAAACTGTATGTATGAATGAAGAATATGCAACTCTATGGAGAGAGAGGTCGCGGGAACAGCAAAGGTTGCTCCAGTACAACCCATGATGAAATAATGCCATCCTTTAGCTCCATCAATAAGCCCACCTTTGAATTTGAAGGTGGTGATGGGATTTTCCATGTGCAACTGATCATACCCAAATTGCCTGGAGAAATGGCTATGAAGATAAGGCTCCAAGTAGCAGTGGTCCTCACTTCTGTACAGCAGGTGGAAAGGTCTAATGCAGACCAACCAATTAAAGGCTTCAGGAGAAAGAATAGACTTTTCCTGACCTACATCCTAAAGTTTAGTCCCCTGTTGATTAATATGTACGGGGGGAACGGTGGAGAAGAACTTCCAACTATGGGCAAAATTTAGTGCTAGTCAACAATCTATGACGCTAGTCATATTCCAAGAAGAATTCCTGTAATTCAACAGGAAGTTATTGCCCAAACCACTGGCAGGTCCGGGAGACATCACTTTTGTGTTGTGAAGGATTAACCATCCCATCAGATATAAGAATGGCAATTCCACTCTGGGATATCCTTCACGCTGTGTAGTATCGGCCAGCAGCCCGTCAGTAATAGCCCTCAGGCCAGCTTGTATCCTGCATACCATGAGAGTCATTAGGCCCAATCTTGCCCCCAAACACCAAATGTACTGTGGGCCATAGGGTATTGCGATGAATACGATCTGCCGACGCAATACCAGGCACCGCCCATCGGCGTAGCCAAATAGAAATGAAGCCAGCCAGTTGAGCTTCTTTTGACAGAGGCTTCCGACAATGCCTCATATAACTGTAGGCTTTGGTCCCTGTGGGATAACCCTCTATGTCTTCATTTAGAACACAATCTGGAGCCTCTGCATCTTCAATAAGGTCATCGATTGTGTTAGCATTAAGAATGCTCAGAGGGTTCAAAGGTTTGTCTTTGTTATCTACAACCTTGTCCTGCTTGGCATTTCTAGCCTGATGGAAGAAAAGATAAGATACCCACTTGTTAATATGAGCCAAATCAGAAGGCTCTCCGTAAAAAGTGGTGCATGCAAGATAGTGGCTCATCAGTTCTTGGTACACAGCCGCTGCCCGAGAATTAGTGTCCTTCAGCTCCCTATTTGTGAGAACGTACTCTTCATAGGGAGTGTCTCCCATTGGCAGCTTTAAGATGTCTGCCATTTCATGAAGTGCCAGGCTAACTCACCTATTGGAGTGGCGAAGGTTCCGGTGAGCGATTTATATCGCTCCATCAAGGCTAAGAACAAATTAGTGTTAATCAGCATCCCAACTCTAGTAGCACTCACAGCCTCAAATAAGTTGACACTCTCCAGCACCATCTGAAAGTGCTTCAGGGCCCATGCAGTTATACTAGCCCATCGAAGATTGTAGGGGTTAAGCCATCCATTGGTGCGAGGGTTAACCCTGGGATATACTCCTTCCAGCACCATAAAGTCATTGCAGAAAGTTGCTATTTGAAGTGGCTGGATCAAAGAAGAGTCTTCACTAGGGACACTCCCTAGTAGTAATCCTCTGAAGGGCATAATAGGGCCTTTGGGACTACTTACAAAGGATCCTCGGTTTAATCCTTTCTTATTAAAGATCGTCCCTGGCTGGCCATAAAAATTAGGAGGCAGAGTCTATGCCATCCTTCTAGGATGTGTGGCATGGAAGAATGCAGAAATAGGGTAATCCCTGGACATCTTTGGCAGGTACATAACCGTGCCCTCAGCAGAAAATATCCAATCTTCCTTCTTGGGCTTGGTCTGGGATTGCTTATCAATAACATCCCCAAATAAGAAAGCCGGTTTCTTATACTCGGTTCTATCTATGTATGTCAATGGTTCCTACTGATCATACTCAGCAACATTCTTTCTCCTTGGGCCGAGATCAGAGTTCCCCTTTCTTGAGGATACTCATTTCCAGAGATGGGAAAAGTCACATGGGACAAGTCCTCCAAGTAGTTGGAATTCAACATTCCAGCAACAGAGCCCATTATTTCAGCCAGAGGGGAGATCTGTAGGTCCACTGCAAAAAGCAAGAGAATAAGTCAGTTTTATGCTGGAATTTACTTTTAGCGCGTAAAACGTAAAGTGCTACATTCTTGCAGTATACGCCAAAACTTGACAGGCGGAGTTTTTACACAAGACTGCAAAATATGGAGTTTTATGCTAGAATTTACTTCCAGTGCGTAAAACGCAAGGTTTGTAGTATATGTCACGCCCCAGTCCCAAAATACGTAGGACTAGGACACGTAAGCATGCCAACCGTATGAATATGGCACTCCAATATATGGAAACCATATCACACGTACGCTGTAATATGAATAACAATTCACCGGTGGTATAAACCATCATAAATCACAGGGTATAATCTAATCTCATCCATAGAAACTCAAATATAATGAATAACCAATATCTATAACCAGATCCCAAAATGAAGTATCTAAAGATGACAGTCGGATGGAAACAAATCCACTGCCGAACTAGAATTAAGAATAAACAAGTCGAATATAATATAAATACAACCTCTAACAATCACGAGGCTCGACGAGAAGACTTCTCGCAATATAAGTAGCCAGCCCAGATCTGCGCTCCTAAAAATACTCATGAACAATACACCTGAAAAGGGACCAGGTCCTCAGAGGGACATAACAAGATACATAAAAGCATGCCATAAAGTAAATACTGTAAAAACTCAAGGGTGTCCTAACCATCTAAGTGAAATGCAACTTGAGGACAACTTGAGTGTATGGAAAAGTGTAGGCTAGACATATGCTGACGTAATTTACCAATCGACATGACTGGCTAGTATATGCCATAAATGCCCCCGAAACAAGGGTGCACTGTAATGTAATAACGTCCTACCGCTCCGAAGAACGGGGAATCTGCATAGTATATAAATTCCATATCCCTCCGAAGAACGTGGAATCTGTATAGTATATACGTCCATATCAATCCGTCGAGTGTGGAATCTTTATAGAGGAAGTGGGTGTCCCATATGCCTACAAGTCGTCCTCCCCGCCCAATGTAGATATACAAGTCGTGAACACGACGTGGACATCTCGTACTATAATGCAAGTCTCTAAAGAAATAAACACTAAGCTAAATACCGTTACACGTGTTGCTCACACCGATGGCTAGTCGAGTATGAGGCACGCGTCCCTATATGAACTCACTCTGTGACGTGTAATGATACGTGTCATGTCCTGGGGAGTCATACCGATAACTCCATAACTTTAGGTGGGTCTACTAGACACTAGGTCAGACACAAGTCCTAACGTCAATGCCTCCGTTGACTGCACCCGAGTCTCTCTTGGACGCACACATTTATATAATATAAATATGCAAATAATAATACAAAATTTAAACAGTACAACAAGGCAAGGTATACTTGCCTGGCAAGAGAGCTGCAGTGTGTAATATCCAGATGTCAAACACCAAGAGTCAGAAACTATGCCTCAGAATGAACGTCTCCGGATGCTGAAATAAACATCACCAACATTCCCAGAATAAGCAAAATAGCTAGAAAGAACTTTCCTTTCGTCCAATTTGGACATAGGGGCAAAACAGTAATTTTGGGTCAAAGCGGGCTCCAAATATGGGCCACCTTGCACCAAAAAGCGTGCCAAGGGTAACAGTCTCTAAATGGGACAAATTATAGGTCAAACTAATTCTAAATATCAATGCGAACTCAACGGTACTTCTATTTTTGGATTCCGGTGAACCGAACACAAAAACGCCCAAAAAATCAATCGTGGGTCCCGCCAATAGGCAACTTGGTCAACTGTCTCAGAATTGCATGATAATTGGGTCACAAGACCAGCACAATACCATGAGTCCAATGGCATAAGTTTTATCACATTCTGACGAGCGTGCACAAAATGCGTACGACTTTCGCAAAAGTTACGGTACAAGGATTGTCCGCGGATACGGGCTGATTCCGACGCGCACACGCATCCGAATCAGTTTTCTTAAACTCTCTCGTGTCTGGGTACACTGCATGCACCGTTTGGTACACTTGGTACACAGCGGAACGGTCCAGTATGGCGGAGCGCGCTCCGTTTTACAACTTTTGAAAATCTAGAAAAAGTGTATTTTCGAGTTTTTCCCACTAATTTAATTCTACATACAGCAGTTAATAATCTAATATTAATTAACAAAAATTAAACTAGGTCAAGTGGTCTTTGCATACCAAAAACAAAAACATGATTCAAATCTCTGTGGTGGGAGATACGAGTCCGTGAAGATAGGTAGTTGCAACATAATTTCTGAAATTTAGAAAGTGGTTATTTTTCTTCGACTTGGCGTCGATTTTTACCTAGGTTTTTGCGTGGTTCGAGATGAACTAACATACAAATATGGAAGGGGGATAGGTGAGGATCATACCGGTGAAGACGGGATCGAGTTTGGTCGAGCAGGGGCACGGGAACCGGGACGTGAACACATGTACTCTGTAGTCAAATTCTGGCACGGGATGCGCGGTCGCGCGGCGAGGAATTCCAGCGGCTTTGGCTGGGGCGGCGGCGACCTCAGTGGCGCGGAGGTCTCGCTGGCGGACGGCACTCTCTCGGCGGTCAGATGGGAAGTAAATTTAGGGTTAGGGTTTTTCGATTTGTATATGTTTATATAGGAGATGGGAAAGGGGTATCGCGAGAGAGCGGCCACGGGGTTAATACTAGGTTGCTGCTGCTTCTTTCATTTGCGGGTGGGCCGGGTTAGTGTCTTAGGGTCGGGTTAGTTAGTGTTAGGGTAGGGTTTTGGGTCGTGGGTATATGGGTATTAGGGATAGGATCAAATTAGAGATTTAATGGCTTTTTCTTTTCCTTTTTCAATTTCTTTTTCTTTTCTTTTCTTTCTTTCTTTTTCTTTCTTTTTCTTTTATATATATATATATATATATATATATATATATATATATATATATATATATATATATATATACACACATAGATAAATCTAGAATTTGCATTAATGCATACCATTAAGCTAGCAACTGTTCAAAGGGTCTCCTACATGAAATAAATTAGAAAAAATTTATAATGGCTCCATAAATCTCCTAAATGTACAAACATCTAAAATAAAAAAATTAAATAAATTCTATTTATCCTAATTTGCTCATAAATACTATAATTAAATTAATAATAAAAAAGGTAAATAAGGATTTTAGGATCAGGGGTTTTACATCCTACCCAACTTATAAAAATTTTGTCCTCGAAATTAAAATTAAGCCGCGGTAGAAAGTCAATGATGGTATAAGATTTGCATTGATTAAAATGCAAGGCTAGGTTTAAAGGAGGGGGTGATGTTGCGCGGTGCACATTCCGAAAATTATTAGGAAAAATCCACATGAAAGAAAAATAGGTTTCTTCATGTGTTATGTCCAATGGTGTGGACACCTTAATGCACCTTTGCATAAAAGTGTCTAACAATTGGAAAATTTTCACAAAGGTGGAAATGGGGTTAAATTAATTAAAAAAATAATGCGCATGGTGTTCTGGAGTTACTTGGAAGTACATGGGGCTAAAATTAGGTGGACGCAAGTGTCATGGACACAGAGGCCCAGGCTAGGATATTGTCATAGATTGGGTTGTACGAAATGGGTCAAAATTGTGTCTCCAAATTTTGATTGGAACACACAAGGATACAAGTTGGAATTATCTTAGAATTAAGAAATAACGTTCGCGACGAATGTTGCGCGACTAAAATGTAGCACAAGGGAGCTTAATTATAAGTCACGGCAAAGGTCAGAATAGATGGCGGACATGTCTAGGACAAGGATGTAAAAGTTTGTAGGAAGGCAGTGGCTAGTGTAATGCTCCAATTATCGAAGCAACGGTAAGGTGCGCTAAGTGATTCAATGTTATAAAAATCAAAAAAAAATGCCGTGTCCTATTTTCAATTGGATACCAACTAGCCCTAGTTTCTCCATCTAACCAGTAGGCTAAATTTTGGGGTGAGGGGGTTTACAATCTACTCAACTTAAAAATAATTTTATCCTCAAAATTAAAATAAGGTATAATTTTTTAATTCCTTCATGTTCGCCTATAAGGCAAGTCAATCACAATCTCTTCCATAATTTAAAATATATTATAATCCGCAATCACTTCAAGGTTAAGATAATCACTGTTCCAATCAAATTTCAACCTATTGTAATCTCTTCTCACTTTTTTTAAATTATCAATACCCAAATTTAAATTAAATCCATATATCATCTTTAAGGATTAAATACGCATATAAATTTTATATCACGATCTCCAACTTATCATAATCTCCTCTAAAAAATAATTATAGTCCAATATTATTCCTATTTTTCACTTAAGAATTTTTGTACTCCTCAAATTTTTGTTTCAATTTACATCCTTAATATTAAAATAGGTAATCCAGCAATCAAATTTTTAACTCTTAATTCAAATCATCAAATTGTTAAAATTTTAAATTCAATCCACCAATGTTCAAGTCTGAAATTCTATATTTATCCTCAAAATTCGAATTAATGATTTACCTTTAATATTCAAACTTTAAATCATGCGCTCAAAGTATAGATATTTGGTCCTCACTATCAAGATTTCAAAATTCATTAAATCCTCATCATCTTAGCCATTCTTAAAAATTCTTCGCATAAAATGACTTAATCTCATAGTCGAATCTTACTTGGCACAAAATAAAAAAATTTCTCAAGTTGACAATGCAACTTCTACCCAACTTAGAATTTACCCATCTATCATATAAGGCTATACACTTTAAGAATAATATTCCTTAATTTATTTTCTCATGTCATTCGATCCTCAAATCTTTAACACCGATTATATCATATATGATAGGCCCTTAATCAATTATAAAAAATAGTCACCAAATACTGTGAATGGCTATGGGTATATCTAATACTATATGTATATCAAACTTATACTAAGCATGAGGTTTCGTCTTTCCGAAATAAGGGGAGACGGACGACAATGAATAAGAGTTCAAGGGAAAGGTACTAGAATAGAAGTATGGAGATCAAGGCGATTAGAGAATTCAAAAGGGAATTATCAAGGCAGTTGTGGATTGAAATCCTATTTTGGTAATTCCTATTCACATGCTCGTATCATTACAGTTATGTAACTGATATAATCCTCTCAGACATATCTAAAGGGCAAGTACAGGTGTCTACTAGTCAACTATATATATCTTAATTCACGTAAAGTATTATTGCGAAGGGCGAATCAAGCGCACTATGGTTGATCAGACCATAATACACTAATTCTGAAATGTATTAGTGTGGTTGATCAGGCCCCAATAACACATATGTCATAAACAAGCTCGATAAAAGAATAAGCTTGCAAAAACTAGGCTATAATAGCAGCATAAGTCAAGGTAGTATAGAACATATAAGTATGCTAGATTATGATGAGCGATGTTCACAAAATAATTCAAGTTCACAAAAGAAATAAGACTCTACAATCTCTACAGTTGTCATACTAACTCCCTGTCTAAGTCGATAGTCGACAAAGTAGGGGTATGGCCTCTAAGTTCTACAGTCTGAAAAAAAAATACCGTCATCCTAAACTAGCATACAGTTAATGTTGTTCAATTATACTTCAATAATAGGTCAAAAGACTATGTGATACTATGTTGCGAGGTATACTACCCAACTTATAATAATAAACTAGTACTGTAATTATCTTAAGGGTACCGTAGAAACTCCTGTTAAGGTCTACGAGAAGGGGTCTTGGTACTTATTAGGGTATCCTCTTATATTTTATAGGTCATGGTCGTCTTACGTCTTAGTCATAGTGCTTATAAAACAAGTATCAATAGTGAGGATAGAGGAGTTACTGGCCGTCAAGGGAAAAGGGATCTAACTTGTATCGAGGTGGGGGTATAAATTACGTAATCTACAACTAGGGGTAATCGTCACAATCTAAATGAACAACTCAACTATCAGGTTCTAACTACACGGCACACAATTCAAAATTCAAGATTACAACTATATCTTAGAAAACTATATATCCTATCATAGAATACAATCACTTGGTCTATAATTAGAGGTGTCAAGTGGCACGAGTTGAAAGATGAAGAAAAGAAGAAGATAATTTATTCGTCGTGTATTTAGCGATCGTTAAGGTCGCAGAGGAACAATATATGAAATTAAAATAGAGGGCTCTAGATAGCATCATGGTTCTCTAAGGGGAATGGGGTGCTAGTTGCTATGTTCGAGGCATGATCAAGAAAAAAAATATTCATTACATTCCTCTAGGCTTCCTGAGGTACTGTCTACTATTAATAAGACAATGATCTAAGTTTATAGTTATCCAATACTCTCTAACTATGAAGGTTAGGTTCAGTCCTAATATTCAGTTTTGGTTTTCTATTGGTTCCTCAATACTAGGGTCAAACATTATGGTAAAAACTTCTAACTACTCTAATAGTGTCTATACTGCTCTCAAGTCCTCATAATACATCAAGGGATAATGGTAAACCAATCTATAGATAAAGAATTCTAGGGTTCACTAGATATTCTAAACTGAGTGGTGTGTCAACACTCTAGTCGTACTCTTAATAGGAATGTTACCCTACTTATCATCTAACAACAGGGACTTCTATATTCTAGGAGAGGCTATACTCAAGAAACTAATAGGGAAGCACAGGAATCAAGCATGATACAATTATTCAAATAGAATGGACTGGAAGAAGGATGATTCATAGTAAATGTGGATGAGATCCTATACTCTAGTCCTAGGTGCAGGCTTGTTCGGTACAGTAACGTAACCGAGACAATATGCTCTGGACCTGTATGGGCCACCACTAAAAACATGTCACACCCCAGTCCCAAAATACGTAGGACTAGGACACGTAAGCATGCCAGCCGTATGAATATGGCACTCCAATATATGGAAACCATATCACACGTACGCTGTAATATGAATAATAATTCACCAGTGGTATAAACCATCATAAATCATAGGGTATAATCTAATCTCATCCACAGAAAATCAAATATAATGAATAACCAATATCTATAACCAGATCCCAAAATGAAGTATCTAAAGATGACAGTCGGATGGAAACAAATCCACTGCCGAACTAGAATGAAGAATAAACAAGTCCAATACAATATAAATACAACCTCTAACAATCACGAGGCTCGACGAGAAGATCTCTCGCAATATAAGTAGCCAGCCCAGATCTGCGCTCCTGCAAATATTCATGAACAACACACCTGGAAAGGGACCAGGTCCTCAAAGGGACATAACAAGATACATAAAAGCATGCCATAAAGTAAATACTATAAAAACTCAAGGGTGTCCTAACCATCTAAGAGAAATGCAACTTGAGGACAACTTGAGTGTATGGGAAAGTGTAGGCTAGACATATACTGACGTAATTCACTAATCGGCATGACTGGCTAGTATATACCACATATGCTCCTAATACAAGGGCGCACTGTAATGTAATAACGTCCTACCGCTCCGAAGAACGGGGAATCTGCATAGTATATAACGTCCATATCTCTCCGAAGAACGTAGAATCTGTATAGTATATAACGTCCATATCACTCCGTCGAGTGTAGAATCTGTATAGAGGAAGTGGGTGTCCCATACGCCTACAAGTCGTCCTCCCCGCCCAATGTAGATATACAAGTCGTAAACACGACGTGGACATCTCGTACTATAATGTAAGTCTCTAAAGAAATAAATACTAAGCCAAATACCATTACACGTGTTGCTCACACCGATGGCCAGTCGAGTATGAGGCATACGTCCCTATATGAACTCACTCTGTGACGTATAATGATACGTGTCAAGGCCTGGGGAGTCATACCGATAACTCCATAACTTTAGGTGGGTCTACTAGATACTAGGTCAGACACAAGTTTTAACGTCAATGCCTCCGTTGACTGTACCCGAGTCTCTCTCGGACGCGCACATTTATATAATATAAACATGCAAATAATAATACAGAATTTAAACAGTGCAACAAGATAAGGTATACTTACCTGGCAAGAGAGCTGTAGTGTGTAATATCCAGATGTCAAACACCAAGAGTCAGAAACTATAGCCTCAGAATGAACGTCTTAGAATGCTGAAATAAATATCACTAACGTTCCCAGAATAAGTAAAATAGCTAAAAAGTACTTCCCTATCGTCCAATTTGGACACAGAGGCAAAACGGTAATTTTGGGTCAAAGCGGGCTCCACATGTGGGCCACCTTGCACCGAAAAGCATGCCAAGAGTAACAATCTCTAAATGGGACAAATTATAGGTCAAACCAATTCTAAATATCAATGCTAACTCAGCAGTACTTCCAATTTTGGATTCCGGAGAGCCGAACACAAATTCGCCCAAAAAGTCAACCGTGGGGCCCGCCAATAGGCGACTTGGCCAACTGTCTCAGAATCGCATAAAAATTAGGGTCACAGGACCAGCGTGATACCACGAGTCCAATGGCATAAGTTTCGTCGCATTCTGACGAGTGTGCACAAAATGCGCACGACTTTCGCAAAAGTTGTGACTTGGGGATTGTCCGCGGATACGGGCTGATTCCGACGCGCACACGCGTCCGAATTAGCTTTTGTGAACTCTTAAATGTTCGGGTACACTGCGTGCACCGTTTGGTACACTTGGTACACAGCGGGACGGTCCCGTTTGGCAGGGCGTACTCCGTTTCACAACTTTTGGAAATCTGAAAAAAGTGTATTTTTAGATTTTCCCACTAATTTAATTCTATATACAGTAGTTAATAATCTAATGTTAATTAACAAAAATTAAACTAGATCAAGTGGTCTTTACATACCAAAAAGAAAAACCAAATTCGGATCTCTGTGGTGGGAGATACGAGTCCGTGAAGATAGGTAGTTGCAATATAATTTTTGGAATTTAGAAAGTGGTTATTTTTCTTCGACTTGGCGTCGATTTTTACTTAGGTTTGTGCGTGGTTCGAGATGAACTAACATACAAATATGGAAGGGGGATAGGTGAGGATCATACCGGTGAAGACGGAGTCGAGTTTGGTCAAGCAGGGGTGCGGGAACCGGGACGTGAACACAGGTACTCTGTAGTCAAATTCTGGCGCGGGATGCGTGGTCGCGCGGCGAGGAATTCCGGCGGCTCTGGCTGGGGCGGCGGCGAGCTCAGTGGCACGGCGGTCTCGCTTGCGGACGGCGCTCTCTCGGAGGTCAGATGGGAAGTGAATTTAGGTTTAGGGTTTTTCGATTGAAAGAGGTTGTATATGTTTATATAGGAGATGGGAAAGGGGTATCGCGAGAGAGCGGCCGCGGGGTTAATACTAGGTTGCTGCTGCTGCTTCTTTCATTTGCGGGGGGCCGGATTAGTGTCTTAGGGTCGGGTTAGTTAGTGTTAGGGTAGGGTTTTGGGTCGTGGGTATATGGGTATTAGGGATAGGATCAAATTAGAGATTTAATGGCTTTTTCTTTTTCTTTTCCTTTTCCCATTTCTTTTTCTTTCTTTTTCTTTTATAAATATATATATATATATATATATATATATATATATATATATATATATATATATATATATATATATATATATATATATACACATATAGATAAATCTAGAATTTGCATTAATTCATACCATTAAGCTATCAACTGTCCAAAGGGTCTCCTACATGAAATAAATTAGAAAAAATTATAATGGCTCCATAAATCTCCTAAATGCACAAACATCTGAAATAAAAATTAAATTAATTCTATTTATCCTAGTTTGCTCATAAATACTACAATTAAATTAATAATTAAAAATAAAATAGGTAAATACGGATTTTAGGATCAAGAGTTTTACAGTATAAGCCAAAACCTAACAGTCTGAGTTTTACGCTAGATTGCAAAATATGGATTTTACGCTGGAATTTACCTCCAGTGCGTAAAATGCAAGGTTTGCAGTATACGCCAAATTTGACAGTCTGAGTTTTTACGCCAGATTACAAAATATGGAGTTTTACGCTAACACATTAAAATATGGGCGTATTGATAAAATATCTCTGTGCATCATCTTGCTCGAAGAGACTCTTAGCACAAAAGATAACCTTGCGCATACACATAAAACGTGTGCGAAGGTTTTTTATTTCTTGAAGTTTTAACTGTGATGCCCGGTGCACAGCTAGACGGTGGAGCACTTCGTTCAGAACGAGGCTCGCTTGGCCTAGCAGGAATCGCTCGTGCTGGAGTAGAGAAGCGAGATGATGAAGCGGCTTTCTTTTCCTTAGCGATGGAGGTCTGTTTTGGTGCCATGGCAAATCTGAGTTCTTTTTCAGAAAGAGACGAAGGGTTTTTCTCTCTCACGACCTAGGACTATTTATAGAGTTCAAATAACTCTTCGAATCCTTAACCAAATCTTATCTTATAAAAATCAGTTACGATTTGGGACCACGTCAGCCGATCATTTGAAATGGAAGACAGATAGTTATGCTGCGTAACGAATCCCTGATTTTACGCTCAGATTTTACGCGCAGAGCAAGGATCCATGATTTTACGCGCAGAGCAAGGATCTATGATTTTATGCTCAGAAGCTACAGATCTACGATTTTTTATGCTCAGAAGCTTCAAATCTATGATTTTACGCTCAGAAGCTACAGGTCTACGATTTTACGCTCAGAAGCTATAGATCTATGATTTTACACTCAGAAGCTACAAATCTACGATTTTACGCTCAGAAGCTACAGATCTACGATTTTACTCACAGAAGTTACAAATCTACGATTTTACGCTTAGAAGCTACAGGTCTACGATTTTACGCTCAGAAGCTACAGATCTATGATTTTACGCTCAGAAGCTACAAATCTACGATTTTATGCTCAGAAGCTACAGATCTATGATTTTACACACAGAAGCTACAGATCTACGATTTTAGGCTCAAAAGCTACAGATCTATGATTTTACGCTCAAATGGTACATATCTATGATTTTACGCGCATTTTAAATTATGCGGGACAGATCGGTCAGCAGAATACGCGTATATCTTGATAATTTGGATTTTATGCTTGAAAAAGCCAGTCATAAGAGTTTGCGTAGGAAATCCTCTTCTCATCAGCGTTTTCTCTTTTTTTTCAGTCGAGAGGACTTCATCAGACGAAGGGCCAAGGAGTTCCCTGAAAATATCCATCTTCATTGGAGATGACTTTTTGGCCATTAATAGTTCATTCGAAGTCTAGCCAGAATCTTTTATATCTAGTTCAGGGATGGCCTGTTTGGGGCAGATATTTCTTGCCCTGTGTCGAGAATCTTTCGAGAAGCCATTTTCGAAGATGATGTTCTGAACAGATGTTCTTCGAAGAAGAAATAACGGTTCAAAATTCTATGCGGCTCCTCGTCAAAAATAGTATGATGATTGGATTTTTAAGACAATCTAATGCTAAAGAGTTTTTACGCATCTTCCTTTATGTGTAAAAGTTGGAACGTGACTGGATGCATATTTATCAGAATCTGCGTAAAAAAACTACTCAAGCATGTTGAAGCTGCTTATTACCAAACGTCCTCACATCAATATGGCAAAACAATAGTGCATAAAAGAAGACGAGTTTATTAATCATGATTACATATGATGGAAATCCATTTTATAAAGGATTTTTTATTAATATTCGAGATCATGATTACATATGATAGAAATCTATTTTATAAAGGATTTTTTATTAACATTCAAGATCACGATGGGAATCTATTACGCTAGGTTCTCATCTGATGGAGATCTTCATTTCTTCTTCTACGATACTTATTCGGCTCCTATACGCCGAGGGCCAAGAAAATGGTGAATGGAGGGAGGATACAGAACTGGGCCTGTTTAAATTATTTAAGCCCCCCATAATACGTCATAGACGGCCATGCTTAGATTTGTGGTAGGGATTCAAACCCAACACAATACTGGAAGACACGGCCAAGCTGCCCACCAGGGTCCAGCTTCATAATAGGGGAAAATACAGCTAGCAAGTTGTGTGGTCTAATGTGACCCTTCCTCTCTCTTTGACGAATTGCCATATAAAATCGCTGATTATCTCGAGCAAAGGAAGCTATGATATCCTTCCATGGTCCATCATTGCAGAGAATATTTGCTCGAAGACGTCTCTTCTTACGGCTCCTTGCATGCTGGAAGAGCATAATCTTCTTCTTTCTCAGTTCAACCTAATGAATCTCAGCAGCCATCTTTGAGGTGAAGGAAGTATGGAAAAGCAAGTTCACTTGCTTGCCTTTATATAGGCAAAAGAGAACATACAAATCCCAACAACTTCTTAAATATCGCCGAAAAATCAGCCTCGAAGAACGAGTCAAATTTGACCATTTCATGCTTCATTCAAAGTATTTTAAATTACGAGAAATTTGAAAACTTTAAAGGGGGTCTTGTAGAAGCATAAAATACACTGGAGAATTGTACGCGTATTATACAGTAAAAAACCCCAACATACATGAAGTCCGCGTAAAACATGGGCTTCAGAGCTGTTTGGCGTAAAGTAGAGCTTCAGAGCTGTCCGCGTAAAACAGGGCTTTAGAGCTGTTTGGCGTAAAGTAAAGCGTCAGAGCTGTCCGCGTAAAGCAGTGCTTCAAGACTGTTTCGGCGTAAAAGGTTACTTTACCTTCCAGCGTAAAGTTTAAAATATGTTTGTCTTTAATGCAGCGTAAAGTTGTACGAGGGAATCTTCGTATTCCTCGGATGAATTTGTCAAACAAATCAGTGAACCTGACTCCTGACAAAAGTACTGCACGATGATCGAGAGGACGGCTGTGATAATAATTTTACACAGAGATCCAGGCTGTCGTTTAGTGACATATTCTTGATACAAGTTATTTTTACGCATTCAAAGAATACGCTGCCTATTCTACATGGGCAAAAATAAGTTTTTACGCTCAAGATGAGACGAAATCAGATGCCACGTCAAAAGCTGTTCCTCGTACAGAACTCGAGGCATATCTCTGCATTTAATGCACGAGATGGAGGCATATGTCTGCATTTAATGCACGAGATTTGGTTCTATTCTTTAAAAATTTGTCATGATTGGGAGAGCTAAAACTGTGACTAATACGCTCACATCACCATCCTTGCATTTTATGCCAACCAGGCTATTTTTAACTATAGGAGTACACCGTATGCTATCTCCTCGAAATATGCCAACTCGGCTATAATTGCAAAAGTACGTGATAAGGCTATTTAGCCCAGAATACGCTCAAGACATCAGTCGTGATGGATAATTGGCTGGGAAAGCTAAAATTGTGACTAATACGCTCACATCACCATCCTTGCATTTTATGCCAACCAGGCTATTTTCAACTATAGGAGTACGCCGTATGCTATCTCCTCGAAATATGCCAACTCGACTATATTTGCAAAGGTATGTGATAAGGCTATTTAGCCCAGAATACGCTCAAGACCTCAGTCAGGAAGGATAATTGCCTTTTTTACGCTGGTTATCTATTATTCATGAATCATCAAGTGTTACGCAGAGTTTGACCTTTTACGCCAACAAGGCAGTTATTTGGCTTTTACGCCAACCATCTTTACACAGGGGCAGTTACCTACGTGGCTTGTATGCCATGATCTTCGAAAAGCAGTTATATGCGTTACCACATAAAGGGACATGTGTCATACGCAGATTCAGAAGATTATTTGAACGTGGGTAGCAGTTATCATAACCGCAGTGTAAAAGAAGTCTTCTTTTTAACGTGGGTAGCAGTTATTATAACCGCCGCGTAAAAGATACACTTTCTTCACAGTTTGGCATTTTATGCCAACAAGACAGTTGCCTAGCTTTTTATGCCAACCGGTCAGTTATTTGGCTGCTCTCTATAAATAGAGACCCTTGGTCACAGGGTAAAGGGGACCAAAAAGCGGACACACACACAGACCGGACAAGGCATAATCAGAGATCAGAGAGAGAGAGCACAGACAGAGAGTGTTGGTTGACAACTTCGGCAACGAGAATTCAATCCCACTTGCAACCTTTGAAGCTTCTTCTTCTTCTACAGTACTTCTTCATCATAGTGTGGTCCAAGGAACAAAGTGATCGACCGCAGATCAGACTTCTATAGCAATACTTCCCCAAAATTATTTTATTGTACTTAACATCCTCGTGTAGGATTAATTATACTCTTTTTTTAAGTTTGCAAGCAAAGGTTTCGTATAAACCTCTTTGTTTAAATCTCGTAAACAACTATGTCTAGCTAGACCATAATACACTGATTCTGATTAGACAATTGTATTAGTGTGGTTGATCAGGCCCCAGTAACAGATATGTCATGAGCAAGCTTGATAAATAATAAGCTTGCAAAACTAGGCTATAATAGCGGCATAAGTCAAGGTAGTTCAGAAAAATATAAATACGCCAGATTATGATGAAGGAAGGTACATAATAATTCAAGTTCACAAAAAGATAGGACTCTACAATCTCTACAGTTGTCATACAAACTCCTTGTCTAAGTCGCTAGTCGACCAAATAGGGGCATTGACCTCTAAGTGTTACAGTCGGGATAAACACTATCGTCTTATGCAAGCATATAGTTAATGTCATTCAGTTACACTTTAATAATGAATCAAGAGGACTATGTGTTACTAGGTTGTGAGGCATACTACCCAACTTAAAATAATAAACTACTACTGTAACTGCCTTAAAGGAGATTCTACGAAATAATTTTGCACTTGTAATTAAAGCAGAAACTCTTCTTGGGGTACACGAGAAAAAGATCTTGGTATTTATTAGGGTCTCTTATTGCATTATCTAGGAAATGGTCATCTTAAGTCTTAGTCATAGTGCTCATAGAACATGTGTTAATAGTAAGAATGAAAAAATTACTGGCCTTCAAGGGGAAAGAGGATATAACCTATATTGATGTGGGGTACAGGTTATGAGATTTAAAACTAAGGGATAATTATTAGGTCATAATCTATAAGAATAACTTAAACTATCAAGTTCTAACTACCACTCACATAATTCAAAATTCAAGATTACAACTATAATCCTAGCAAACTATATATCCTTAACATAAGATAAAATCACTTGGCCTACAATCAAAAAGGTTAAGTGGCACGATTTGAAAGATAAAGAATAGAAGAACATAATTAGTCGTCGCGCAAATATAGTGAGCGCTAAGTTTTTAGAGGAACAAGATATGAAATAAAAAATAGGGGACTAGAGATAATGTCATGGTTTTCTAAGGGAAGGTGGTAGCTATTCCCTGTGTTTGAGGTATGTTCCAGGGAAATGTCTATCCATTCTTCTTGGCTTCCTAAGGTATTGTCTGCTAATAATAAGACAAGGATCTAAATTTATAGTTCTAATATACTATCTCACTATAAAAGTTAAGTTTTAGTCCTAATATTCAACCTTGGATTTCTATTGGTTTCTCAATGCTAGGGTCAACCAATATGGTTAAATTTCTAACTAACTCTAGTAGTGTTTATACTACTCTCAAGTTATTCATAAACTATATCAAGGGGTAATGGTAAATTATTCTATAGGTAAGGGACGTTAGGGTTCATTAAGTATTCTAACTTAGTGATGTGTCATTATCCTAGTTGTACTCTTAATAGGAAGGTTACCCTACTTATTGTCTAACAACAGGGACTTTTATATTCTAAGAGAAGGCTATACTCAAGGAACTTTTAGGGAAGCACATGAATCAAGCAGGATGCAGCTATTCAAATAGAACAGATTGGAAGGAAGGTGAATCATAGTCAATTGTAGATGAGATCCTATACTCTAATCCTTTTTGCAGGCTTGCTCAGTATAGTAACATAACTGAGACAATATGCTCTCGACCTGCATGGGCCACCACTAAAAATATGTCATGCCCCAGTCCTAAAATACGTAGGACTAGGACACGTAAGCATGTCAGCCGCATGTATATGGCAACTCCAATATATAGAAACCATAACACATGCGTACGCTATTTCATGAATATCAAATCCACAAGTGGTGTAAACTATCATAAATCATTGGGTATAATCTAATCTCATCTACATAAATCAAATAAAAGTAGATAACCAATATCTACGAGCTAGATCTCAATATAAAGTATCTAAAGATGACAGTCGGATGGAAGCAAATCCACTGCCGAACTAGAATATAAAATAACAAGATAATACAATATAAGTACAACAACTATCAACCATGGAGACTCGAAGAGAAGACACCTCGGAACATAAGTAACCGGTCCGGATCTGCGCTCCTCTGAATACTCATGAACATCTATACCTGGAAAGGGACCAGGTCCTCAGAGGGACATAACAAAATACATAGAAGCATGCCATAAAGTAATTACTGAATAAATAAAAGGGGTACTCTAACCATCTAAGTGAATGCAATTTGAGGACAACTTTGGTACGTATGGGTAGGCATAGGCATATAACGTCCATACTGCTCCGAAGAACGTGGAAGCTGCATAGTATATAACGTCCATATCGCTCCGAAGAACGTGGAATCTACATAGAATATAATGTCCATATCGCTCCGAAGAACGTAAAATCTGCATAAAGGAAGTGGGTGTCCCATACGCCTACTAGTCATCCTCTCCACCCAATGATCTATGCATGTTGTATCCACAACACGCTGTAGCTACTATACCGAGACGGAGTGCAAGTATCGGTGCCGTAACTCTGGCTCATAGTCTATCGTTAGAATAATAGTCCAACCTTACAACCAAACAAGGACAAGGATTGGACCTTCGTACTACAATAGTCTATGCTCCGACTACTAATAACTGTTAAGTCTTCTTACATGCATCACTATTAGCAGTTATACCTTATTCGTCGCACGATCTATACGTACCGGTGGCCAGCCGAATACGCACGTCCGTATACTACATGAGACTCACAACACGTGTAAGAAATGTGTCAAGGCTTGGGGAATCATACCAATAACTCCACAACTTTAGGTCGGTCTACTAGACACTAGGTCAGACACAAGTCCTAACGTCAACGCCTTCGTTGACTGCACCCGAGTCAATCTCGGACGCGCACAGTCATATGAAATAAAATAATAAAATATCATACAACAAGTGCATAAGTTAAATTAAATATTAAATATGATAAGGTATCTTGCCTGGGTCCTCAAGTTGCGAATGCCAATAGTCTGCTCCTGTAGTATCTCCTGGCTGGTTCAGTGACCCTCGGGTACGCGCACGGGAATGATGGTGATGACGATGAGGTTGACGACGATGACAAAGATGATGATGATGACGATGATGATGGTAAACGACAACGATGACGATGATGATGGCAACGATGTGGATGACGATGACGATGGAGGTGATGATGTTGATTAGGTCGATGGTGTGGACGATGATGATGATAGGGATAATGTCACGCCCCAGTCCCAAAAATACGTAGGACTAGGACACGTAATCATGCCAGCCGCATGGATATGGCAACTCCAATATATGGAAACCAAATCCATACGTACGCTGTAATATGAATATAAAATCCACAAGTGGTATAAAATGTAATACAAGTCACAGGTTAAAATCTAATCTCATCCACCAAAATCATATAGAAATAAATAACCAGTATCTATGAAACTAGATCTTAACAAGAAGTATCTAAAGATGATAGTTGGGTGGAAACAAATCCACTACCAACTCAAATGGAGAAGTAAATACAATATAAGTACAACTCACTCAAACAATATAAGTACCAGCTACCAATCACGGCTTGAAGAGAAGACATCCACGGAGCATCTATATCCTTCCAAATCTGTGCTCCTGCAAATACTCAAGAACAGGTACACCTGGCAGCGGACCAGGTCCTCAGAGGGACATAACAAGTATACTTAAACACATGCCAATAAAGTACTGAAAATAAACATCCATTGGGGTCGCCTAACCATCTATGTGAATGCAGTTAAGAACACCTTTCCCCACAAGTGAGCTATCTGGCTGAAAACTGGGATTTGGCATGGTTCTCTATTGGAGATCCAGGGGCCTAAAAGGCACGTCGTCTTTTGAACGCCGGTGGCCCGCCTGATAGTACATAATATATAGTGGTCATCATGGCCCGTATCTCCAGCGGAGAATCAGGGCGTACAGGAGAAAATGTGTAAAGGAGCTCAAATGCGGTACTTGTTGTTCTCCCCCACCCCATGCTCTAAGCATGTCATGTCCATGACACGATTTGGTCCATAGCCTATTCTTAGTACCCTAGCCCAATCCTGCAACCAAACAAGGACAAGGGTGGGGCCACCGTACTACAATAAGCTATGTCCATAAACCTCTAATAACTGCTAAGTCTTCTAGCATGCAAAGTTTCTAACAGCAGTTATTCCTAACGCACGGCCCACACGTACAGGAGGCCAAACCTGCACGCAAGTCCATGATCTACATGAGACTCACAACTCGTGTAACAACTGTGTCATGGCCAATAAACCTAATGATGCTATGTGATAATGGGGTAGTCTCATGAACAAGGTCAATGCAAATACATAAATAAAATATATCGCGACGTCACCGTCGCGTGCATTTTATATAACAATTAAAATATATGAACTAAAGACAGAAAATAAAGATGCATGCAACATATGAAATATAAATAACAGTACAATGGCAAGGTATACTTGCCTGGCAAGAAATCTGTAAAGTGTACGCGCCCAAATGTCAAGGACACTGAACCTGGAACTAAGGACTCCGAACAAACGTCTCCGGATGCTGAAATAAACATCACCAACATTTCCGGAATGAGCAAAATAGCTAAAAAGCACATCCCTTTCGTCCAATTTGGACACAGGGGCAAAACGGTAATTTCGGGCAAAAGTGGGGTCCACGTGTGGCCCACTTTGTACCGAAAAGCGTGCCGAGGGTAACAGTCTCTAAATGGGACAAACTATGGGTCAAACAACTCTAAATGTCAATACGAACCCAACGGTATGTCCAAATTTGGATTCCGATGAGCCGAACAAGATTTGGTCCAAAAAGTCAACTGTGGGACCCGCCAATTGGCGATCTGGTCAACCGTCTCAGAAATGCGTGAAAATTGGGTCACAGGACCAGCGCGTTACCACGAGTCCAGTGGCGCAAGTTTCGTCGCATTCTGACAACCGTGCACAAAATACACGCGAGTTCCACAAAAGTGGCGACACGAGATGTGTCCGCGGATACGGCCTGATTCCGGCGCGCACACGCGTCCGAATCAGTCCCCACGAATTTTCTCGTGTCCAATTATGCAGCGTGCACCATTTGGTACACTTGGCACACGGCGGGGCGGTCCCGTTTGGCGGGGCGCGCTCCGATCTCCAACTTTTAGAAAACCGGAAAAAGTGGGTGCGCGCAGTTTTGTGACGAATATATTTTTGTCCACAGCGACTAATAGCACAAAGTTATAATACAGAAAATAAACTAGGTCATCTAATCTACAGGTATCAAAAAGAATCACCGAATTCGGATCTCTGTGGTGGGAGATACGAACTCGGCAACATTGGTGGTCAATCTGGAATTCTGCGATTGCAGAATTCTATCTGCTCGTCCAACTTTGGACGCTGTTTTTCACCTAGGGGCACACGTTTTCCGAGGTAGGATATAAAACAAATATTTGAAAGGGTTGAGGGAAGATCATACCTATGAAAACGGATCAGCGTTTGGTCGAGCGAGTCAACGGGAATTCACGCCGGAGCGAAGGTGCCTCGAGTGGGAGACTGCAGTTCGCGATGTCGGCGTCGGCGGGATGGTTGGATGGCTTGGGGAGGCTTCTCTGGCTGTGCTGACGGCTATAGATGGGAAGAGGAAGTCTGGGAATTATTAGGTTAGGGTTTTGGAGAGTTTATTATATATATATATATTATATTAAGAGAGAGAGAGAGAGAGAGAGGAAGTCTGGATGGTATCCGCCAAAGGCTCGGGTCAAAAGGGGTCAAAGGGTCGGATTTTTGCTGAGTGGGCGGGTGGACTTGCTGAGTTCTTCAGCAAATCAATTGCTAAAGGGGGTGAAAGCAATTGCTTAAAGCAATTGCTTGGAATAGCAGCATAGTGATTTCATTACTATTATTATTATTATTATTAGTATTATTATTATTATTACTTATTTAATTTCTTTTCTTTTCTTTCTTTCTTTATAAATATATATATACATATATATATATATTTGTATATACATATATATATTATATATACTCATAAGAAAATTTTTATAGATTAGGGTATTGCACATCGTTAGGCTAGCAACTGCTCAAGGGGTCTCCTACATGGAATAAATTCCGAAAAATTCCTGAAGGTCCCACAAGTCATCTAAGGGCCCGAACACCTATCATAAAAATTATTAAAAATCTATTTCTCCTATTTGGACCTAATTACTACAATTTAATTAATAATTAATAAATAAAAGGGTTTATACGATTTTCTGGGAAGGGGTTTTACAGATAATGATGTGGATGATGGTGATAATGATGATGACGAGGATGATGATGTAGACAATGGCAATGACGAGGACGATGATGTGGTCAATAGTAAATGTGTGGATTTAGGTTAAAGTGATGGTGAGGATGATAGTGATTTTAGGTTGATGATGATGATGATAATAATGACGATGATGAGACGGTGATGGTGTCGATGATGAGATGATGATGATGACGATGAGGAGATGACCGGAGTCCGGCCAGGGGAAGGGGAGGTCCGGCCAGGGGGTGTTGGGTCGATGACATGGAGGAGCTTGGAGGTGATGGTGGTGTTACTCAGGGAGGAGGAAGGTCGACGGCAGGATCCCAATGGGTTGCAGAGGGTGGTCGGGTTCGACATGGGGGTTTCACCGGGCTATGGTAGTGCTGGGAGGATCCCAGCCTCGGGATAGGTTGATGGGTCATGGTGGCTCGGGGTGGAGGAAGAGGGTAGAAGACAGGGAACGGTGGTGGTGTAGTCATGTTGGTGGTTGTGGTGGATGATGGAGGTCGAGGGGGAGGTTAACGGTGGGCAATGGTGGTCGTCCGGGCGAGATGAGGAGGAGTTCGTGGAGAAGTGGTGGTGATCATGCTGGTGGTCATGATGGAGACTGGCCAGGGAATCGTCGGGGAAGGAGGAAGTGCAGGCGGAGGAAGGTGGTTACTGTCGTGGGTTGAGCAGCGGGGTGAGGCCGACGGGGTGCTCGGTGCAGGCGGAGGATGGCAGCATTCAGGGTGGAGGGCTTGGTGGACTGTGGTCGAGGTCGAAGGTTCGGTGGTTGGGGCAGCTCCGACCGGCGGTTGGCAGAGGGGGTCGGGCACAGGGAAGGGGGAAAGGAAGATGAATAGTAGTCGGCTAGGAATTTAGGTTTGTGTTTTGATGTGGGGAAAATAGGAAGAGGATTATTTATATATGTAGAAATTTGGGTTTTGGTTTGACCTAAAAGTTTGGGCTTGGTCAACGTCCTTGAAGTGGGCCTTGGGCTCACATGGGGATGTTTGGGAGGGCTATAAATTACATTGTTTAAATGCAATGGCTAGGATTAAATGAGGGTCGATGTTGTGCGTTGTACATTCCAAAAATTATGGGAAAAATTTATGTGAAGGAAAAATGAGTTTTCTTCATGTATTGTCCAATGGTGTGGACACCTTAATGCACTTTTGCATAAAAATACCCAACAATTAAAAAATTGCACAAAGACGAAAATTGGATTAAATTAATTAAAATTAATACGCACGGTGTTCTGAAATTAATTAAAAGTACATGGGGATAAAATTAAGTGGAACACAAGTGTCATGGACATAAAACCTCAGAGTAGAATATTATCGTAATTTGGGTTGCACAAAAAGGTTCAAGATTGTGTCTCCAATTTCGATTGGAACGCACAAGGATACAAAGTCATATTTAATTTGAATTAATTATAAATGTCCGCGATGAATATTGTGCGGCTAAAATATTGCACAAGAGGGCAAAATTATAAGTTACACCAAGATCAGAATGGTAGGCAGGCATGTCTAGGACAAGGGTGTGAAGTTTGTAAGAAGGCAGTGGCTAATGAGGTGCTCCAATTATCGAAGTAACAGTAAGGTGCACTATGTGATATAAACATTGTATAATTAAAAAAATACCTTGTTCTATTTCTAATTGGATTCTAATTAGCCCTAGTGTCACTATCTAAGCCAAGCAGGCCTAATTTTGGGTGAGGGGGTTTATAGCTGGACGAGATAACTTATAGCGCACCGTATACTTTCGTTGCATACCATCCTTGTGAATGACTATAACTTGTCCTTTATGGCTATGCCAACGACTTCCGTTTATATAGATAAGTCATCCTCTCTTAGCGATAATCCGCGTGCGAGTCATTGTATCGTATCCAGTAATCTAAAATACCAAAATGATTATAAATATAAGACATCTTTACATATTGAACACCTGAGTAATTCGTGTAACTCGTGTACCTGAAGCAGAACCCAGCTCATGACACTCGTGTTTTCTTATGCAATTTGACTTGGATTTCATATATATACATTCGTGCTTGGTTTAACTTGGTTTACCTTAGATAGGAAAGAAAGAATAGTAAGTTGGTTAGTCTCGCCGTGTTCCTTTTTATATCGCACGGTGTATTGCCACACGAGTAAGGCTTGTATATTATGTCATAAAACTGATCCTAAGGCAAGAATAGAAAGATAACTTAATAGATGGTGCACTGAACCTATATAACGTGTTTGGATTTATCGAGTAGGCGAGAAGCCTCCCCATCAGTTCATTCATGTAATGATAACCTACCAGATTGCTTACAGGATGTGGGAGAACCTCGTTCGGTGCGGAAACACCTTCGTACGAGCTAAGGCGTGGAGTTCGCTCTGGAGCCTTGGAGCGTTAACATAATGTTGCAACATCGGCTATATATCACTCCACAATTGTAGCCACTTGGCACGTTTTTATTGTTTTGAGAGAGAGGACTTGAGCAAATTTTAATCCCGGCCTAACGCCGCTTGTAACACTAATTCAATATCAATAAAGTACTTATTTTACTTCCATACTTGTGTTATTCAATGCTTGTGCTATAACGACTTTGTGAACTTATTACCAATTGCCTGTTCATTTCTTATTCTGTTACATTCGGACTATCCGTGCGACTTTGTGGCTTAGTCATTTTACCTTATGTTCGGATCATGGCCTTGCACAGGCGCATCATGTGCTCGTGCGGCATCATGTCCAGATGAGAACGGTCATCCTGCGGGAGCGCTGGCATGGTGATTCAAGCCTCGCAGGGATGTCTAATTCCTGTGGGAGATTAGGGCGTGATAGGACCCATGCATGCACAATTAATCACAAAAATTCCTCGGTCGACGCACTTTGCAAGTGCCAAATATAGGCTAGTCGGGAATAGTGGCAAACTATGTGCGAGCAAGCAACTATATGGCGCACAAAACTATAACACTAGGTCCCAGAAGTCATGATGCAAAAGTCTATAACATGGCGCACAAAATCGATAATTATAATAATAGGCGCATTCTACTAATGCAAGCATACTAGAGCACAAAGGAAGTGTTAAGAGAAGTGGCGCACAAAACAACTATAAGACAAAACACAAGTCCCCAAGTGGCACAACAGTCGAGGGCCTCGGGAATAGAGATATGCAAAATTCAAGGCTCGCTTATCGAGGCTGAACCGAGCAAGAGTGCGTCAAGAGTTAACAAGTGCGCCTGGTTATTAATCCATCAAAAGTGTGCCAACCGTTGAGCGTCCAGAAAATGCGCCAAGCGGCGCACTTTCGATAGTTAATGGACAATATCTCAATTGTGTGCTGGTCTGCTGATTTGGTTAAAAATGTGCCAAGAAGAAGTTTGTTAAAAGTGCGCTAAAAAGTAGACTGTCGCACTTTTGCTTGGTTCGTTCAATAATACATCAATTGTGTGCTAGAGGGTAAATTCTTGCAAAAGTGCTCCAAGAAGGATTTTTTCAAAAATTTATCCCCTTGACATACTTTTGCAAAAAAATGGCAGTACTCTTAAAGTATACAGAGTATGGAATACGAGTCACTTCAACATGTACCCATAGTGTAAATCCTCCAATGTACTTTTTATCACTGTTCTTCTTCTCCAACTGACCCACTATTTGATGAACTCAGAGCTCAAGCTCGAGACTATGACAGTGCTCCATTCCTCAAGCAACAAGAACCATAAATCAAGAAAAAATCCAGGCTCAAAATCAGGGAACAATATCTTTTAAAAATACCTCATTTTTAGGAGATCATTTTCTAGAAAAATATACTCATTAAAACCCTCATAATATAATCAAGATAAACCATTAACCACCTCAAATATAAAAACTCCAAAAACTAACTATAATCAGAATACTACTAGAAACTAATTATAACAATAAATACTAAGAATAAAACTATAGTCGATCATGTTTCTTCATATTTGTAAGATGTACTTGCCTATGAAGAAAATTAGGAGAAAAATAAGAGAAAAGAACAAGTAAGGAGAGAGAATGAGAAAAAGGATATATATAGGTAAGGGGTTGATGGAAACCGTCAGATCTCTCCAAAAAATCTAAGCTACATACCTACATACCACCACAACACCATCAATATTAGCCAATGTGTGCCAAGATTCCATTCAATCGTACACTTGAAGTATACCCAAAGTGCACAAAAAATAAAAATACTAAGCAAAAGTGCACCAACTTGAGTATATTTCGAGTATATGGGATAGGAGAGTGACACCCGCTCAAGGCCATCAGCTTTGAGCTCTTTGTGTTTTACAATCCCGGTAAGTGTTTGTTGAAATAATTCATGTAATTTTTTTCCATTTTTTTAAAAATTTCAAGGCCGAATCCAAAGACCACACATATCATTGACAATTGTGTCATTGAGAGCTGCTGCAGGGGGAAGGGGGATAGGGTTCGTTCCTGCTCCTATTATTGTTGTTGCCGCGAGGAAGGAGATGGTGTTTGCTTCCGGTTGTGATAGTGGTTCTAGGTACCTGGCGAACGATTTCTTGGTATCTTGCCATGCATGCAAGAAGTGCCTTGGACAGGGGAAGGATATCTTTATGTACATGTTAGTTTTCAAGTTCTTTTTGTTGTATTAACTTTAATTGGTGTTGCTAAATTTTATTAAGTTGGTTGTTGAGTAATCTTTAAAACACGGTTTGGACCTTTAACAATGTAGAAAAGGATGAGGGAGAAGGGAGTAGAACATTAGGGACTGTACCTTTTCTTATTTACAATCGATCAATAAGAACAAGTTTTATATAATGTTATCTGTATTATATGGGCATGGAAACGATATGCTAAGGACATGGCAACAAGGACACGACACTTAGTTTGGTGTGTCTGGCGTATCTTGTTTGTTGCTAATATGTGTAGGAAATGACACAACCCATATTTTGTAGTGTCCGATTTGATAATTTTAGATTGCAATATTAATTGTTGTTCAATTGATTTTGTAGTTATGTATCCTAAGTTCAACTGCTAAATATTATTTCTGAAAATATTATTCCTTAAGAGTAGATATTCAACACCAATGTGTATTTTTCTCTTCCATGTCTCGTGATTTCCTCAAACGTAGGAACAATATTGAAGTAGTAGATTGATGGTCATCAACAGTAGTCCAGTCTATATAAGTGAATTTTTATTATAAAGATGATTTTTCTTGAACATGGCTTTCCTTCCTGGATGAGCCTTCAAGTATATGAGAATTTTGTCATCAGCTTGAAGATGTGTAGTACTAGGAGTACGAGCATGCATGAACTCAAACAATACTAGTTGAATATGTTATATCAGGATGATTGAGAGGTACGCAACTCTATAAAAGATGGAAGTCAAATGATAATTTGGATCAATTGGTGGATCAATAGTGACTGGAGTTCCATGAGTATACATGCACCAATTACCTTCGAAACCTAGTGAAGAGGCTGACTGGATTTTCCCGGTACTATGAACCATATTCATGTGCATAGTTTGTAATTCTTGTTGATTTGTTGATATGATTCTTCAAGAATCAATTTTTATTCTGTTGGATTGTTTTAAGAGAAATAAGAACCTTGTTATTTGGAAGTAAGGACGAAACTACATGCATTAAAAATGAGGGGCCATGGCCACCCCCAACAGGCACTGAACATAAGATTATTAAACATATTTTTTAATCTCTTTTATAGTAAATATATTTTACTTTTATGATAAAAAAAACTTATTTTAATAAATTTACGGCCACCCTCAATATATTTTACTTCTAAAAGACATTTGCATCCGCCAAAGTAGTATTTCTACATAACTTAGTGTTTCTACAGAGGTTTTCTTGTTTATATTGTGAACTCCCTTGCCCGTTTTGTATTCAATAGAATGATTCTGATTTGGTTCTTTCTTCCTTCTTCTCATTCATTTTCCGAGGGAAGAGGGCGTTATGTAGCCATGAGTGTCGATACCTGTAGATCTTGTTTGAAGAGGGGATAGTAGATTGTTTGCCATATGACACATCGTCTATTCTTTAGCAGGAGTGGAAGAAATTTCTGAGAGGCATCCAAGGGGAGTCAAGTGTTTATGTTCTCTATGTTCTGTAAACTAGATTTTAGATTTGGTCTGTTTCAATCAAAATTTGCTTACTCGAGGGTGTTCTTCTTTCCTTCCTTTTTGAAATATTTTAAATCTTTCCCTGGCATTTTGTTTATGAAAACCTCTTGCCTAATGTCACATTTTTGGGCTTTTGGAAAGTACTTCCAATGGGAACCAATGTTTGTTTACATAGAAAAAAATAGCTTAAAATGACACACGCACTTATATTTAGAAGACAAGTAATATATATATATATATATATATATATATATATATATATATATATATATATATATATATATATATATATATATATATATATATATATCTTGTCTATGCTCGTTAATTTACTAGCCAGATTTGGCTGCAACTTAAAAGTTTCATAATTAAGTTGCAGCCAAATCTGACTAGTAACTTAACGAGCATAGACAAGATATATATATATATATATATATATATATATATATATATATATATATATATATATATATATATATATATATATATATATTAAGTTTCATAATTAAGTTGCAGCCAAATCTGGCTAGTAAATTAACGAGCATAGACAAGAAATTGTGGCTCTAAAAGCAGATGCTATTTGAAAGGATAAAATATTTAAATCGTGGTTTTGCTTCTATAATTGTTCCAACTCAAAAGGATAGAGAAAACATATGTTATTTGTTGCTACCACCGTGCAAATGTTGATGAGAATACATGTTATGTGCACCTAGCACAATGCATTGCATATGCTATGATCTTCTCTATTAGTTAGGAACATCATTTAAAAGCATTCAGATATGCATAGAAGTGTACAAAAGTTTGCAAGTGGATTTTATTTTATCCCTGTCCATGAATTTTGGCAATTATATTTCTTTTAAACCTTTACACTAGATGAAATTATTCCTGATTTATGTTCTTTTTTTTCTTTCTAATTATATTTCTTTTTATTTATCCCTATCCGAATATGAGCTAACTTAACCAATAGATAAATAAAACAGGCACTTGCAACATGCACTAGTCCTCTGTAGGGCCACTGCGCCAAAAATATGGTATTAGCGGTTCCAGTGTTCCTATAGTAAAATAGTGTATCGACATAATAATAGGTCAGATACTGCACTCCACTAAGGCATACGATATATAGTATCTGTGGTGGCCAGCCCACAGCGCACTTAGAATGAATCTCCGTGGAAAGGTTCGTTGGCATGATCTCGGGATACCGTTCTCTCTAATTTTACTACCACTTTTAGTTACCTAATTAGCCTTATGTTGTGTCCGAAATCTTAAGGCGTGGTCACATAAGAATTTTCCTTAAGATGTCATACAAAGTACGGGCACGCTAGATACTAATCCATGGAAGTCAAATCTGGATTCACCCGAGCGTGTATGCAACATCCAGACAATCAATATCTTAGCCATATTTTGGTAGTTGACTTACTTATTATGCCCGTGCTGGGAAAATAATATATATTTATAATATCACGCATTCAAGAATTTGGAGGCATTCTCGATGCATAACCTAAATATAACCACTTAATACGTGACACGATGTATCTTACCTCGACGCACATTAAATCATGGACAATTATCAGGCAATAGTGGTATCAGTACAGATACAATATTCGAGTCCAATTACTAATTATACATTGGGTTACGAAAGAACAAGAAATATTTAATCAATCAAGCAAGGCCGCATGGGTTTCTAGGCCGCATATGATGTCTGGTTGCATGACAAGTCCAGGCAGCATTGGAAGTCAGTCCTTATGACAAGTCCAGGCAGCGCATGCTCAGGATTAAAGTCTACTACTAGGGAATAGTGTTAAAGTGACAGGCAATGAATGAAGTGTCAGTGATATGACATAAAGTTATTAATGTGATAAGCCATAAAGTGTGTCAGGAAGAAAAGACAAAAATTATAGAAACATGTACCATGGTTTCAAAGTCATGCGTCCAAGAAAAATGGTAGCCGCATACTCTCTAATGTCGCATAAGTGTCGGTGCCGCATAGAGTTCGATGCCACATGGAGGTCTCTTGGACTTAGCAAAATTCTCATTCATTCAGCGAGTGAAAACACAAGGTGGACAAGGACACTTATGTGAATAAGCAGTCATGCGTACAACAAGATAGACACATACTATCAGTATGCGGTAAAAGTTCAGGCCGCATAACCCTCTCGGGCTGCATAGAACTCTCAGCCGCATAGCTCGCTGGTCACATGTGAACTTCATCTTCTCCAAACAGCAGGTTCAGCCATGACAAAAAAGCTCCAAAAACTAAAATCTTATTTTGTCCATAAAATCCTTATTTTAAGTCCAAATCGAGTGAACCAAAATCCACCATGCTCTAAATTGAAAGCTCTATCATGTAGAAAAAAATAGTTTTCTAAAATACATATTTAATAGATCAAAACCAAAAAAACCCATAAAATCCATAAAAATTCTAAGTTATAAATGTAGATCTACTCAAAACCGCACATCAAAATAAAAAACTCCAAGAACTAAAAGTGCAAAGAAATATGTAATAAATATAATAGAACAATAATATGGAGGGTTTCTCGATTTCTAATGCAAGGTGTACTTGCCTATGGAAATTGGGAGAGAAAACTAAAGAGAGAGGAAGAAATGAAGAAGTGAAGAGAGAGAGAGAAAATGTTGGGTTATATATGGTAGGGTTTAGGGTTGAACCAAGGGTTCTCATAACTTGAACCAACCCACAAAATGAACAATGAACCAGGTTAAATCAAAGAATGGGTCTAGTCTCCATGCACATGCAACCATGCTAAAATAAAAATATGTTTCAAATAAGTATATCGGGAACGGGGAATGACAACCTAACTTCTTTTCTTCCTTTGTGGCGAAAAGCTTTCGAGTCAAGTAGCATGAGGCAAAGGACAGCTCCTCCTTCTTTTGTACTTGTACCTGATCTCCAATTTGTTGCCGGATAGGTGCTTTCTGGTGCAGTCGCTGGAAGTCCAACTGCCTGCTTATGGGTGTTGCCACTTTGTTGCAACAGTAATTGATAATGATCCTGGCACTATGATATCCTGAAGAGGATATTTTATCGGCCACAGTTATTTTCCTCACTTTACGTAGGTCAAGCAAGGGTTGTTCCATTTTTGTACCCTTTTTTTGGGTCCGGGAGGACCGAGCGCACATGTGTGTAGGTGTTGTATTTGCTCCCTGATCCGGGGTGTGTACAAAAACTTCCTTCGGATCGTCAGCGAAAGACTTTTGAGACCGACACTGTCCATTTGCCGCTGCGGGCTGGACGCACGAGGCGGTCTTATATATCTTTCCATCAGGGGCTCGTGTAATGGTTAACTGTGCCTGTTGATGGTCAGCTAACTGGATAGTTGCTTGAGCCTGACGAGCTCGCACTTCCTCGGGCTTCTTTGACTTAGCACCTGCAGATGCGTAGTACAAAGAGTCCAAGTTTGGCTTTTGCCATTCTCGGCGAGCCGCATAGGATCTGCGCCGCATGCGATACGGTTGAAAATAGAAGTTCTATTATTGTCAGGACCGTATGCGACCGTCTTCCTGTGGTTATGAGTTGGTGCTGGATGGTTAGTCTTATGCGGCCTCCTTCTTGGCCGCATAGAACCTGCCTCAGCACCAGAATGTCTGGCATCATAGTGCTTTCCTCTTCCAAAGTCTGGGTACTAAATAGTTTCTGTGTCAGACGGTGATGTCGCATAGATATGGACATCCTGGGTGTTCGCCTGACGACCATCATCAGCAACAGAGTAAGAGGCGGTAAGCGTCTGCTCTACAGTTGGGCGATGCGCAACAACCTTTTCTATCCACGTCCTACGGGTCTTCTTGGGCTTGGCTAGCCTTGGCGAAGGACTAGTACTTTCTTCCGAGAGCATTTCCTCGAATGCTTGCTGGTCGAAGCGAAGTAAAAGCATCTTTTGTATTGAGCCGAGCTTGGCCGCATCGGACTGTGTCACCAACTTCTTATCGGAGGAGAAGGAAGTCCCCAACATAGTCGTCATCTTGTTTGCCATTAAATCTAAAGGAGAACTAAAAGAACTTGATTTGATTAACAAACTAAAGAAAGTATAGAGAAGTCCTAGAAGATGATCTAAGTACAAATTTATTTTCTGGGGGTGACAATGGAGGGTTAGGAGTGTAGCAACTCTTTTTACTCCGTGGATGATCAGATGCAGAATCTCTTCGCTCTCGCTTGAGTATATATTCACAGATAGCCAGCCAGCCCTTTATATGGGTGTGGTGCCTTGTTATTTATAGTCGCCCTATGGATATGCTATGGATGATGCATATGTTCCTGCTGGGTGGCTATATAGGGTTACTTCAACAGCAAATGATTGTAACTGTGGCCGCATGTTACGGAAAAGCTGCCACGTGAGTTCGGTTCAAATATATTGTTAATGAGATATCAGGGTTGTTATCAACCTATTGTGGGCGTGATTTGGTCATCTGGACACGTAGGTAGCACCAACTGTGTAAAGATCTTTTTGGTTGTAACAGAAAGATTATGTGGATCAGATGCCGCATAGTCCCCTTAGCTATATGTGTGTTCTGGCCACATATGTATCCTGGCCGCATATGAGATTTCATCTGACTAAGGTCGCATATTATCGAGGCCGCATAATATTGAGGCCACATGGGTCTTGTAGCCGCATGCATGCTCTCGTATGGACCTTGGTCGAATGGACACTCGCCACATATTGGCGAGGTCGCATATGTGCTCTCATCTTCCTTTGGTCTGATGGATACTTTGGCTTCATGAGGATGAGGACGCATAGAGTTGAGACCTCATATGTGCTCTTGTCCGCCTTTGGTCTGATGGACACTTTGGCTTCATGAGTACGAGGACGCATAGAGTTAAGGCCGCATATTTTCTCTCGTCCGACCTTAGGCTGACGGACACTTTGGCTTTATGAGAACGAGGACGCATAGAGTCGAGGCTGCTTGTGACGCATGGAATTTGGGATGCATGGGATGCTTGAAGTCTGGTCTACGTGGAGTGCATGACGCATAGATCTTGTACTTAAGCGGCTTATAGTCTGGCCGCATGGATGCACTAGTAGACTTGCTTTGGGGATCTATACGAGTCCCTTGGCCGCATAGCTTCTCTAAAGCATGATTAGAGGCAGGCTTTGAGGTCATACCTTCTGGATCATGGACTCGAATTTTCTATGCTTCTACAGTTTATAAAGCGTTAGGAAAAGTCATCTTTCTTGTAGTGTAATGGATACCTTAGCTATCTAAAACCTCCCACTAGTATCCACAACAGGATACTCGTCTCAGTCACAAACACATAACACCCACCTAGAGACTAATACACCCACACTAATTAGGATACATTAGGATACTTACACAAACCTCATACTAATACTAATAGTTGACACTCAAACCCCAATACTAGAACACTAGATACTCTTTCACATAATCACATGCTCACAAAAATCCACTATTCTCACTGTCACCCATGGGATTTACCGATTCACAAACAATATCACCTACAACTATCAACTCACACTCATATGATATATATAAACATTAGTTCTATACCCATGGTACATGGATACACCTGTTTACCCAATAAAACATAACTCGAAGACTCTCTATTGGCTTGGTTATGCCTTCATGATCTTGAGATTGCCCCCATGCACAGAATGTATTTGCATTTTTGTTATAACTGTGTTCATCAGTATCTTCATGTAAGGTTGCACTTTGGAAGCATTACCCCCTCAACCTGCTCCTATGGGTGCTATTGCGGTCTCTATAAAATACTGCACACAAAGCAGTCCAACCTAGCATTGTATAGACACACAATTGCAGGAATTATTCCTCTCTCTAGTCCACATAATTGAATAATGTACATATCAATCTAGCTCCATCCCCTCACTGCAGGACTGATACCCGACTGAACCTAATGATCCATGGATGCTCTGACAAACTTCCCCTCACTCGACCACATGCCAGGTCTGCAAACCTAATGATCTATGGATGATCTGACAAACTTTCCCTCACTCGACCACATGCCAGGTCTGCAAATAAACTTTTCCTCCTTCCTACACTGCAGCAGGTAGGATCAACTGCATGACTCTTCCGAGCACTTCCTTATATCAGTGATGTGCACTGCTAACTTCCTCACTACCTGTACTAAAACCCAAGCAATAGTACTGTCAACTAGTGCTCCAAGTCTCCCCTAGCCTGCACAGGTGACTGCAATCACACTGCAGTATACCCGAGAACAAAATATCTCCACCCGTACACACCACAACACACTCTAATAATCACACACTATCAGCTCCGCTACACCACACTCCACCTCCATATCCATGATACACTTGGTATTAATTAGCACCTACAGTCTGGCTTTAAGCAACACCCACACAGGCACACATATGCAAACACACACTCTCCTCCTAAGTACTCACTTGACACAAGTGTCGTCCCCCTAAACACATACACACACTCTAACATATATATATATATATATATATATATATATATATATATATATATATATACATTGGGTTTCTAATTGTTGGTGGATGTGTATATCATGGTGGTGTGGATTTTGGAGGAGCATATCATGTGTATCGGAGAGCGATACGTCTGCGTATCATGGATGCATTCCAAGTGTTTGATATTTTATGTTGTGTGTGTGTGTGTGTGTGTGTGTGTGTGTGTGTGTGTGTATGTCTATATATATATATATATATATATATATATATTAAGGGAAATATACCTATTGGCTCACAAAACCCAAATCTACTGACACGTATCATGATACGATATTTCCGTATCCAATTATGGACATGTGCACCCCAATAAAACATGAATTAGTGTTTTTAATACTCAATGGGTCAATCATCAAACACATAGTGCACCAAATTCGAATTTTTTCTAATTTGGCAACAAAAACTAACATAGCTATCACAATAGGGCGTTCTAGCTCCTAGTTCTTCTCTCTAAGGGTATTCCTTAGTCATATGTGGGTTCCTATGGGATTATTATGACACATTAGCCATATAATTGATGTAGAAAATGAATTATACCTATTGGGAGATGGATTTTCAATGAAAATCCTCCAAATGGACACGTAGAGATTTGATTGGATACGAGCTCCTAGAAGTCACTCTTCTAAATGGTGCTCCTTAAAACTTTAAGCTTCTAGTTTTTTATGGGAATGAAAATGAGTAGGGAATGAGTGGATTTGATTATGGTTCGATAAGAATTTGGGGGAATTTGAGGATAAACTAATTTGGAATAAAAATAGGGCTACTAACTAATAATTAATGAAGGAAACACTCCCTTTATAGGGTCGACCACTAGGGTTAGGTCTAGGGATTTGTGAGTTGTCCAAAAATCCTTTCTTCTCTCATTAAAATTTATCATGAAGGGAATCTAATTAATGATTGAAAGGGTATCTACTCTAATTAAGGGTATATTATATTCATTTACTAATCTAATTATTAAACTAACTAAGTCATGACTAAAGTTAGTTAAGTCTACTTTGGTTCCACCATTAATAAGTCCAAACTACAAATCTAGCTCACTAACCAAATACAATTAGTATTAGAAAAATTATTATTAACCCAATATCAATTTTTTGTAAAATAATGAAAATCTCCTCTACCCAAAACTAGGTGGTTACATAAATTATCTAAAACCCAAGATTGTTCCCATAGCTAGAATTTCTAATTTGCCATCGACTGTACCACTACCCTTAAATTATAATTAATTGTCTTATTTTATAATCATAATCTTCTGATTGTGCAGTAATAGATATGATTGAGTAGAATTATTATTCATTCCCAAATTGTGCCAAAAATTCGAATGCCAACCCATTAATTGAAACCTTTCCTTGTGCTCAATGTCCATATCACCGATGGTACCAATCTTCTTCTATTATAATATTCTTGACCTAGCTAGTTACTATAACTTAACTCTCCATATGCCTTGTTAAGCGTGCCTTACCTTCGAATCTAATTCTATGAAAATACTTCTTGAACTTATTATTATTGCACCTATCTTGGTCTGCGAATTCTCCCTTTTCATGATTCCTTTGACCTTGTTACTTTATCAACCATGCAATGGGATGATAGTATCTCTGTACCCTTTCGCCCTAGTATATCTGACCAAGTTATTTTTCTATTGTCTTATTGAAGACATGACTTATATAGGAGCAACATTGAAATGGTAATAATTTCTCTTATAGAGTTATTGACCCAAATACCCCATATTAGTACCTACAATGCCTCTGAAGGTCTGTGATTACTGTTAGAAGTACTAATATTTTCGTATCTTTTCTTGGAAATAGACTTTTCTAGAAGCCTTGTAAATAGGATCCTGACTAGAGTTTCACTGTCAACTTAATTTTTATAAGTTGGGTAGTACCTTAGGCTAAGTGTACCCTTGCTCTTAGAATATGATGTTAAACTAGGATTCCAATGGTAGCTGTATCTCCCATCCTTTAAGAATCAAGGTAAGACCTTGCATACTTAAATTCTTCTCCACCGCTTTGAACTCTTTATCTTTAGATCGAGCACTATTTTTTTAATATCAAAAACTCGATACAACTGGTCATATTTATCATTTTTCATAATGAATTCTCTTATTCTTTCCTACCATGATTATTTTAATTTCGAGGGTGAAATTCTTATAAGTTTGGTAGTATGTAAACCCTCATTACCAAAATTTTTTACTAGTAATTATGTAGCTAGACTATTTAATCATGATTGTATATATGGTTTTGTGTATTTAAAAGTTATATATATATATATATATATATATATATATATATATATATATATATATATATGTGTGTGTGTGTGTGTGTGTGTGTGTAGTACTATATTTGAGGTTGCATATTTTTAGTTAATACAATGTGTAACATAGATTTTGGACTTGGTTAGGTATACTAAAACAAGTTCAAATTCAGACTAGATAGAATTGGACTAGTGGTTAGATTAGGCTAGTTAAACATAACCAAAATACGTCCAAATGAACCCAAACATAGACCATATTTACTTAAATGGTTAAGGACCCAAACCAAGCCAACTTTAGACTCAAACCATGTCCATAAGCTACTGTGGAAAACAATCTAGGTTCAATTGAACTAGGTGGCCTGGATAGACCTTCCCTCACTTTGCTAGTTACATAAACTATCTCCCCACTCATCCTATACCCCCAATAACTCAGCCCACAACTCCCTCTCCCCCTCTCCTATAGCCACATCTCTCTACACACCTCATTTCCCTTCTATTTCTTCTTACTTTCCACTCCCAAAGCCCCCCTAGGCTGGCCGAACCTCACAGATGTGCTGCTGAACTGTGGTGACTTGCATAGCTGAATACGCATCAAAACTCATAGGTTAACCCCTCAAATCATTCACTACCTTCATCCTCAATCTCTTCCCTAACTTTCCATATATATATATATATATATATATATATATATATATATATATATATATATATATGTCTTAACTTTTTCTTCGTGTTTTGTACCTCTAATCGCTGTCACAAGCAAGGTTTCCTACATAAGTGTTACTGAATTTTTTGTGCACATAGGGCAAAGGAACACACGTGTGCGCTACAAAATCGATTGGGAGAATACCGTTGTTCGTGCACTAAAATGGGTACGTATCCTACGTCCCTTGTCATTTTGTGACTCCTAACTTAAGGAACAGTTAGATACTTCGATCCCCTTGGTAGAAACCATAATTAAAATGTGGAAAACCAACTAAAACTATGATAAACACGAATATGAAATCTGAAATCCAGATCTGGGCACTTGCGTTCACACACCTATTTATATGTGTTAAACTCCTATTTTGTGATTGAAACCTTCAAGAATATGTACATAGATTACCCCCTACGATATCCAATATTTGTTTCTTGTTAGAAATATGATTATCTAGGAAGAAACCATATTTGTAGCCTCATTATTCTAAAATTTTAGAACTGCGACCTATGTTTGTGCTCATTAATTCATGTATAAATTTTCATTCTTTTTGTCCTAAACTTTTACAAACGTGTCCTTACCTTAAACCTCTACCATATTATTTTTAAGCCATGTTATATTCATGTTAAAATAGGGTTAAACCATTTATTTATCCCAACAAATTCTAAATTCTAGAATTGGAATTTAGCGTTATGTTGTGATAGTCTATCATTTTATGTACATAATTTTCTTAAAATCGTACCAGACTTTTGTCCCTTCATTAGCACTCAAATCTATGCTAGGAAACAATTTTATTTCATGATTTTCATGCCCAACATTAGATGTTTGTGACGTTGATTTCAGCACCTATTTTGTGCTAGTACATGACTAAATATCGTTGTTAGAATATGTTAGACCATACGCTAAGTTTATATTCTAATTTGGACTCATAGATAACATATTATAAAATGTTAGAATAATTTTCATAAGGTTAGAAGACTATAGGATTGATACATAAGGTTGGTATGGTCAAAATTGACAAGTTGTAGATGTTGTCATTCACTAGTTGCATTATAGCCAACCTTGACAAGTTGTAGGAATAAACATAGATAACTCCACCTTATTGAGACACATTTTCATGTGTTAGAATAATTTAGGATTAGTGTTCAAATGACTTATAGGGTTAGTTGTTTAGTTGACAACTTGAGCATTAAACCTAGAAGGAGTGATAAATATGTTGACCTTTGAATATAAAATTCTGTTATGATTACCAATCCTAGTAGAAAGTACACCAAGTATCACATGTTGTATAGATTAGAAACTAGGTTAACCTAGAAATACATAGTAGTATTTGAGGTTATTGAGTTGTTAGGTGACTTGAAGGTTATGCTACCTTTTTATAACACTTTTCTAAATCAAATCTAGTTAGAATCATTTTCTGAACTAGTTTATCTTAATTGAGTCAAAACCTTAGTTTTGTAACCAAGCAACCATGTATTTAGTAGTATTATTGTGCTTGAGTAGTAAACTATGGAATATAGGCTAATTTAGTATTATTATTATTATAATATAGACACTCATGATGGTTCGACTTCGGAGACAGGACCGAGATTGCTATATACTCATCTTGTAGTCCAGACATATATACATTGTCTTATTTTACTATTCAAACTTAACCATTATTGTTCATATACTTCTGCTCGAAATATATTATAGTGGTGTGCATCAAAAGAATGCCTTGAGTGCAGTCGACGAAGGCGTCGATGTTTGGTCTTGTGTATTGACCTAGTTTTAAGTAGACGTACCTTAAGTTGTGGAGTTATCATTAAATCTCTCATAGCCTTGAAACGTATCATTTTATGTCACAAAGAGAGTTTAGGTTATGGCACGGGCTTACGCACACGATTAGCTACTAGTTGCGAGTAGCACGTATGTCGATATATCACGTAGTAAAATTAGTTCTAGTTTATATTGTGACTTACATTATAGTTACGAGATATCCACATCGTATTCACGACTTATACATTGGCATTGGGTGGGAGAGACAATTAGTAGACGTATAGGAAAGACAACTGTTTGCCGTAGTCACTAGATGGAATTACGGAGTTATGAGCCTTCATAGTTACTTGCTTATGGGCTTCTTGTTTCCTGGTTATGGGCTTATATGCTAGTGGATATATCCAGCAGTGTTCACTAGCCGCGAGCTAGGGTTGATCGGGATGTATGCTAGTATATATGTTTAGCCTCTGGCTCGACGCTATGCTTGATATATATCTTACCTTCCCATACGCACCAAAGTTGTCTTCAAATTCCATTCACATGGATGGCTAGTTTATCTTTTTGTTTATTTAGTATTTATATTATGGCATATATTTTTTGAATCTTGTTACGTTCCTCTGAGGACCTGGTTCCCTGCCAAATTGCAGAGTCGATTGACATTGTGACTTGCTGGAGCTGATGATGGGTATCATCTGATATACATGCATTTGTTATTAGGTATATGTAGCTTTCATTGTTCACTTATTATCTTCTTATTGCATATTACCTATTGTTATAGCCTAGTTTTGCAAACTTATTCTTTTCTCGAGCTTGATCGAACCAAATGACTCCCATGCACTTTGTTCATTCTTGACTTTTACTCATTATGTGGATTGAGATATAGTGACTTGATATTTTAGACATATATACTTGACCTCTAGACATCGTATACGTATTTAAGTTGGACTGTAGTACACTTGATACGTAGTTGGCCATTGCCACGAGGCATTGTCCCGTGTATTTTGGGACTGAGACATAACATATATATCTTAAAAAATAATCTTAGAATACGCCTACTTAACTGGTTACTAGAAACATGCCAACCGTATGATAAAAAAATATTGATATGTGGGGTGCTAATGGAATTGGCGTCCATTTTTTTTCTTTTTTCTAATTACGAATTCTTCAAAATTTTCCTCTTTACTACAAATTATACCCCAAAATTTATTTCTTTGTATGAAATTTTCTGCAATATTACTTATAGTTTGCGAGTATGCTCTTTCACAAGATATAAACTTAAATTAAAATTAAAATAAACTGACCTCTAGAGATAGAGAGAGAGAGTGTGTATTCTTAAGTTGACCATCGATATTTTGAGGAACATGTATTAACTTTTTTTTTTTGAAGAGGAACATGTATTGACTTTGTCATAGGGACCTGACAAAATTTAACATAAACCAAATTTGTACTAGAAAATGAATGCCAAGTGTATAGTTTGACTGTTAGTAGTTAACAGTGACCAAGGGCCATCAGATTATACACTTGACATTCATTTTCTAGTACAAATGGATGTCAAGTGTATAGTTTTCTTAATAGTTAACGGTGACAGTGTTTACTGACACTATATGCACAGATCTTGAGAATAGAAAAATAGCACACAAACTGTTCGAGGAAATACCATTAAAGAAAAAGGTAAATAAAGAACAGACTTCAAACAAGTTGGATTAATAGATCCATAAATATATACTCAAGCTTAAGGATTTGTCATGAAAAATCCATCAATACTAGTAAATCAATGTCACCACCGCAAAAGAAGAAGGTCTATGTAGCCATATTTCAACGACAACAACAAAAATAGTCCATAAACCTTCCCCGGTTACTACAAATTTTATTTAACTTAATACAACAAATTTTATTTAACAAACTATTTCAAAGCCAATCTAATTAAATAGAAAACAAAACTTAATTAAAAAAAAATCATGGTTTGAAGTTTGCATGGTATCAAACATGGAGTTTCATTACTTTTGTATAAGATTTATCATAGATCAGCAATTTACATACATAGTTTGTCATTAGGTTTAACTATGCAATATGAATAGAAGCCATTGCAAGACATCTTTTTTGTGTTTTCGTAAAACTGGCGGCCTGGAGCTCCTCGACTATATTTGTAGCCAAAAAAAATATCATCATGACTTCTCTTATTAACTCGTATATAATGGGAAAGAAAATTAGGATTTATTTGGACCATTGCAAGACACATCTTTTTAGATAAGGGCATTCGCTATTTGTGGTTATCCACAAATCACAATACAAAGTTTAGTTTTGAATTGTTGTCGTTTTGACAATTTTTTGGTATACATAATTGAAAATATATTTTTTGTGCAGGAATATTTTTTTAATTTCAAGTTTTGAATTGCTTAAATTTTAGATAATTATTTTTAATATAGCATATGGGCTTTCTATAATGGGTCCGTTTAAATTGGCTAATTTTAAAAAAAAAGTTTAAAATTTGGTTACTTGGATTGGAGAATGAGACTTTATTGTCAAATGGGATACCAAAGTACTATTGAGTAATCAAATGGGTATTTTGATGCTTTGGGTTGGAGATAATATTAGTCCAAGTAAAGCCCATCAAAATCATTGTCTTTTCTCAAGGGAACTTCAAGGTTTTTAGTAGGTCGGGCGTATCAGAATCCAGTTCGAGTCCAGTATGGTCAAATTCGACCTCGGTCGGCCCATGTCCGGTGAACAGGCCGTTCCAGCCTGGCCTCCTAGGACTCCGGATTTGGGCTGGTTTCAGTTCACAGGCTTGAAGACAAATCCGGACCGGCCTAGTCAAAAATACGATTCGAACCAGATCTTGTTTCCAAATCCGGTCGACTCTACCCGGTCCGGTCACTGACCCGGTTCATATATTGTAGAACTACTCTAATATAGCTAATATAGTAGTATTCAAAAATATTATCACATATTCTAGAATTACTCTAATATATTTAATATGGTTAGTATTCAATAATATTATCATATATTAATATTATACTAAATTTAGTTTGTATGGTTGAAACAAAAGTTAATATGGTAGTACTAAAATATATATATATATATATATATATATATATATATATATATATATATATATATATATATATATATATATATATATATATATATATATATTCTAGAATTATTCTAATATAGTTAATATGGTAGTATTCAAAAATATTATCATGTATTAATATTATAATAAATTTAGCTAGTATGTTCGGAGCAAAAGTTAATTTGGTAGTACTCAAAATTATATCATATATTCTAGAATTAATCTTAGATAGTCAATATGGTAGTACTAAAAAATATTATCATATATTCTAGAATTACTCTAATATAGTTAATATGTTAGTATTTGTCACGCCCCAGTCCCAAAATACCGAGGGACTGGACACGTGGCAATGGCCAGCAGCACGTACCGATGGACAACCCAATTTAATGGATCCATCAGGGCATGCTTAAGCTGTAGTCTAACAGGAAATAGAATAATTGTTACAATTCACAGACTATTCTAATCTCATCCACAACAGATAATCACAGATTAAATGCCAGAAATAATGCAATAGAATAAATAAACAAATCTCAAATAAGTGTCTCGGGGAACAATCGGAGAATATGTCTGATACATCAATGCAAATAGACAGGAAATAAAGCAACTGAAAATAGAAACAGAAATAACTGACTATATACAGCCAATGCTCAGGAGAAGTCCTCTGGTGCGATCTCGTCCTCAGGTTCTGGTACAGCTCTTGGAAGTGCTCCTGTACGGTGTATCTCTGGATGGATCTCTTTGGCTATACCTGGGGACATAATCCGGATCCAGGTCCTCAGGGGACATAGCAAGGTACAAGAAAGCTCATGCCAAAATAAATGTAGTGCAGCAATAAATAAATAATAGGGTAAACTATGTAACCATCTAAGTGAAATGCAAGATAAGAGCAGCACTAGAACTCAGGCTGAAACTACTACAAGCTCTGTGTCGGGGAGCCGGTAGCAGTGATCTCATGTGGTTGTCTAGCTCGTAGTGAGACTAAGACGCCGGCATAATATATAAAAATCAACCTGTAGTCTGTGTGACTCTTTTCACCCAATGTAATCACGCATATCATGACCATAACGTCTCATGTCCATGTCAAGCGGGATCATAGCTAATGCAACAAGTCATATAGTATCTATTAATACAATATCTCTGTCAAGTCCTATATCCTATACAGAATTACCATGAATGTCTCAGGAAGACTCTGTCTCATGAATAGTGTCAGGTGTCCTGGGTTATGATGTACTTGATAAGACAAGTACGAGAAATATCGGGTCTCGATATCCATGTCTATGTGACGTTACACAACTCCGCGTACGGGGTTGGCACCCGACTAGTAATCGGACGCTAAGTAAAATCACTCGGTCCTGGGTTGAACAGTTAAATCAAGATTATATATATTTTTACACAAGAACTCAAGAAAGTACTAAAATAGAAATTACTGCGAGTTGGCAAAGTATAATTGCCCACTGATGTGTGAATAAGTCAAGGAAATAAGTAGCAAGCTGCAGGGTTTGGCAAGGTACACTTGCCTGTGGTTCTGGTTCCAATTGCGGCTCTGACTTCAGCTGGAATTGCAGGCGGTACTCCGGTTGCTGAAACAAATATTACCATCAGATCCAGAAAATATCAATCAGCTAGAAACGCCTGTCCTTGAGTCAAAACGGGGTCCACATGTGGGCCCGCTTTGCACCAAAAAATGTGTCATGGTCAAAGGTCTCCAAATCTGTCCAACTTAGTGTCAACAGGTCAGGAACGATGATACGAACCCAACGGAACTTCCAGAATTGAATTCCGATGAGCCGGTCACAGAATCGCCCGTCGAGTGGAGCCTGTGGGGCCCACGACACGCGATTTCGTCAACGTTCTCAGAATTGAACCAAACTTGGGTCACAGGACCAGCGTATCGATGGCGCAAGTTTCGTTTCGATCCGACGTGTGTACACAAAGTTACAACGCGATTCAGAAAGGACGGATACGGGGCGGTGTCCGCGGATACGCGTTGATTCCGGTGTGCACGCACACCCGAATCGACTTCTGCGAAATCCCACACGTCTGTATCAACGATGCACACGTATCTGTGAAGACCGCGCGCGAACAAGTCGTCCCGTTTGGGGGGCGTACCCAGTTCCGGGGTGAATCGGGACGTTGTTTTTCCTGTTTTTGGATCGCGGTTCGCGATCACCACAGGACGAGATGCACCGAGCGGTTTGCACGGACACCGAGGGGGTCACGCAGGGTTCGCGACGCAAAAGACTGAAATAAAAATGGGTAAACGAACAGGGAGATACGCGTACCTAAACAGGGTTCGAAAAACCCGAAATTTACCGTGTCCGACACGTGTCCGACACACGCGAGACCTAGGGTTAGGGTTTGGGGGGTTCTGCCGGAGCTCCGGTGGCGCTGCGGCAGGGGAGGCTGGCCGGATGGGGCTGGGGCGGCCCCGGCGAGGTTGGGCGGAGGTGGCGCTGCGGGCACGGCGGCCGGAGGCGGGCGGGGCGGCTGCTGCTTGCTGCTGCTGCTGGTGGAGAAGAGGAGGAGGAAGAAGGAGGAGGCGGAGGAGGAAGCTGCGGGCGGTGCGGCGGTGCTGGGAGGTGGCCGGCCGGGGCTAGGGCGGCCGGAGGGAGGAGCGGCGGCTAGGGCTAGGTGGGGTAGGCTGGAGCTGGAGGCGGCGGGGGTTAGGGTTTCTTTTATAGGGGAAGAGGAGAGGAGAGGGGGCCGAGCGGGGCGGCGTCGTGGCGGGGAAGGCGGAGGCGAGGGGGAGGCGTGGCCGGGTGGAGCGGAATGGGCGGAGCGGCCGGCGGATCCGGCGGAGGACTCGGGGGCGGGGGAGAACTGGGAGAGGGGTTAGCGGATTTTGGGCGGGTCGGGTTCAGTCTGGTGGACCCGACCCGACCCGGTAGGCCGGTCGGACCGGTCCGGTCTGACTGAACCGGGTTCGGCCGGTTCAGTCCGGTTTGTATTGGTTTTTAATTTATTTTAATTTAAAATAGTTTTTAGGCTTTTAAAAATATTTTCGGGGTTCAATAAATTTCCAGAAAATTATCCTAAGTCCAGTTTTTCATTTTACATCCAAAAATATTATTTTCATAATATTTTAATATATTTTAAAAATATTTAATTTTATTTAATGCCAAAAATACCTTGTTTTTAATTAGCAAAAAATCCCGAAAAATTTTCAGAAAATTTCGGAAAATCCAGTTTTGAAAATATTAAAAAATCAAGGGGTTTACAGTATTAAAAAAATATTATCATAATTAATATTATACTAAATTTAGCTACTATGGTAGGAACAAAAGTTAATATGGTAGTACTAAAAAATATTATCATATATTCTATAATTACTCTAATATAGTTAATATGGTAGTATTCAAAAATATTATCATATATTAGTATTAAACTAAATTTAACTAGTATAGTTGGAGCAAAATTTAATATGATAGTACTCAAAATTATTACCAAATATTCTAGAATTACTCTAATATAGTTAATATGGTAGTATTCAAAAATATAATCAAATATTAATATTATACTAAATTTAGCTAATATGGTTGGAACAATAGTTATATGGTAGTAGTCAAAAATATTATCATATATTCTAGAATTAGTCTAATATAGTTAATATGGTAGTATTAAAAAATATCATTATATATTAATATTATAGTAAAATTTGTTAATATGGTAGTATTAAAAAATATTATGGCTATGCTAAATTTAGCTAGTACGGTTGGAGCAAAAATTAATATTGTAGTATAAAAAATATTTTTATGTATTCTACAATTACTTTAATATAGTTAATATGGTAGTATTCAAAAATATTTTTATAATATATAATATGGTTAATACCGTGGTATTTAAAAGTATTTTTCTTATTTACTTCCTTTCGTTTATTACTTGGTAAGGTTTTTTTATATAGCTATAGGGCCAACTCGGATTCGGCTCTAAACCGATTCCGATCCAGCCCGGTCAGGCTCGAACCACTCCTATTCCGAATTTGGGTTCGAACTGGATGTTATTTTTTAAGACTTCGGTCCGGGCCGGCATGGTCTGTCTTCTCTTCAGAGTTCAGACTAAATACGGTCCGATTCAGATCCGGTCAAGTCTGGTAGACACTAGATCCGGCCCAGCCGGACCTCCCGAAACACACTCTGAAGGGAAATGTGAAGGAAGTTTCATGCATCAGAATTACATTGGACAAAGACCCAGTAAGAAATGAAAACAAAATTGCTCGAGAGGGAGACGGAGAGGGAGGAAAGTAACAAACGATTCCTCATCTTAGTTAATGTCTCTGTCTCAAACCAAATCCAACCAAACCAAACCCAACCCAACCCAACCCAATGCAACTTTAGGATTAGTACGTACAACTACTACTCTGCCTCTGCTTTATTGAAAGTAAAACAAAGATCAAATACCACCACCACCAATCCCTACATATGAATGATATATGTGTGGTTAGCCTCCAATAAAGCAAAGGCTAGCGGCAGCAGCAGCACACCGAGAAGAATCCTAGAAGAAGCCCCCTCTAATTACCATTATTTCCAAACAAACATTCATTATATACTCAGGGAGGAGAGAGGAGAGAGGAGAGAGGGGAGAGAGAAGAGTATGGAGAAGTGGTGCAAGAGGCATCCAAGCCACAAGCAGTCCAAGGGAGTGTGCCCGTGCTGCCTCAGGGAGAAGCTGTCCCATCTGTCGGCCTCCTCTTCCTCCACCACCACCAACACGAACGCTTCTGATCACTCTTCCATTTCTGATGACGATGCTGCTTACTTATCTGGGTCCGACCTCTCCCCTGTCGCAGCGGCGTCACTTCCCCATCTCCCTACTGATCAGCAACAACAACAGATTAAGCTAGTTGATTCTTCGGACGTCGACGTCGGCAGGAAGAGGCTGCTGAAGAAGAGCAGGTCGCTCGCGTTCGTGCTGAAGGAGGAGGAGAAACTCAACGTCGACAAAAAGAAGAAGGGGAGGTTCTGGTCCAGGTTGATCGGCAGCAGCATCAGCAGGAAAGATCAAGAAGCTCACCATCAGATCGCGCGGTCTAAAACCATGAAGGAGAAGTATTCCGTCAAGTGTGTTCCCTTCTGATCTTGATCACTTCCTTCTTCATTTCTTAATTATGTATGTTTTTTTTCTTTAAATTGTGTATGATAAGATTCATAGGATCCTTTATAGCTCTTTTTTTTTTCTATTGTTTGGAGAAAGCTCAAACAGTATATAAAAGTGAAAATAGCATATTTAATATCAGAATTTATTGATGTTGCTAACTAAAGTTTGCACAAATTATATCTTGAGATCAAAAACGTCATTAGGAAGTCGTACTAAATTTATCACCGGTTAAAAAAAATAATTTAAAATCAAGAAATACGTCATTTGGAAGAGTGTATCTTGTGCAAAGAGGTCATTCCGAACGACGTATTTTGTACATATTAATTTTTTTCGGAGCACATAAATTTATCACTAAAAACAAAATTGTCACTAAAAGTCTAATTTGTCACTGAAAATCTAATATCGTCACTAAATTTTTTACATATGAAATATTTTGTTAAATTATCTTGATATAAAAAAATTAACCGTTAAAAATATGCCATTTAGAAGGACATATTTTTTATTGTGCAAAACACAAAATACGTTATTCTGAAAGATGTTTTGGGATTCAGATCACAATTTCATTAAACTATATAAAAAAATTGATGTTATATAAACAATTTTTTTAATGTAAAATAGACATAACAATAAATGTGTCTTATTATTATTATTATTATTATTATTAATTTTTTTTTTATTATCTATTGATCGAAGAAATGGTTCCCTTAGTTAGAGGAGTTATACTGGAAAAATTAGCCGTGAAAATTAAGAATTTTTTTTCTTAACAATCTTCCTCTCAAAATTGACTAGTTTTTAATCAAAGTTTTTGCTCGGACTATTATGCTTTTGCTTAATTTTTAATCAAAGAATTTTGCTGCGAGAATTATGCATTTGATTGCTCAACCATACTATCGTTTCAGTTTTGGATGTTAGTGTGCGGGTGGGTAGTACTTCACCGTCAAGCAAGAGGGAAATAAATATGGTTGACAATATAATTTATTAGTAATCACACGTGTGCAACACTCTACGGTTGTTGTTTTGTTGACAAAGTTGGTCATTATTCCAACCACGCGAAAGGGAGGTTCGACTTAAGCCAGTCAACACACGTGAAACGATAATTAATTAGATAAACTTTCACATTTTCTCTTATTTTTATTTATTTCGAAGCTAACAAAATGTCTAGTTTGACACCCTTCTAGTTTAACAACTTAAAAACAATAACGAATTTGAAAATTTCCACATTTGTTCTTATTTTATTGCTCTGGAAGTTAACAAAAGATGTTTTAGACTAATTTGACGACCTTCTAATAGGCTGGTCTGGAGTTTTGGTTGTTCTAGTCAAACCTAATTTTAGTTGCCCATAAATTTTTGTTAATGTAAATATAAATTTAAGTTTTCTAACAAGTCATAAGTTTTTTTTTTAGATCTACAATTATTTTATCTCACCCTTTACAATTATATTTTTTGATGTTTGGACCTTTTTCGTTTATTCTATTGATGATTTCAAGTATTATGTAATTTTCTTTCAACATTTTACATATTATATTTACAATTTTCCTTTAAAGAAGAAATATCATGTCTGTGATATTTTTTTCGCTTTATGTTTAAACCACTAGTAGAAAATTATTTTAAATACTTCATTGTCACTCTTTACTCTGGCAATGACAGTGAATATCAAGTCTTAGATCAATTTCTATCCCTTTATAGATCAATTTCTATCCCTTTATCAAATTTCTCATCTTACTTCTCTCCCACACACAAACACAATGGTCTCTTCGAATGCCAGCATTGTCACTACCACGTTCCGAAAACAAGGGTATTTTTGACTTTTTATAATATTTAATATTATGGTAGTTACAATTAATTAATTTCATGATAGTATATATTTAAATTAAATAACTGTGTGATGTGTACTTTAATATATAATTATATACAGTGTTCATTTATTTGAGCTAGCAGACTTGACCTAGAAGCCAGTAGACGAACACCTGTCCGAATTAAGGGATTTTTGTATTAAATTGTTTTATTTAGAATTTATTTATTTGAGGTTGTAATTAATTACTGTATTTTATTTAAGTATTGCGCATTGCCTTTGCTTCGATATTTGGAGCGCTATCCTGACTTTTGTCTTCCAACAAATTTCACAATCTTGCCCTAGACATGCCCGCCTTCCATTCTGCTATTTTTGCAACTCATAATTATGCTCTCTGTGCATTATTTCTAGCCGCACAAAAATCGTCGCGGACGTTATTTAATAAATCTCTATTTTGTATCGTTGTGCGTTCCAATCGAAATTGGGGACAATCTTGACATATTTTTCGTGCGGCCCAAATTAGGGTAATATTCTGTTCTGAGTCTTCTTCATTATTGGTATTGATGACCTGACCTGATTTTGGCTCCATGTACTCCTATTTAATTTTAGAACACAACTTGCATTTATTTCTAATTAAATTGAGGATACTATTTTAACTGATTCTGAAAATCCCAATTTAATTCCAGTGCCCTGCTAATTGAGCCCATACCGATCATACAGCGCCCCCTGACCCTACAAGACACCGGACACTGAATCGCCCGCCAATTTCTCATCATTTTATGTGTTTGTGCAATTTCCCGAATTTAAGGGGGCTAAGTTGCAATTATTCAATTGTAGGTGTCATCACCCCATTGGCCAAGACCAAATGGAAAGGTTATTTAATTGTGGACCAAATTGCATTTTTTTCCCCACTCTACTTTACATGAAACAATTTCCTTCATGAACAATCCTAGCCACTCATTTGAAATTGGACCATCACCACCCTTCATCCACATCTCACCCCTCCCTATTTAATGTCCTATCAAGCCCTAATCCCCAAAAATCCAACCTAGGGAATCCCCCACACTCAAACCGTAGCCTCCACAAATTTTCTCCATCCTCTTTCCTTTCTTCTCCTATTTTTCTTCTTCTCCTTCTTCCTTCCTTCTTCTTCTTATTGTTTTTCTTCCTTCTTTCATTGAATTTTGAATTCAAAGGGGGGGAAACACTGTGCACTTTTTCCCCCTCCCCACATACTGAACCCGGCGGCCAGCCCCCAAGCCCGGCCCTACAGTCGAGCCCCGGCGGCCCTCTGTCAGCCCGGCGGCTGCCAACTCCGGTTCTCCCCGCTGTTCCCCGACTCCCATCCCCGACTGCTCCGGCGGCCCTCTTCTCAGCCAACCCACCCCGGCCTAGTCCCCGACTTCCCTTGCACTCCGGCCCAGAGCTCCCGCTGGCCTGCTCGCAGTCCGGCCTCCCACCATCAGTCGAGCTCCCCCTCTGCGTTCTCCCTCCTACGCTGCACTGAACTCCGGTCAGCCAGTGCTCGGACCCCCTCTGCAACTCCAGTCAGCCAAGACTCCGACAACCCCTCTGAACTCCGGCTGCAACCTCCCATTCCTCCCTCCGCTGGCTGCCAACTCCGGCCGCGGCTCCACGAGTCGAGATCGACCCCGGCCATCAGCCGGCCAACTCCCTCAACTCCTCCATCTCCTCCTTCCATCTCCACCTATCACCACCACCATCACCAACTATCACTCCCCCTCTTCCCGTCAACTCCGGCAGGAACTCCACACAGTCCGGCCGGCCAGCCACCCCGACAGCCCCCTGTGAGTTCTTCTCCCCTTCCCTCCTTTGTATATGTTTATACGTATAAATACGTGTACGTGTGTGTATTTGTGTAGGTGTGTATACGAGTATTAGAATGTATCTTAGTATATATATGCATTAGTATACTTTCGTATAGTATGTGTTAATATATATACGTATAGATGTTTGATATACGTTAATGTAGGTATATAGCATATTTTTATTAATGTATATATGTATATATACATATATATATCTTGCATAATTCTCTATTTTATATATACGTATTCAATGTATATATATTAAATTATCTGTAAATATATATGTATATGTATTTGTTAATGTATGTATTGGTATACACATATATATATGTATATGGACGTATTTGATATATGTTAATATATAAATGTACGTATTTTGGTAAATATACAACTATAGCAAGTATAATTTATATTGGTATATATTTTTGATATATATATATATATCTTTATTGTTTAGTTGGTATATGTATATATATATTTTTGTATATATATACTTAATATATTTTCAAATATGTATAATTAGTATAAATGTATATATATATATTTTTGTACATACAATTAATATATTGTATATGTATTTAATGTGATGTATTAGTATTAGTATATATTTTAATAATGATGTTAACAATATATATATATAGTAAATTATATTTTGACATATATATATGGTACATAAATAATTGTTCAACTAATATATATATATTATACATGAATTAAATGGTATATATATATATATTGTATATGCATTTAAATTGGTGCATGTATAAATATTGTAAGTATTAATAAGTGTAATGTATATTTATGTATATCCTACTAGATGACCCTAGTTGACTAGTGCCCTGCCTGGCATGGCCCTGAGGCCAGTGTATTTTTAGACTGTGTGTTAGGATAGCACCTGATACAAGTGTTATTGTGATATATTTTTAGGACTGTTGCTTCACCCAGGGGATACTCTGGAACAGGATATCCATAAATACCAGCTAAGGACCCAAGGCAAGTACATTCTCTGATAATTTCCAATTTTTGATAATTCCTATAAATTCAATAATCTAGAAATATTACATCTGAATCCTTGACACTGTGCTACACGGACTAGTATAGCTTGGATCTGCAGTCATGAGATGTTACCTTGATTATCGTATTGACATTGTATACGACATGTATATTAGACATCGTACATGATAGACTGGACTTGTTCGTGTATCGTGGCGTGTCATGGTTGGATCCACAGTACTAGTTGGGGGCGGGGAAGTAGTTAGTAAGAAATGTGATCATAACCTCTTATTGCAGTGTAGAACAATTGTAAGTGTTAATCATGCTCTTCACCCATGATTAGCCAGGCCCTATAGCTATCGTACATATTCCTAAGCCGATCACATTTCGAAACTACTATTTCAAACACTTAGAATAGATTACAGTTCCCTATTTAAATCATATACTACATCACCCGTATATGATACTGTTCCTTGTTCTTTTCATTTTCATATATGCACTGACTGTATCATATTGTCTATTGCCTGTCTCTTTACTTGCCTGTCTCTCCTTTATTGCCATTGCATTTATTTCACTGTCTTCTCAGTATCTAGCATCATCTGTTTATTACTTTATAGTCCTTATCAATTATATGGAACTATTATTTGAGATTTGTACTTTGCTCCTTCCTGACTGGAAACATTTTTCCAGACTATGCCTTAGAGGACCGCTGTCCGACACTTTTTGGACCATATGGTGAGTAGCTGCAGACTTGGTAGTTAGTTGTGATTCCGGGAGGTCTAGCCGGAATTACTATTTTTAGTTAGCTCTTTAAGTAGACTATTTGGTACCGGATTTGTCTCCGGCAGTTTATATGAGACTTGGATAATTGTTGAGTTAGATTATTACTTCTTGACTTGTGTTGTATTTAATTTTATGTTCGATATCTTATCGTGCTGTCATCCTGTGGTTGAGTATGTGTTTGTATATTTGTGTCATCCGTGCCTCCTTATGGAGATTGGATGCTTGTGTGAGATTGACTAGATAGTATCAAGACCTTGACAGCGTTCTACCGCCGATGCTGCGGCATAGGCTGGACGTACCCACGCACTCGTACCCCTAAACCGGGTGCGGGTCGTGACAAGCATGGACATATTGTTGAAACCGGTCTTTTCCTACTCAATGGCCTCTCACTTCCGCTCACATGTTGGAATTATTCCATCATGCCTATATCTACACTCTCTTTTCTCAGATTATGAGTCCTTTGTCCGCTCTCCATCAAATTACACAAAGCTCAGTAACTTTGGTTGTTTGTGCTATACATGTCGTCGTCCATATTTTAATGATAAACATGAGTCGATCCATCCATTGTGTCTTTGTTGGGTACTCTCTGACCCAAAGTGCATATCTCTGTCTTAATCCTTCCACTTTATAAATCTACTCATTCGTCATGTCAAATTTGTGGAATATGTCTTTTTATTTAAATCAATTCAAACTCATCTAAGTCGTCCAAGTCCAGAAACACTCCTAAATTTGTTTACATCTGCATCATTTCTCCTCCCTACGATTGTGCCACTAAATACGCCATCAACAACCTCTCCCCGGCTCGGATCCATCTTACTGTCAATTTTTAATCGACCGAGCCCCACATTCTGGTCGACCATAACAGTCTAGCAATACCATCAATAGCCTACAAGCCCACCATCGCATTCCTTACCACTCTTTACAGACCCACCAATACCCGCACCATGGCCACCCGAGCTAAAAATAATATATATATAACCGTCCAAAAATTTAATCTTACCACTACCCTCACCTCAAACTGTCAACCTGAGCTGCACACAGTGACCCAAGCCCTCAAAGATCCTAATTTGCGTCAGGCTATGTTTGAGGACTATGATAGTATTGTACGGAATGGAACATCGGAACTCACTTGATTCAACACAAAATCTTGTTGGTTGTAAATAGATTTTCAAAATTAAACGTTTACCTGATAGCTCTATTGACATGTACACCGCACGACTAGTTGCTAAAGGGTTTCATCAGCGCTTTAGTATTGATTATCCTGACACATTCAGCCCGTTTGTGAAATCTACTACTATCCGCTTGGTTCTCACTCTTGTTGTTAGTCGTAGATGGTCTCTTCGTCAACTTGATGTCAATAATGACTTTCTACAAGGTCATCTCTCTGAAGATATTTTTATGTCACCACCACCAGATTTCCATAATCGTGATAATCACATATACTAGAAGCATGAAATTTTTTGATCCATGCGCATGCAGTGGTATTAAAGGCCATGCAACAAGGAGGACTAAAACTATCGATGCGACAAGGAAGACTAAACCACCGATGCGACAGGGAGAACTGAACCACTTATGCGACGAAGGACAGTAAATACCGATGCGACAATGTTTGCTGAACCATTGATGCAGCTCAGACCAGTGGGCTATTTATGCAGCTAAAGAAGCTTTAACGCCTCAGCCGCATGCGTTCTGACACGAGCACTAAATACTCCTTAGAAAGTTGTACCACTCCAGAAGATGTGCATCCGTCGGTTACGCAAAACGACAACAATAACTCAGCAAAATGATTATTTTGTCAGTTACAGCGGATCACTCCACGTGGCACGAAACGAAGGGAGTGATGCAGCAAGGCCTCGTCAGAAGAATAATGTGGCAAAACTCCTCCAGCTTTAGTGATATATGGGGCAAATGAGTCATGCGACAAAGTTTGTTCCTAGCCGCATCTTATCCCTCAATGACAGATGGTAGTATTCATTACCAACGTGCATACATTACTGCACCAAAAGCGTACCCGTCATTACATGACGCATCCACGACCAATTCATGACCATAGGTGCATGACACGTGTCAAGTCGACCATAATGTTTGTGCATGTTCAGATCCATAACGTAGACGGTTATCGTAAAGATCGGATGCGCCAACTACAATTTTGATGTACCAAAGGCTGGAAACTGTGATTTTTTGGTTTGATGCGGGTAAAGTCGTTTCTGTGCGAATGACTATAAATAGTAGGGACATGTGCTTCCCAGGGGATTGAAGTCGTATACTCGGGAGTCAAATTATCCAGTGAGTCAATGCCAGTGAGTCAAGACTTAGCAATTTTCTTTCGTCAATCGATCATCAATGGAATAAAGGAGTTACCTGCACAACTCGATCTCCACCATCACACTTACCCAGATTCTTTTTTTTTCCTTGTACTTAGGAATTCAGTGTAATCTCCTTTGTACTTTCTTTATAGAATTTGAAATCAAAAGTTAGCACACTTTTTTTGTGATGGAAACAAAAATGGCGACTCTGTTGGAGAGTTTCTTCTCCTATGACGAGAAGGTCGTGACGTAATATGACGTGATAAAACTGGGTTTAACCCAGAAGTGTTGGTCGTCAAATTCGACCAACAAGCGTTAGAGAACATGCTTTTGGGGGATAGCTCAAGTCCCTTACAGAGGCTAGCAAAGCTTAAGAAGACCCGCATGACCTGGGTTGCCAAGGCCAGTACTTCACACCCAAAGACTGCGGAGGATGCGCCTCCAATGAGGGGATCGACCACCACATAACTGATCCATGCATATGTGATTTCTGTTGCCCCCGCTGGGCATCACGATGCAGTACTTTTACATGAGCGTTATGCATGCGATTCTGTGAAGAAGATTGAGGCTCATGTTGCGGCCACTCGCCGCATCATAAAGGGTGTTGATATATTGTTGTCTTAAAAGTCGTGCACCATGGCTAGAAGGATGGGTGCTTATCACTTGGGCTCTGACAGAGGAAAATACTACAATGTCAGAAACTTAAGTGTTAAGACCTCGTCCAAAGCCATGTGCTCATAACATGGAGTGCAAAAAATGCAACATTGTGTCGCATCATGTCTCAGGCGCATGAAGGCTCATGCACGCGTCAATGATCATGAAGCTAGCCTAAGTTCATCTCAACACCCGCGCATCCAAGACGGGAAGAAAAGTTGTCTTTGATAGGATCTCCCACAACAACACTCATGCACGCGTCAATGATCATGAAGCTGGCCCAAGTTCATCTTAACACCCGCGCATCCAAGACGGGAAGAAAAGTTTTGTCTTTGATAGGATCTCCCACAACAACAACAACTCCATGTGCCAACTTTCTAGAAATGGGAACAACTTGGACTCGCTTTACTATGCACCAACGCGTGCTAGTTCAAAGAAGTCGAGGATAGTACGAGCCATGCACACTAAGGCAACTGCTCAAACAACTGACCAACAACATGCGCCATTGACTGTCATGCGTGCTGCTGATGGAAAGTTGAATCGACTTGATGCAGTAACAGACCTATGTAATCATCTTGGCTGTGCACATGAAGTGGGTCAGTTCTAAAAGTCTTCCTGGAACAAACATGGTGTAGACTAAACCACCGATGCAAGTTCATCTTAACACCCGCGCATCCAAGACGGGAAGAAAAGTTTTGTCTTTGATAGGATCTCCCACAACAACAACAACTCCATGTGCCAGCTTTCTAGAAATGGGAACAACTTGGACTCGCTTTACTATGCGCCAACGCGTGCTAGTTCAAAGAAGTCGAGGATAGTACGAGCCATGCACACTAAGGCAACTGCTCAAACAACTGACCAACAACATGCGCCATTGACTGTCATGCGTGCTGCTGATGGAAAGTTGAATCGACTTGATGCAGTAACAGACCTATGTAATCATCTTGGCTGTGCACATGAAGTGGGTCAGTTCCAAAAGTCTTCCTGGAACAAACATGGTGTAGACTCTACGCATGAACCAGGCCATGGAGTAAAAACTATAATAACATACCCATGCGCTTAGTTTGGTTGTGCGAATGAAGTGGGTCAGTTTCACAAGTCTTCAATGAACAACTTGGGTGTAAACTCTGCGCATGAACCAGGTCAGGGAGCAAATAATTTTCCTATAAGCCCAGGCGCACAACTTGGCCATTCGCATGAAATGGGTTTAAAGGTGGAATTTCTCTCACCGGACTTACTTGACATATTATGTCAAAAACGCAAGGCGAGAGAAGCTACTACCAAACTTAAAGAGCCTCTTCTAGGGCACCACTATGCTAGTATTGTCATCAAATGCTGCGCCAAAGTAACAGGCACTCCAGCTAGGCAGTGCATGTTCCAACGACTATAATTAGACGCACCAATCCAACAGCATCTCGAAGAACAGATGCAAGGTGGACAATAAGAAGACAAAGATGACCTGCTTTTTGCCTCATGCTGCTCAACTTGGATGTATCCTTCCATAAGGAAGAGTTCAAGGGAAGGTCCATACAACCCTCCAATCTCGACCGGTGCACCAAGAGGTCGACCATAAGACAACTAACAAACTGTACCTACTGAAGGAGTGTTCTAGGGCACTCATCTAAGATCAAGGTCTTCATCTGAAGAGACTAAAACACAGCTAGGGGTGGTATTCCTCTAGTATATGAACAAATAGGGCAGTCGGGGGTAGTAATCCTCCGATGTTATATAATAATCCTACGTTCTGCGAGTACAGTAATACTCAAGGAACTGAAGATGACGCACCTGAGGGTAGAATCCCTTTGCGAACTACAACAACTAGTGGAGCATCTGAAGCTCGGTATAGCAATTCTCACGATTTTGAAGATGATGGGTTGATGCCAACCTTCCTTGGGGCAGTGAGCCTCATGAATAAGAAGTTGATAGTATCAACTCCAGCTACACTGCCCCATCTACCACTCTAAGTGTCATGTCAGTATACATGACAAGTAACAACAATGAAGAGGGCAATAACGACTACAATGCCTTGATACTCTAGAAGCAATGATGTAAGGCATGAGCGCGTTAATGCAAACCATGACCCAGGCGATATTAGAAATTCGGGCAAATATGGGTCCACCACAACCACAAGTTCTAGGAAAATTAAATTAGGGTAAAGTGAACAAAGAGGAGTCTAATGCACCTGCTCCTACTCCTCCAACTAATGGTGTCCCTCCTTTACCGGTGACGTAAGGGAATCCACAAGATATTCTATGATCGTCTATTCCTCAATAGATAAATGATACTCAGGAGGCTATCCGAAAACTGTGAGCCCACCTGGATGCTTTGAACAAAAAGGAGAAGCTCCAAAAGCTCGTGATAAGGCAACTATACCCTCCCGAGTGGAACAATGTGGTATGTCCTCTGAAATACAAGTTATAGTCCCTGATAAGACATCACCCCGTCAATTCATGAACTATTTCAGATCTATGACAGTACACTTTCCTTGGGATGATGCTTTACTCACCCAACTATTCGTCAGGGCGTTGACCGAGGTAGCTTACGAATGGTTCTACAGTCTGCCGGATAACTGCATCGCATCGTTTAATGACCTTCATGGTCTCTTCCTTTCACGATTCTATGATGTGGGAATGGACATAAATTTTTTAACCCTGATCGATATAATGCATTGGTAGAAGGAGTCTTCTCATGCATTTATAGAGCACTTTAAACAGACAGCTTTGATGATGCCTCATACTATCCCCGAGCCGATACTTATGGACACTTGCAGGCAGAATCTGACACCAACATTAAAATTTTGTATAGGCATGATGCAATTCGATGATTGGTCAGCATTTATTGCAAGTGCTGACATTGCTGAAAAGAACGCAGATAGTATCCCACTGCTTGGGATCAAAGTACCTAGTTCTTATAATAGGGGCAAACGTCCCCAAAACAATAATAACAAAAGTCGTAACGCTAAAGGAAAGGAGGCCTTGACCGTCAATATTTCCAAAGGCGCTCATTCTTTCTAGTCTAAGTAGAAGCATCCGGAAGAGCCAAAGCTGAAGGAGACATTCTCTTTTGACGACGACGACGTTGTTGACATTTTTAACGTACTGATGAAGAGCAACAAACTCAAATTGCCCGACATCAGACGTCTTAAGTAGGCAGACAAGGTTAATGACCCTAAGTACTACATATTCCATAGATACCTGTATAATGCTAAAAAAAGATTGCTACGTATTGAAAAGACGCATCCAATAACTGGTTGATGCTACACGCTGAGTTTGAAGATAAGACAGTCATGGCCAATATGTTGTCAATGCAGTTCGGTGATTTCCCGGTGATGGAAATCCAAGATGGTATTGTGCCAATTTCCAAGGCAACGATGGAGATTGTTAATCTTCATCAGTTCGCAACCAAGCAACATGGCTGGTACCACTCACCATAGCACGAGTGAGGTCATGTGGGTTCATCTCGACCTTATTTAGGACATGGAATAACAAGCAGTGCCTTCAACTTCCAAGCCCAAGCGAAAAAGGGAAGATGTCTAAGCCATGTCACATGGTCTCCCCTTCAACTAATGAAACCTTATCCGGTGAAACTAGGTCTGGCAAAACCTATTTACGCAGCTATGATCTGGTGCAAGAAGATGCTACACCTTCAACCGCTGTACCTGCTGTTCCAGTAGTACTTGAAGCGGGTATGTCCAAGCCTTCCACGACGAACAAACAAAAGAAGAAGGAAACTCGCTTCGACAATTCTCTGAAAAAGAACTCTCCACTAGGGTTGGACAAACCCTACAACATCAACATATTAGCACAGCTTGCTAATACGTCGGCAAGGTTGTCACTCTTCGAGCTTTTTTGTCAATCCTAAGAGACCCAAGATGCTCTGAGCGAAGCACTACAACATGCCGACTCCAACTTGGCCCAAATTAAGAAGCCAGATGAGTATCCTGTTGCGTGCCCATGTTAGCCCAATGTTTAAGTTGCATTTTTGAATATGGCTAATAGATTAAGTTTAGCATTATGATAATCGATCAATCACTATAGTAATTACTACTTAAAGTCAACATTGTCTGGATATGCATTAATATTATAATATTTGTTTCTGTATATTACTTTGTTCGTCTAAGATGTACTTGCAGAAAGCAATAAGCAAGACCAACATGGACATATTCAACGAAGAAATGATGATGAGCCAAAGACAGCGTTATACCAGTAGATTTCTCTAAACCGCCTACGACATCTCCGGAGCTCGCAATCGGGGGTTCTGTTGTCCGGTTAGCGGATAGGGGTCGGGGGGGTGTCGACATCGCCAAAAATAAATAAGTAAATAAATATATATATATATATATATATATATATATATATATATATATTGTGTATGTGTTTTCGGTAAAGGTGTACAATTCTTATTTATTATAAATTGACAAAGAGTACAAGAGAAACCTTATACAAGAGAATCTAAGAACAAAAGATCTGGGGTAAGTATGATAGTAGAGATCGAGCACTACAGCGGCTCCTTTACTCCGTTGACGACCCGAGACCAAGAGGGGGTCGACGAGGCTTCAGCGGCGCTCTATCTCCTCCTCTTGTAGAGGCGGCTAGCTCTGTTTCCTCTTTCTTTTACATGTGGGAGTATGGATCTCTCGATTCTTTGCATATGGAAAAATACCCACTATTTATATCCTTCAACAAGGCATCACGTAGGCGCATATATGTGAATTGCATGACGCATAAAACTACATGCGCATGAGAGTTGGCAGGATCATAATGGCGCATGGCACTACGAGCGCATGACACCCTTAGATATATAGGGGCACATGGCACTGTGGGCACATGAGACACCTAGATGTAGGTGGGCACATGGCACTGAGGGCATATGAGACACCTAGATGTAGGAGGCCGCATGGCACTGCGGGCGCATAAGACTCCACTTAGACTATTGGCGCATTGGCCAGAGTCCCTGAGCCACAAGGAGTTAGACTACTAAGACGCATCATTATGGCGCATGGAGCAAGGTCTCTAGGGCGCATGGAGCAAATTTTTCATAATTTTACAAGACCCCCTTCAAAGTTTCTGAACTGAAACTTTGTAAGTTTAAAGTTCAGAATACTTTGAATAGAAGCATAGAGGATATAGGTACAGGAACTACGTTGGCACACGCGTACAAGACTTCTTATGTTTGGCACATCCACAGAGTATTTTTTCTTCAGCACAGCGCGTTATTTAGAGCATCTAGTTGTTGGGCGCATGGAGTAGCCTGGCTAAGCGTAGCGGACTTCTAGGCGCATTGGACTGTTGGGCGCAGTGGACTGGGGAGAAGGTTCATTCTTTGACCCTTAGGTTCATTCTGCGATTTCAGTGCCTAGTCATTAATAACTTACCTGCTATAAATAGAGGGCTTTAGGGACGAAGAGAATAGTGTATTTCTCTCTTATCCTCATGTCTCTATTTAATTGAGCGCGGGGAGGCCCATAGAGCGGTTCGTCGACCTTATCCCTCTAATGGTTGATTACCTGTCGGCCGTCGGCGAAGGTATACAGCACTCTTTTCTGGGTTACTGGGGCACTGTATGAATCTTTCGGCCCGACGTACATGGTTATAGCCGAAAGGCTTCATCTTGAGGATGCGCTGATATGGAAGATTATTTCTTGGCAGCATGGGTAAAGTTGTCCTTGGACACGCACCTGTGGCATGTGCCAAAATTTGATGCGCGATCCCACAGCGGGGCATATTGGCCTCTACATTACGACAACTACCTTGGCACTGTGGTGGTTGTACGCCTTAACACTGATGACGCTTGTCCGCAGCTTCTCTGGCTGATCTGCTGCTTGGCGCATGACACTAAGTGCACTTTTGTACGATCTTGTAATCATTTTGACTTTGGTGTGTTCGTTTATGCAGGAACTGTCTCGGACTGCTCTGAATGTTATGGAGCATCAAAGGATATCATAGTCACCATTTTTTGTGGTGAACATGCACATTGTCCGAATTTTCGTAATCTTTCAACCTAGCTCACTTTAGCTTCTTTCCATATGCGACCAAGATGTATTGGCTGGATCTCAGGTCGAGTCCTGATGGACTATCTGAGTGGCAGCGGCGGGGCTAGTTATCCCAACATGTATTTCTAGTTGCGTTCTTTCACATGACAGAGTTGGGTCTGTAGCTGCTCAGCTCTGTGTTGCAAGCTCCCTTGCTATCCATCGATATGGATTCTTTTCTCGCACTGAGGATTTTGCTGAAGTGATGACCCAAAATTCGTTGAGCTGCCAGTTTTACACGCGTTGGTACCAGAAATAACATAGCGGGGTCCCCTTCTTTTCAAATGTACTTATGATCTTGAATATTAATAAAAAATCCTTAAATGTAATAGACTTCCATATGTACTCATGATCTTGAATAAAATTTTTGCCTTAATTCCTGTTTAGAACTTTTCTCGTTGCTATACATATCGTGGTTTATGAGTACTATACCAGAGGTATTATGGACGTGGTACGACGTCATTACGACGATAATGCCAAGCCCTGTCAGAGGTAATACAGACACGATAGGTTAGATTAGTTCCATTAAGGAAGTTTAGTGGGGACACCATCTGCGATGGTAGGGATACTATAGTGTTGGACCAATAGCTCAGGCAACGAGTCAGTCGTAGTTTGGATGTAATTGCCTTCTTTTCTTGGGGAACACAAACATCTTATAGTTCAGAGGTGAACTACTTGCTTTATAGAGATTTGGTGGAGATATTAATTAAAAGGGATGAGTCAGAGGTAATATGGACGTGACTGTCTTCTTTGACGGAAAGAACGACTTACAGTTCATAGGTGATGTGGACGTGAACCATTTTGCCTTGGAGGAGTTTCGTGGATTTGTTATCTATTGCACGCTCGGGTCTCCCGGGTATAGATAACAGATTTATCTGTATTCTACAGATTGGTTGTAAGTACTACACTTTCATATCCCTTTGCTAGTGTTTTTTTTCTCATGCCAAGCTTTAGGCATAGTAATTTTTTAGGAACTTGCCGTTGATTGGCATCATGAGCAAGTCACCGTTAGGCTTAGCTAGCCTGTATGCGCCACTAGAGTAGAATGTCTCTACCACAAAGGGACCATACCACTTGGGTTGGAATTTTCTTGCTTTTTTGTGGGTCTTGATTATTGGTCTTCTCACTGCTAGAACAAGATTGCCGACTTGGAAAGTCCTTCACTACCCAAATAATACATTTTAACGACGACAAAAAATATTGCTAATTAACCAAAAAATGTCGCTAATTAACCAAAAAATGTCGCTAATAATAATTAGCGACGTAATTAACGACGTTTATGTATCGTCGCGTATTCCATGGTCGTTGACAACAAAAATGTCGTTATTCGTCGCTATAGCGACGTATATTTGCGACGTAATGACTTCGCCGTAGTTTCGACGTCCATCGTCTCGATGTCGGTACATCGACGACGTCCTAAAGTGTCGCCAAACATCGCTACAATAGCGACATAATCAGCGATGTTCTGCAAAAAAATGCTGACATGGTATAAATTAACATGTCAGCATTATAGCGATGTTTAGCGTCACTTAGCGACAAAAACTATTATTTAGCGACGAAATCTCCCCACCGCTAATCGTCGCAAGACATTGCTGAACGTCGCTATTTTTGAAATACAGTACTTATAGTATCTTTACTAGAATGTTCAAATGTTATGGAAGAAAGGCTATTGATTATCTTTTTTATGCACAAGAGGTTCTTTGTGAATTGTTAAAATTCACAAAAAATTCAAAGGGCACGAAAAAGGTAATCAATAACCTATTTTTCTAACATATGATCATCCCAATAAAGATACCATAAGTACTTTATAATAAAATATTACAACTATAAATTATTTATACCATATATAAAATATTTGTTGAGATATTAACATTATAACCATAAATTATTACAATATAGGTGATGATGGGGACTTGGGCGTCGTAGGGGAGGCATGAGCAGGCTAGGTGTTACGGAAGAAGTCGGCGCTGCGGGCGGATATCGGTGGTGCGGGAGTCGTAGGGGAGGCGAAGGACAAGGTGGTGGGAGTTAATGAGGGGGTCGTGGTCAGAGTTATGGAGGATGCCGCTGTTGCCGATGATGACGCAGGAGTCGTAGGGTAGGGGGAGGAGGAGGTCCGTCGAGGTGAGGACGGAGGGGTCGAAGTGGCGGTGGTAGATCCAATCAAAGAAGGGAGGGGGTCGAGGGGAGGGGGATCGAGGCGGAGGAGAAGGGAAGGTGGGTCGAGCGGGTGCAGATGTGGAGTAGAGCGGGTCGAGGCGGAGGCGGGTGGCGGAGCGGGTGCGGAGGCAGAGGGAAGGGGAGAGGGATCGAGGGGGAGGGGAGGGCAAGGGGGGTCGAGCGGAGAGGAGGGGAAGGGGAGTGGGAGTTGGGAGAGGGGTTAAGAGGGTTATTTATAGGGGAAAGAGAATTTGAACCGACCTAAATTTCCAAGATTTTAGTGACGTCCAGCGACGATAATTGATATTTTAGGGTGGGAATCAGAATTTGAATCGACTCCGTAAATCGATGACGATATAAAGTGTTACCAGACGTCGCTAAATTTAAAAGTTTTGGGACGAAAGTATGGGGAAAATGAAACGTCGAAACCCTATTCGAAACGATTTAGCGAGGCCTAATATAAGCTTCGTTAAATGTCGCTAGTTTATAATATTCGGTGACGTACATGTAGAAACGTCGCGAAATATCATTGATTTAAAAAATATAGCAACTTTTGGCGACTTCTCGACGACGTCCATTTCCATAATATTAATCGTAGTCGTTAGACGTCGTTGAATGTCGCCAACAGTGACGTATTGCGACGTCATGTTATTACGTCGCTAAAATCTATAATATTAGCTATTGACCCAAACTGGATCACAGTCAACCTAATTTCGATAATTAATACTGTGATATTAGTTATGACTCAATTATGACACATCGATTACTAGATGAGATATCAACAAACTTCGCCGAACTACTACTACATCTTCTTTATTATGTTTCAGAGTCTGTAAATTTCTATTTTGTTCGAGTATAGAAAACATATACGTTGAGTCGCTCTGTGGCATATCAACCCTCAACATATTTCCTATAGCTCCACCAAACAAACAACCAAGTCCAAAATTAAACCAAAACTAAAACCAAACCTACTCAAACCCAGTTATAGAGCTTCTGGTCTGAGGCAGACCGAACTCGGGCCGAACTCGGTCCTTGACCGAACTCGGGCCGAACACGATGCCCTAAAAAGTAGCAACCTAATTTTGTGTTCCACTTTGTAATAAGCTGTCCAAATGTTCAATTTTTTGAACGTTAGGGGACAGAACTCTGGCCGAACTCTATCTACCCAGACTAGTATAAATAGAGCATGAATTCTCTTATTTCAAATCATCCCCTCATCTTTCAAGCTCTCAATCTTCTAAGCTCTACTCCTCTAAGCCATACCCTTCCAAATCTTATTAGCCATAACTTCCTAATCCCTTAAGGTGCCTCGGTACGATTCAGCTATAAGTTGTACAAGAGGTGTAAAGTGTTCTCACTTGAAAAATTCTAAATTTTGCTTCTGCGAAGTTAAAGCAGTCGAGCGCTTTGGATCAAAAGCTCATATCTGTAAAGAAGTGGCAAGCCTTCGGATCAAAGGTTGTGTTTCACTGATAGTGGATTCAAACTCCGAGCTAGAGTTCTCGGGCCTGGACTAGTCTTCCACGAGGGAAACTAGGACATATCGTTGTGTTTGCGTTTGCTCTTCCTTACTCTATTTACTTTTTACATTATTATTCTTTGATTATTTTCTTTGTTAGTAGTTGCTTACTGGACTTAGTCTTAGTCTGTTTTAATTGATCACTATTGACACATAACTCTATTCATCCCACTCTAGAGTTGCCTATACATAACTTTATTAGCGAAATCTTATTCAGGAGTCACTAAATATGTTGCTAATTTGACTTATTTTGGTAGTGCTTTCCTTCACTTTCTTATTGAAGGCGCCAAAAAGCCGAGCTTGAATAGCTCAATACATTGTTGAGCCAGGAGATGTTTTTCGTTGAGTGCCTCTAATTCTTGTAGGCGTTGCCGGTTGTTGTCTTCATCGGTCAGCTAATCGAAAAGTGCCCCTCGAAGGGAAGTAATTTGGGTCTCCAAAGGAAGTACAACTTCGCTTCCATAGACCAAGGAGAATGATGTACTGCCAGTCGGAGTTTGGACCATCATGCGATAGGACCATAGATATTTATCCGGCTTCTTATTCCAGTCACATTTGTTAGTTGAAACAAACTTTTTGACTAGCTTGATGATCGTCTTATTGAATGCTTCGGCTAATCCATTTGCTGCTGGATTATAGGCGGTTGAAGCTATGTTTTGTATTCAATTTTTATTGCAAAATCGGAAGAAAGTATGGCTTACGAACTGTAGACCGTTGTCATGAATGATCCTACAGGGTAAGCCAAAGCGGTAGATGACATAATGTTTAAGAAAACTGATCACGTTAATGGATGTCTTTACTTCCGTGAGTGGAACTGCTTCTACCCATTTGAAGAAGTAGATTATAATAGTTAGGATGAACCGATGCCCAATAGACGTGGACAGACTAATCGGTCCTATAATATCCATCCCCAAGCTTCGAATGTCCAGACGCAACTATAGGGCGTAGAAACTCCGAGGCTTGGTGGATAAAGTCCACATGGATTTGGCACATTCGGCACTTCCTTGCATATTCGACAGCGTCTACCACCATTGTTGGCCAGTAATAGCCCATACGTTAGAGACGGTCTTGAAGCTTAAGGCCAGGTTGGTGAGCACCACAAATACCGTTATGGAGTTTGCGGAGAGCTTGTTTTGATTCTGCATCTGATAGACATCATAACAGAAGCCCGTCATAGGAATGATGGTACAATATTTTAGTGGCTGTATCATAATAGAATCGGAGGAAGCATCTTCTGATGACAGTGGCCTCCTTTGGATTGTCCAAAAGGATCCCATAGACTGCAAAGTCTAGAAATGCTAGTCTCCAATCTTTGACATTGGTATCGACGTCCATAGAATGGCTTAGTTTAAAGCATAATTTGCTCTTTGGGCATACTAGTTCCCGACCCACCATTATGACTAATTGATGGGTCTTTATTGGAGTCACCAAAGAGGCAACAAGGCCGACGAGTGCGTCAGCTTCAGTATTTTGAAGCCATGATACATGTTCTATGAACAACTCCGTGAAAGTGGAAATCATGTTGATGACAGCCCGACGGTAAGGGAGTAAATCCTCGTGCTAGACTTCGTACTCGCCGCAGACTTGACTTACTATTAATTTGGAGTCTCTATAGGCTTCCAAACTGTCAACCTATAGCTGTTTGGCTAACTAAAGCCTAATAATAAGAGCATTGTACTCTGCCACTGTCACGACCCGCACCCAAAATTTGGGCATGAGCCGTGGGTACGTCCAGCCTACGCCGCAACATCGGTAGTAGAATGCTGTCTAGGTCTTAATACTACTAAACATAACTCATAACCTATCAATGATCTCAACTACATAAGGAGGACAATGAATAATACATAGATCAATAGTTCATAATATATACTCAATCACAATAGCTATAAGAAATAAATGGCACGATGAGATGTAAAGATAAGAAGTACTGACATACGTCAAGCACAACAACTAAAAAACAACGACAGATCTAAAGGCTAGCTGTCCAACATATTCTCAACAAAAGTCTCAACATAAGGCTCAACAAAAGTACAAAAGATGCATAAAATATAACTGTCTAAATAACTGCAGGTGGTGTCTCCTTTAAGGGGAGGGACTCTTCTAAGATCTCTGGTATGTGGTCTCCCTCTACACCTGGCCCATAGTATATAGGACAAAAGCCCTCAAGGTCCTCCGAAAAAATATTATCCAGTCAGGATTGGAACGAAGTACAAGCACTAACAATAGTTTTATTTATATTGACAAAACTATAATACAGTATAAAGAAATACAAGATGAAGAAATATCAAAAAAAAGGAATACTAGAGATAATAAAATATTGGAGAATATGTAATCAATAATAGCACAACTAGCAATGAACAGAAATATAAGTGAATGCTAGAACAAGTGAAATAGAATACAGGAATAAAATCTAGGTAAGTGTTTGAAATATCAGTCTATTATGTGATCGGCTTGGGACAAGATCAGGCTTGTTATATATGATTAGCTATGATACATGTGAGGTCAGGCTAACCATCTGGTTAGCTATGATGTGAGCAATAGTCAGGCTAATCATATATAACAGGCTATGAGGCATATAAATGGTCAGGCTACACCCAACATGATATGTGGGGTGAGATATGATGCATGTAAGTGGGGTATGATCACATAATATGCTAATATTTCCTCGTCTCCATCTAGCATGATGGATTCCAATTACGACTTCTCATGACACGGATCAATGATGCTAACCCATGTATCTATAGTGTCAGAATCAAGTACGCTATATAACTAGAATCATAGAGATGATCAACAAAATACAAACTGTCAGAGAATGTACTCGCCTGTGGTCCTGAGCTGGCAATACCAATATCCTACTTCTGAAGTCTCGCACGAACGATCCAAGGTCCTATATATATAATATAATAATATAATAGCATCATTCGTCACACTAGTACGCACATAAATACAACTACACTGCACTTATAAACTAATGTACGTAGGGGTAATAACTGGTCAACTAGCAGGGTCGAGTGTGCACGTCTAAAATATACAAGTGTCATATCCTCGAATACCGTGCACAGCAAGAAAAATAACTAACACTAACACATGTCCAATCTCCATAGCTCGTACAACGCTAATACATGTCATAACTGGTATGTTAGGGTACACAAGGCAGTCAACTAACACCTATAGTCATACAACATATATAACACTAATAAACAATTTCCCATGAAGTATATATATATATATATATATATATATATTAAACCTAATTATTATACATACATGCACACACACACATACTAGTTATCAGGGTTTACCAACATAGTGTCATACAACACTCAACATGAAGAAGGAGCAAGTTTTGAACCTTGGTGTGCACGTGACCGAGGAGGGGGTGATGGCCGGGAAGATGGTGATGTCGCTGTGGCGATTGCTGCTTGTCGAGAAGGAGATCGACGGTGATGGTGTTGACGAAGTCGGGGTGCCGATATCGAGGAAGGTCGTGGTGATCGGTGAGGGTGGTGATTGGGTGATGGAAGTCGCTGTGGTGGTGAAGACTGGCTGTGGCGGGGTCGCCGGTCGGGAAGTCGTAAGGATGGCCTGGGCTGATGTGTGGCGGGTGGTCGTGACCGGAAAGGAGAGTCGTGGGGAAGATAATGGTGGTAATGGTGATGACTGGTGGTGGAGGTGACGATCCAGCGGAGATGATAGGAAGTCAGGGACGTAGAGGCAGTGAAGAAGGCTGTGGCGGGCGACTGTGCTCAGGCGGAGGAGTCGAGGGCCCGGTGGTTGGGTGATCCGGCAAGGGGGATGATGGAGATGATGATGGTGATATCGTGGGTGATGCTCGGTTGCAGACTGTCCCGGTGGAGAAGATGAGTCAAGGAGGAGGAGAAGAAGTTGTGGGGTCGTGGTGTAGATGGAGTTATTGTCGGGCTCCGGCGGGATGGTCAGGAAAGTCGACTGTTGCAGCGGTGAACATTAGAGGGGAGTTAGGGTTCCGGTTTTTGAAGAAGGGGTTGATGATGGCTTAAAAAATAAAGAGAAAAGTGTTTATGTATGAGAGAGAGGAGGGTAATGATCACCGAGGGATTAGGGTCGGCCATGTGCTCCTTAGGATGGGGATGGTTTCTAAATGAAGAAAAATGGATGGCTAGGATAGTGTGTGTTTGAATGGAGGGCTTAGGATGGCTAGGGGGAAAGGTTTGAGTGTTACACACTCCAAAAATAGGGAAATATATTGGTATGACCGGTCAAAGAGGGGGGATGTTTCTTCATGTCTTGGGTCCAATGGGAGGTGGACACCTCATTGTACTTTTGCATAAAAGCCCCCAACAATTAGAAAGTTGCACAAAAAGTGGAGTTTGGGATTGAATGAGGAAAATATCATGTTTGGTGTGATGTAGTGGTTTAAAATGGTGTGTGAAGTTTAGTATGAACCTTGAGGATGTGAGTGGAGGTTTGGGTTTGTAAACCCCCTAAATTAATTCTATAGATAGTCAGGTATGGGATGGAAAATTTTATTTTAGCAGCAGGTGATGAGGTTTAGAGTAGGGTTGCATATGTCTGTTATTTATTAATTAAACCCTTGGCGCGCCCTACCATTGTTGAATTATTTGGAGCCCAACATTAGCCCATAAATTCCATCGGACTGTTGTACTTTTGACATGACCCACCAATTTAGGCGCTGGACTTTTCCATCACTCAAAATCATATTTCCTTGTGCTCTAAATTAATTGCACAATTTTCCATAACCGAAATCCCATAATTAAATTTCGTATCGGACACCTATGTCGTTACCTTCAATTTTGAGATACCAACTTAATCCGTTGAGCCGGACCAACTAAAGGGTCCAAGACTGACTCCAAGCCCACACCATTTTTGACCTTTGTATCACTTCCAAATTTAGACCCCAAGTGCCCCCATTTAATTTAAAAGCGTGGGACATATTTAGTCCAATTAAATCGGGGATACCAACTTTGACTAATCCTATTTTAATCCTAATTTAATTCCAATGACCATTTATTTAAGCTCATGCCAAACACACAACATCCCCTCACCCTATAAAACACCAAATACCAATTTCCCCATAATTTTTCCATCATTTCATGTGTTTGGGCGAATACCCAAACTTAAGGGGCTAATTTACAAATATTGCGACATGTGGCACACCCTCATTGGTCAAGGCCAAATGGAGAGGCCACCCTCTTCTTTGACCATGGTCAACCTCCCTCCCCCCTTTGTTTTTTCATGAAGAAACAATTTTTTTCATGAGTAATCCTCACCCCACATTTGAAATGGATAGATCACCACCCTCCAATCATCACACTCTAACCTATAAAATATCTACATCACATCCCTTCCCCCAAGGCCGGCCCTAATCCCCATATTTGGGAACCCTCCCTCTCTCTCTCCCCCCTCTTCCTAATACTACCAGCCAATAACTTCTTCCTTTCTTCTTCTTCATCCTTTCTTCTTACTTCTTCTTCTTCTTCTTCTTCTTCTTCTTCTCCAACACTCTATTTCACCCCCTCTATTTTAAACCGAGCAACCTCCAGCCGCACCACCTCGAGCTACTCCGGCCATCCCAGACGGCTGCCCCCACCTCCACGTTACTTCCTCCGCCCGCTGACCCGCTGTCCACCAGTCTCCAGCCGCACCACCTCGAGCCACTCCGGCCATCCCCGACGGCTTACCCCACCTCCACGTTACTTCCTCTGCCTGCTGACCCGCTGTCCACCAGTCTCCAGCCGCACCACCTTGAGCTAATCCGGCGGCCTTTCTCACGACTGCCCGAGCCCCCTCTCTCTTCGGCGTCCCCCCACCGGCCGGTGAAGCTCCTCGAGTCGACGAACCCATTCGACGTGAGCTCCAAAGGAACGACGACGACCTTCAGTCTTCTCCGACCTACTGCCTTCAGTTGAGCCAGCGGTGGATCCCCCCCCGATCCGGCGTACAAGCGCAACTCCGGCGCAGTCCCCACGTTGAACCCGCAGCTCGACGCTGCAGCCGCTGTTCTCCGGCGCTGCCCTACCACGTCGTGGTCCCCGGTCCAGCGTCGATCCAAACCCCGACTTCACTACTCTCTGGCACTGTCCTCCCTCGACTCCCCACTCCGGCGAACACCCCCACCATCGACATCGTCGACTCTACTGCTGCCACCACCATTGCACCATCTCCATCCTCATCATCATCGTCACCACCACCAGTTGAGCAACTCCGCTGCCTCCTCCAATCCGTCCATTGCTGTCGTTCTCCCCCGCGGCTCCGACAGCACCACCACCGGCTGCTGACCACTCCGGCACAGTCACGAGTCCCTCCGGCCACCGGTTGTTCCCACCACCACCTTCGTCTTTAATGTCATCCCCACGAGCCGAGCTCCACCTCCTCACGGCGAGACCAAGCACCACCGTGCGAGGCCTCCTCATCGTCTTCAACTGTTCACTCTGGCCACACCCCACCACCAGCATCTCCATCACCCGGCCAGCAACCTCGTCGTCGAGGTATACCACTCATTTCCCTCTCTCTATTTTTGATATATATATGGACTTGTGTATTAGTTAGGGTTTATTTATAGTGTAAGTGTAAGTATAGTGTAAATGAGCATGGGTTAATGATAAATCTTAGGGTTTTAATGTTGAGTTTAGAATTTATTTTCATAAATTTTGAATTGAATTTATGATATACAAGGAGTTAGGGTTTGAGGAAATGAATGAGAGTTTAGGGTTTATTCTTCATGGAATTAATGGACATGCATAGAGTTGGGGCATGCTGTTATAGAATATAATCATCGAGGCTTGGGAATTATAGGTGCATTGAAATTTAAGGTTTGAGAAGCAGGAGATTGATTATGAAATAGTGTGTAAAAATCAAACCATTAGTCAGTGATTGAGGACTGAGAAATATTAATAAAGTTATTGGGGAGCGGTGCTCAAATAATTTGTGGACTGTATCTATAATCGAGGGTTTAGATAATTAGTGATTATTTATTTCGAGAATGAAAATTAAACGTGCAGGATAATGTCTAGGGATACCAGGAGGAATTTGAGGATTACACATACTTAAACTACTGAACATTGTGATGAATATAAAAGGATTGAGGATTGGGTTGATGATATTGTATAAAGGACTAGTTTGATTTGATGTAACGTACCAATGGTCAACCTTGGTCAACCCTCTAGCGTCTTGTCCTTGTGAGTCGTAGCTGAGACTGAGCTTATGTATAGATGTGTCACATCCCTGTTTGCCGTGTGATAGATTATTGATTGAGTTTGTATCTCATCTCTAGGTACTACGGGACCTGAGGAATTGGATGTGGTACCGGATCCCTGTCATCAGCATCCGAACGCAGGCAAGTGTACCTTGCCACCCTGTATTTCAGATTACAGATATTTATTATTTCTTTATGTACATTATGCGCGTATGTTTGGTTACGATCGATACTTCGCGTCCGAATCACAACCGGGTGCAGACATTCGTCGTAACATCTTAGAATGATTGTTAGATATTCGTAATACCTCGATGTATGTACCTGAGTATATCGATACCCCAGGACACACTCATATACTGTGACTATGCCGAATTCCTGTATCCTGATACTGACATCATGACCAGAGACTAGGACGACCTTAGGGTCGTGTCTGTTGAGTTATTTCTGTTTGTCGAGACTGTTAGATAGAGGTCTAGGTTCAGCGCACCATCGTTGACCGCTTGGGAAGGAGAAGACAGTTAATAGACGTTTGGGCTCCTCTACACGCGCTTATATATGTAATATTTATGTGGTGATCCTGTATCTAGTGTAGTGGTATCAACCGTGTGACTCTTTGCCCGGAGCTGCGGTACGTCCTGTGTGTCTCCGTGTCCGGAGCTACGATTTTATTTTGGATAGCCCACGCGTCAAATATTGTCTTTAAACTGTGTCACACTGTTTGGTTATGATAGAGTACCCTGTCATTGTACTTGTACTTTCTGTTATACTTGGCATGCTGTATTTTATACCTTGTTACGTCCCTCTGAGGACCTAGTCCCCTGCCAGTTTTGCAGCATAGACGATTACGGAGCATTTGAGTTGCTGATGGAGTTGCACGTCTTGCGGGCACTATACCAGGTACTCATATCATTTCTACTAGCATTATGGTTACTTTATTCTTATTGATTATTCATCTGCTGTTGTAGCCTAGTTTTTATAGACTCATCTCTTCTCGAGTCTATTCGAGTTTGTGTGTTATTGGGCAGCCGACTTTAGCACATATAGCTCTTTCTTGTATACTGCTGTACATTGTGGTTTGAGACAGAGAGGTTTACATTTATGGGATATCTAGATTGTGCCCTTTATATTATATAGCTTATACGTATTCAAGTCAGACCAGAGTCTAGTCGAATGCGTAGCTGGCGTGTCCCGTATTCCTGGTCCTACGTATTTTGGGACTGGGGCATGACATATTTTTGTGGTGGCCTATGCGGGTCCGTTTTAAATTATCTTGGTCACCAGACTGTGCCAAGCGAGCCTGCAAATTAGGAATAGATATTATGATTGTTGAATAGGATCTCAATCCATAATCGATTTTAAAACTCTTTGTATGTGATTATCGCCCTTGGACTTCCAATTTGCATTCATTCAATTTCCGTCAATATCGTTATCCTTGTTTCTCATCCCCTATTGTTCGGGAAGACGAATGCTTGTTATTGATGATTTTCCTCCAGAAGAAGATCGAAGACCAGACGACAGAAGACAAAATTCGTGTAATATTCCCTGAGAAGATTGTTACCTTATTAGGATAGATTGATAGGTTCTTTTAGGATTCTAGAACTAGTATGGAAGGTTAGCAAGAGAATTGGACCCAGTAGTACCCTACCCGTACTTGAGATAACAGTGATCTTGGGAGTACTGGGAGCTGGAAAGATTGTTGATCATGACCTAGAATAATTAATGGAAATGCATAGCCTGATGATGGAAACTAGTGGTTGTATATGATAGCAATACTAGGAATGATGATTATGAGCTAGAGGAGATGAGATTTTAGGACCTCACTCGGAAGATGATGATTACCAAAAATTTTTGTATGTGCTTGGGTGACGTCATTATTATAAACGCACTATGTGACCCGGAACAATAAATAACGGGAAGAAGAATTTTGAGGGATAAAATTTTTGGGAAAATTTTAAGGAAAAGAGAAATTATACTTTAGACAGGGAAGAACTTTTCTTTTAGAGGATTAGTGTGTAAACAGAATATGAGAACTTATTTTGAGGTTAAGTCTGGACGATGACACCGTCCTAGCATGAGTTGATTGAACCAATACTACGCGACACTAGATTATCGACGTAGTTGCATTATATTTATAGGCCACCAGGTTACCCTGAGTTGAGTTTCTTCAGGGAGCCCAGGAGTATGGTGCCCTTCTACCTTAGGAGTATACAATGCAGGAGGTGAACCAGTGTACCACCGTATTATATCAGAGTTTGAGGATATATTTTTAGAGAATCTTCCAGGCCTGCCACCTGACAGAGAGATAGAGTTTGCTATAGAGTTGACTCCAAGAGCCGAGCTGATTATTTTCCCGTCTTTAGACTAGCACCGATAGAGTTGGTTGAGTTAAAGGTCCATAATAGAGGACCTCTTAGACAAGGGTTTCAGTCGGGCTAGTATTTCTCCATGGGGAAATACCCATCTTAATTGTGCCAAAGAAAGACGGGACGGTACAGTTGAATCAGCTAAGTGGTGCATATGTATTCTCGAAGATCGATCTCAGATTAAGCTATCATAAGATCAAGGTACGGAGAGAGGACTTTTCGAAGACGGCTTTTCAGACGTAGTATGGACACTATGAGTTTCTAGTCATGATATTTTGTTTAACCAATGCGCCAGCAGTATTTATGAGCCTAATGAACAGTATTTTCCACCAGTACTTAGATAAGTTCGTGGTGGTAATTATCGACGATATATTGGTGTGTCGAGCTAGGTGGAGCATGAGAGACATCTCAGGATCATGCTGGAGACGCTAAGACAGAAAGGCTGTATGCCAAGCTCAGCAAATATGAGTTATGTTTAGATAGAATAGATAGTCTACGTATCAGGACAACTAAGGGTTCTTGAGAAGGACTATCAGACGCACGATCTAGAGCTAGCTACAGTAATAATTGTACTAAAGCTATGGCGACACTACCTTTATGAGGAGTGTGATAAGATTTATACATATCATAAAAGTCTGAAGTATGCCTACACGAAGAAGGAGCTCAACATGAGACAGAGGCACTGGCTAGAGTTGATGACAAATTATGATATCGAGTTGCAGTGCCACCCTGGTAAGGCGAATATAGTAGCAGATGCCTTAAGCAGGAAGCCCATGGCATATTTTTATGACTCATCGCCGGTTGTTAGGGGATCTTCAGGATTAAGATCGTATTGCCAGGCATGAATGAACAGATGGCCAGTCTCGAGGTTCAGTCCACATTTATTGAGGGGATCAAGGCAGCCTTGCCTAGGGATACGAGATTTAGACGACTGCAAGAAAGGACAAAGGCTGACATACAAACGGGACTCAGGATTCATGAAGACAGAACATTGAGGTGTGGAGATCGCCTATACGTTCCGAGTGGCGAGCTACGCCAAGAGTTGATGACCGAGGCTCATAGCTTGATTCATCCTGGGGGTACGAAGATGTACCGAGACTTGAGGCAACATTTCTGGTGGCATGGGATGAAGAAAGAGATTGCAAGATTCGTGGCAAGATGTTTAGTTTGTCAGCAAGTCAAGGCTGAACATCAGAGGACTGCAGGACTATTGCAGCCGCTTCCTATTCCCGAGTAGAAGTGGGAACACATTACCATGGACTTCGTCACAGGATTCCCGTGGAGCCCTAGCTGGAAGGATGCAGTTTGTGTTATCGTAGATAGACTCACAAAGTCTGCACATTTCTTGCCCTTCAGAGTTGTGAAGTCCACGGAGATATTAGCTGACATGTATATGAGGCAGATAATACGATTACATGGAGTGCCTGTCAGTATTGTATCGGATCGTGATTCTAGATTTATGTCACATTTTTGATGGAGTATACAGAAGAGTCTAGGAACTCGTCTCAAGTTCAGCACTGTATATGTCACGACCCGCACCCGGAAAATCGGGCATGAGTCGTGGGTACGTCCAGCCTACGCCGCAGCATCGGCGGTAGAACGCTGTCTAGGTCAACTATCTAGATAACTCACAAAAAAATCTGCCATGACCTCTCCAAAAGGAGGGCAACCGCTCAATCAATATAAAACTGTCAAGATCTCAACTCCAAACGGAGGAGCAATATCATAATGATAATCAAGTACTCAATCACGAATCTAAGCACGATAAGATAACACAGAAGGCTAACAACTCCAAAGTCTAACCAACAACAACTACTAAAACCACCACAACATCAATAATAATAATACATCATCCAAAATAATATACAATGCAAGGTCTCAATCCAAAACTGGAGACAAATTCGGTGCTAAAAGCTAATAAAAACAACAATAATGTCTCAGTGATCCCGGCTACTAACCCGAAAATCACCCCTAAACTAGAGGGTCCCTGTCTGCACCATCGACAGGCTCAGGTCCATAAAACGTCGGGCACCACTCCTCCAGATACTCTGAAAAATATGTCCAGTCAGGACTGGAGCAAGTACATCTCTAACAACAGTTCCATTTAATTGATAAAAACTATAAAACAGTTATAGCAAGTAGCAAGAAGAGTGAAGCAAGTATGAAACAAGAAATATATAAATCACTGGTGCATAAAGGTAAAGGTGCAGGAATATCAGAAACAAGATAGTAATAACTGCAGGATACAAGATATCTAAGCTAAGATCAAGTCCGTGCACATGAACGTGTAGTGAGTCCAATACGAAAAACATATAGTGAGTCAAGTCCAGAAATATGTAAGTGAGACCAACAAGAAATGCAAGTGAGTCCAGACTATAAAGAATGAACTCGGTGTCTTTGAAATACTTGTTTCGACATGTAAACAGCTAGGGGTAAGTACGGCTCACCTGGCACTGGGTGCGCGGCTGCTATCATTCCAGATTAGACCAGAGGAAGTGATTCCTGATGATTCCAGATGGGAATGTTTACATGTCTACTCGAGTATTTCCTAGTCCCGACTAATACAAGTGGATCCAAGACCCGACACGCAAATCAAGATGAGTCCAGCCTGAACATGAGTGATGCCTGTAGTGATGCCTGTAGGTGATGCCAGTAGTGATTCCAGAATAGAGGCCAAAAATATGAAATATACCTGTCACAAGTAAATGAATCCAGAAATATCAGTCAGTGTCCCGTGTTGTGCCAGAATAATCAGATGATACTATACTAGAAGCTGAATCATAATAATCATCAGATAATGAAAACTATCAGAGAATGTACTCGCCTGACGTCCTGAGCAACTGGCGATCCGAACCGGTGTCGCAAGGACCTAATATGAAAAGCAAGGTTAAAAAGGTTTCTAATAAGTTAAACAGATATAAAATAATTAAAAATAGGCTTCTAGGGTCGTTCTATGTCAAACAGGTCAAACCGGTGAAACCTGGGTCAAAAAGTCAACTTTGGGTCCAAAAAGTCAACACTGGGTCAAAACTAGGTCAAAAGTTGACTTTGGCGGTCAACCGAGTCAACTACGGTCAAGTCTAGGTCAAACTAGGGTGCTCCTGAAATTCTAGGTCAAACCGAGGTCATTAAGCTAGAAAACTCACAAACTCGCCTCCTTGAGGTACCGGGATACCCTCGGTATCCGATACCTCAACCTACGCTATATACCCCGCCTAAACCCGCTAAAACCTATGCTAGCACGCATAAATATATACACATAAGCATATAAAAATCACTCTAATACTATTCTTAGGCTATTGCTTAAATACCCCGCTCGAAACTCAATACCTTGGATATCTCAAGGTATTGAGATACCTCGGTATCTCAAGGTATTGAGATACTGCTCTAAACTCAACCCGACTACCCTTCTAGCTAACTAACTATGTATAAACCTATATATCTAGCTATAATCTAGGCTAAAATATAGATATCTAATACATATAGGCATATACCTATATATCTTCATATATACACATATACACATACCTTATGTATCTTACCTTACCTATACATATATACCTTACCTTACCTATACATATATATATATCTAGATCTAGATATCTTACTATCTATCTAGCTATGTATATATCTATTTATAAATCTATCTATCTCTCTCTCTAGATATCTATAGATATATATATATAGCCATAGGTATATATATCTATACCTTAGATATTTACCTTTCTAACTATATAACTATCTATATTGATATCCATTTACCTAGATATCTATCTACCTATTCATGTATCTATCTATCTAATACCTATTTACCTATCTATCAACTAGCTATCAATCTAACTATCTAACTATGCATGTACCTATCTATCTATCTAAATAACTATCTAGCTATCTATTAATCTAATCTATCTATCTAAATATTTACCTATCTATGTATCTAACAATCTAACTATCTAATACTTATATAACTATTTAACCATTTATCTACCTATCTATTTATCTATCTATCTAGGCATCTATCTATCTATCTATCTATCTATCTATCTATCTATCTATCTATCCATTTATCTAACTATGTATCTATATATCTAACTATCTATCTAATTATCTAACTATCAATCTATCTATATGTATCTAATATCCATATATCTAACTATCCATCTATTATCTAATCTATATATCCACCTAACTATTAATCTAACTATCTATTAATCTATCTATCTATATATATATGTATACCTCTCTCTCTCCCTCGCATGCTGCTTAAACTGCTGCTGCTACTGCCTGAATTGCTGCTGTAGCTGCTGCCTGTGCTGCTACTGCTGCTGTTTATGCTGCTACTGCTGCTCCTTGCTGCTGCACCTGCTGCTGGTGCAGCAAGTTGCTGCTGCTGCAGCTACTGTTCTCAGTTTCCAGCCTCCCCCCTTCTCTCATACACACACACACTCACTCCTATATACATATATATATCACTATATATATATATATATATATATATATATATATATATACACATACATATATATATACATATATATAACTCTATAGATATATATATATATACACTAACTTATATATATATTCATACACATACATATATACTTATACACACATATTAACACACACACACTCACTCAAACACATATCAACACACACACACATACAAGCACATATATATATCTATATATATATATATATAAACACATCTATATATATATATATATACACACTAATATATATATATATATATATATATATATATATATATATATATATATATATATATATATATACACACACACTCAAACATATATATATATATGTATATATATATATATATATATATATATATATATATATATATATATATATATATATATATTCTCGCTCACACACACTCACTCTCACACACCCTCTCACACACACTCTCACACACACTAGCACACACTCTCACAAATACACAACCACACACACAAATACTCCTACATATATATATAAATATATATACTTATATACACACAAACTTATATACATATATATATATATATATATATCTAAACACTCACTCACACTCACACACACACTCACCTACACACATATACTAGCACCAACACACTCACACAAGCACTCACTAACACACTAACACAAGCACTCACTAACACACTCACAAACACATAAAAACAACATATAAATAGAAATATATATATATAGAAACACGCACAAATATATATACATATATATATATATATAAACACCACACAAACACAACACACAACACAACGCACACAACGCCCACAACGCTCACCATCACACGCCCAACGACCCCGACAAGCACAAACACCTATAAATATATAAAATATAGCCCAAAAATTCTAGCACACTCTCCCCGATACTAACCCAACGCGCGCACAAGCCCGAAACTAGAAAACTATGCCGAAATGGCCGTTCGGTTATTTCGACGAATACGCGGTGTGCGGTTCGGAAAACCTCCTGAAACGCACACCAAACCAACTCAGAATTGGCCCAAAATTTACCTACGGGTCCTAAACGATGTCTAGGTCCTAGAAAAAGTGCTACCCCGTCGATTCTAGGCCCGTGGCAAAAACGCGCATGCACTTAGAATTGGCGACGACGAAAACCCCAAATTCGCCCGAAACGCCCGTTTCTCCGTGACGCGGCTTCCCATGTCCGAACGGAGACACGCACTCACCCTCAAGACACCCGACAACGCCTACCTAGGTCCATCTAACCTTGGACATCACCCAAAATTGGGCCAAATTCGGATTCCACCCAAAATTGACACAAACCTAGTGTTAAAGTCTCTAAACACAACCCAACTAGTTCCAACTTCCTTCCACGGGTAGCCTAAGGGCCTAGGAAGGTTCTAAACTATTAATTATACTATAAAAGAGTAATTACAAGGGAAAAATTAGGGTTTACCTCTTGGGAGTTGGAATCCCAAGTCAAAATCTCCAAATTGCTCCAAATCCACCAAACCAAGCTTCTAAGCTCCCAAATCTAGCTCCAACACCAAATCTAAGCTCTACCCACCTAGGTTGGGGAAGAATGTTGGGTTAAGGTTCACATAAAAGTAAGAAATGGAAGAAGGAAGAGAAGAAAAAGAAGAAAACTTACTTGGAATCAAGGTGGGAAGAAGAAAAGAAGAAGAAAGAAGTAGTGGAGAAGAAGAAGAAGAAGAAGTGAAGAAATGTGGTGGGGAGGGGCTGCTCCTGCTGTGCTCACGGGTCTGGAATGGTTGGGGGGGGGGGCGGCCACTACACACTAATAAGGGTTACAAAGTCCAAAATATCCAAAATGCCCTCCTAACTTGGTTTTGGGTTTCGGGGTTCCAAAAGCACTCAAACTAACTCCAAATCTCTCCAACTAACCCACTAAAAATATAATAAATATTTTTAAGCCCCAAAATAATCCTCACAAGGGTGTTGGTCGGGTCGGACATGGGTCCACTAGGATTTGACATGGGTCCAGGCTAGCCAAAACCCTAAAACAATCAATAAAAATATAATACAATCAGTAATTAATTATAAATACAATTAATTATAAATAATACACAATTAACTAAATTAAAAATAAAAAAATATCTGGCTCTGGAAATGGGGTGGTGACAAGCCTATCCTCCTTAGAAAATTTCGTCCTCGAAATTTAAAGTCAATCACTCTCTCTAGGTCAAACCCCCAACAATCATAGTCAAAAAATTCTACCTATACAATATACAAGATCATGGTCCTACTGGTCATGTTATCACAGTCTCAATCAGGGTCACTACACTATCTACCACAGCACAAAGAAAATCTAACAGGTACTAATGAAGCATACCACTAGGAATGGAAAAGGACAGGAAGAAGAACAAAGAAACAAACCTGCTAACCCGACACCCGTAGCATCGGCCTCCTCGACCGTCAACACATAAGCCCTACCCTGCTGGGGTGTATCCCTCTGCTGGTGCGGGGCATGATGCTGTGCCACAGGTGGCCTAGCTCCAACTCTCTGATCCTGTGCTCTACCCAATGGAGGTGCAGTAGGGCAATCTCGTATCAGGTGAGCAGCGGATCCACAGAACAAATACACCTTCAGCCTCCTCCTACAAACATCCCAAGTGTGTCCTACCTTCCTGCAGTAGGCACAAGTGGGCACCCTCTGATCTTGACCTTGTTGCGCTGCCTTCTGCACATAGGGGCGCTTAGCCGGTCCCGCACTGCCACTCGCACTGCCTGAATCATCCCTGCCTCTCTTGGACTTGAGCTCCAAGTCATCCTCTGCTCTCTGAGCATCTCCTACTATCTGTTCGAAAGTCGCCTCGCGGTCGCTCCTGGTCAAAGACTTGACCGCCATGACCAAGCCCTTGCGAAACTTTCTCGCCTTAGCTGCCTCACTCAAGCCCTCCACAAATCTGCCCAGACGGCAGAACTCCGCTGCGTACTCGTCCACCGTCATGCTCCCTTGGACGAGTGCCTCAAACTGACCCTCCAAAGCACTGAGCGCCATATCTGGAAAAAACTTCTCCTTAAAAAGCCTCTTGAAAGCCTCCCAAGTAAGCCCTGGCGCCGTAATCCTCGTATCTGTGCGATACCACGTCAAAGCGAGGTCGAACATCTGACTGCCCGCTGCCTCTATCTATATGCTGTCTAGAATCTGTGCCAGCCTGAAGATGCCCTCAATCTGCTCTATCCAGTCATCCGCGTACAGGATCCCTTCTGTACCACGGAACTTTTTGGGCCGCATCCTCTGGAAGTCGATAATATTGCCCGACCTCGGATGCTGAATCTGATCTGCCTGTGGCTGAATCTGTGCTACCCTATCTACTACCGTCATGGCCACCTGGTGGGCGTTCTCAATGCCCAGCCTCATCACATCCACTTGACGGTGCTGCACGTCCATTATCTCCCTGAAGAACGCAAATAACTGCGCGACATCTACTAGAGCAGAAAGTGGTAGAGGAACCACCAGAACGAATGGGGTAGTCCTCGGATCGACAGGTGAAGGAGGATCCCTGAGAGAAGCAGATGCTCCCTCAACCGCAGGAGTAGTGAGTGGAGCGGTAGCAGCTACCTGAATACGAGCTGGACGAGAGGTAGCAGACCTCTCAGTGGCAACTGCTGGGGCGGTACGATGAGATTGTGTCTTCGGAGGCATCCTGAACACAGATCAAAAGAAGTCAATACGGCGCAAGATACGATATCATCAAAGAAGGACAATAATATTTCAAAAGAAGCAAATTCAGAATAATTAGATGGGAATTGTTCCTAGTCGTGATTGAGTACACTCTCATCCTAGATCCTATATCCTAGAGCAGGCCCGCAGCAGTACAACTAAGTTGTTGTACCACCACGACATCGCACTAATTGCGAATCGAGACCTGCATGGGCCCGCTACCAAAAATGTGTCACGACCCGCACCCAAAAAGTCGGGCATGAGTCGTGGTTACGTCCAGCCTACGCTGCAGCATCGGCGGTAGAACACTGTCTAGGTCAACTATCTAGATAACTCATAAAAAAAATCTGCCATAACCTCTCTAAAAGGAGGGCAACCACGCAATCAATATAAACCTGTCAAGATCTCAACTCCAAACGGAGGAGCAATATCATAATGATAATCAAGTACTCAATCACGAATCTAAGCACGATAAGATAACACAGAAGGCTAACAACTCCAAAGTCTAACCAACAACAACTACTAAAACCACCACAACATCAATAATAATAATACATCATCCAAAATAATATACAATACAAGGTCTCAATCCAAAACCGGAGACAAATCCGGTGCTAAAAGCTAATAAAAATAACAACAAGGTCTCAGTGATCCCGGCTACCAACCCGAAAATCACCCCTAAACTAGAGGGTCCCTGTCTGCACCATCGACAGGCTCAGGTCCATAAAACGTCGGGCACCACTCCTCCAGATACTCTGAAAAATATGTCCAGTCAGGACTGGAGCAAGTACATCTCTAACAGCAGTTCCATTTAAATGATAAAAACTATAAAACAGTTATAGCAAGTAGCAAGAAGAGTGAAGCAAGTATGAAACAAGAAATATATAAATCACTGGTGCATAAAGGTAAAGGTGCAAGAATATCAGAAATATGATAGTAATAACTGCAAGATACAAGATATCTAAGCTAAGATCAAGTCCGTGTACATGAACGTGTAGTGAGTCCAGTATGAAAAATATGTAGTGAGTCAAGTCCAGAAACATGTAAGTGAGACCAACAAGAAATGCAAGTGAGTCCAGACTATAAAGAATGAACTCGGTGTCTTTGAAATACTTATTTCGACATGTAAACGGCTAGGGGTAAGTATGGCTCACCGCGCACTGGGTGCGCGGCTGCTATCATTCCAGATTAGACCAGAGGGAGTGATTCCTGATGATTCCAGATGGGAATATTTATATGTCTACTCGAGTATTTCCCCGTCCCGACTAATACAAGTAGATCCAAGACCCAACACGCAAATCAAGATGAGTCCAGCCTGAACATGAGTGATGCCTGTAGTGATGCCTGTAGGTGATGCCAGTAGTGATTCCAGAATAGAGGCCAGAAACATGAAATGTACGTGTTACAAGTAAATGAATCCAGAAATATCAGTCAGTGTCCCATGTTGTGCCAGATTAATCAGATGATACTATACTAGAAGCTGAATCATAATAATCATCAGATAATGAAAACTATCAGAGAATGTACTCGCCTGACGTCCTGAGCAACTGACGATCCGAACCGGTGTCGCAAGGACCTAATGCAAAAAGTAAGGTTAAACAGGTTTCTAATGAGTTAAACAGATATAAAATAATTAAAAATAGGCTTCTAGGGTCGTTCTAGGTCAAACGGGTCAAACCGGTGAAACCTGGGTCAAAAAGTCAACTATGGGTCCAAAAAGTCAACTTTGTGTCAAAACTAGGTCAAAAGTTGACTTTGGTGGTCAACCGAGTCAACTACGGTCAAGTCTAGGTCAAACTAGGGTGCTCCTGAAATTCTAGGTCAAACCGAGGTCATTAAGCTAGAAAACTCACAAACTCGCCTTCTTGAGATACCGGGATACCCTTGGTATCCGATACCTCAACCTACGCTATATACCCTACCTAAACCCGCTAAAACCTATGCTAGCATGCGTAAATATATACACATAAGCATATAAAAATCACTCCAATACTATTCCTAGGCTATTGCTCAAATACCCCGCTCGAAACTCAATACCTTGGATATCTCAAGGTATTGAGATACCGCTCTAAACTCAACCCGACTACCCCTCTAGCTAACTAACTATGCATAAACCTATATATCTAGCTATAATCTAGGCTAAAATATAGATATCTAATACATATAGGTATATACCTATATATCTTCATATATATACATATACACATTCCTTATGTATCTTACCTTACCTATACATATATACCTTACCTTACCGATACATATATATATATATCTAGATTTAGATATCTAACTATCTATCTAGCTATATATATATCTATTTATAAATCTATCTATCTCTCTCTCTAGATATCTAAAGATATATATATAGCCATATGTATATATATACCTTAGATATTTACCTTTCTAACAATAAAACTATCTATATAGATATCCATTTACCTAGATATCTATCTACCTATTCATGTATCTATCTATCTAATACCTATTTACCTATCTATCAACTAGCTATCAATCTAACTATCTAACTATGCATGTACCTATCTATCTATCTAAATAACTATCTAGCTATCTATCAATCTAATCTATCTATCGATCTAAATATTTACCTATCTATGTATCTAACAATCTAACTATCTAATACCTATATAACTATTTAATCATTTATCTACCTATCTATTTATCTATCTATCTAGGCATCTATCTATCTATCTATCTATCTATCTATCTATCTATCTATCTATCTATCTATCTATCTATCCATTTATCTAACTATGTATCTATATATCTAACTATCTATCAAATTATCTACCTATCAATCTATCTATATGTATCTAATATCCATATATCTAACTATCCATCTATTATCTAATATATATATCCACCTAACTATTAATCTAACTATCTACTAATCTATCTATCTATAAATATATGTATACCTCTCTCTCTCACTCGTATGCTGCTTAAACTGCTGCTGCTACTGCCTGAATTGCTGCTGCAGCTGCAGCTGCTGCTTGTGCTGCTACTGCTGCTGTTTATGCTGCTACTGCTGCTCCTTGCTGCTGCACCTGCTGCTGGTGCAGCAAGTTGCTGCTGCTGCAGCTACTATTCTCAGTTTCCAGCCTCCCCCCTTCTCTCATACACACACACACACACACTCCTATATACATATATATATCACTATATATATATACATACATATATATATACATATATATAACTCTATAGATATATATATATACACTAACTTATATATATATTCATACACATACATATATACTTATACACACATATTAACACACACACTCACTCAAACACATATCAACACTCACACACACATACAAGCACATACATATATCTATATATATATATATAAACACATCTATATATATATATATACACACTAATATATATATATACACACATACTAGCTCAAACATATATATATATATCCTCACTCACACACACTCACTCTCACACACCCTCACACACACTCTCACACACACTAGCACACACTCTCACAAACACACAACCACACACACAAAAACTCCTACATATATATATAAATATATATACTTATATACACACAAACTCATATATATATATATATATATATATATATATATATATATATATAAACACTCACTCACACTCACACTCACACACACACTCACCTACACACATACACTAGCACCAACACACTCACACAAGCACTCACTAACACACTCACACAAGCACTCACTAACACACTCACAAACAAATAAAAACACACATATAAATAGAAATATATAGAAACACGCACAAATATATATACATATATATATAAACACCACACAGACACAACACACAACACAACGCACACAATGCCCCCAACGCTCACCATCGCACGCCCAACGACCCCGACACGCATAAACACCTATAAATATATAAAATATAGCCCGAGAATTCTAGCACACACTCCCTGATACTAACCCAACGTGCGCACAAGCTCGAAACTAGAAAACTACGTCGAAATGGCCGTTCGGTCATTTCGACGAACACACGGCGTGCGGTTCAAAAAATCTCCTGAAACGAACACCAAACCAACTCGGAATCGGTCCAAAATTTATCCACGGATCCTAAATGATGTCTAGGTCCTAGAAAAAGTGCTACCCCGTCGATTCTAGGCCCGTGGCAAAAATGCGCACGCACTTAGAATCGGCGACGACGAAAACCCCAAATTCGCCCGAAATACCCGTTTCTCCGTGACGCGGCTTTCCGTGTCCGAACGGAGACACGCACTCACCCTCAAGACACCCGACAACTCCTACCTAGGTCTGTCTAACCTAGGACATCACCCAAAATTGGGCCAAATTCGGATTCCACCCGAAATTGACACAAAACCTAGTGTTAAAGTCTCTAAACACAACCCAACTAGTTCTAAATTTCTTCCACGGATAGCCTAAGGGTTTAGGAAGGTTCTAAACTATTATTTATACTATAAAAGAGTAATTACAAGGGGAAAATTAGGGTTTACCTCTTGGGAGTTGGAATCCCAAGCCAAAATCTCTAAATTACTCCAAATCCACCAAACCAAGCTTCCAAGCTCCCAAATTTAGCTCCAACACCAAATCTAAGCTCTACCCACCTAGGTTGGGGAAGAATGTAGGGTTAAGGTTCACATAAAAGTAAGAAATGGAAGAAGGAAGAGAAGGAAAAGAAGAAAACTTACTTGGAATCAAGGTGGGAAGAAGAAAAGAAGAAAGAAGTAGTGGAGAAGAAGAAGAAGAAGAAGAAGAAGAAGAAGTGAAGAAATGAGGTGGAGAGGGGCTGCTCCTGCTGTGCTCACGGGTCTGGAATGGTTGGGGGGGGGGCACTACACACTAATAAGGGTTACAAAGTCCAAAATACCCAAAATGCCCTCCTAACTTGGTTTTGGGTTTCGGGGTTCCAAAAGCACTCAAACTAACTCCAAATCTCTCCAACTAACCCACTAAAAATATAATAAATATTTTTAAGCCCCAAAATAATCCTCACAAGGGTGTTGGCGGGTCGGACATGGGTCTACTAGGGTCTGACATAGGTCTAGGCTAGCCAAAACCCTAAAACAATCAATAAAAATATAATACAATCATTAATTAATTATAAATATAATTAATTATAGATAATACACAATTAACTAAATTAAAAATAAAAAAAATACCCGGCTCTGGAAATGGGGTGGTGACAACATATCATCCACAAACTGATGGCCATTTAGAGCGCAAGATACATATATTAGAGGATATATTGAGAGCGTACATGATTGATTTTGGAGGATCTTGGGAGGACCACCTAAACTTGGTGGAATTCTCCTACAATAACAGCTACCAGGCTAGCATACAGATGGCACCTTATGAGGCACTATAAGGCAAGAAATGTAGGTCACCAGTATGTTGGAGTGACGTGGGAGAGCGTCAGATACTTGATCCAGAGTTGGTGACACAGACAGTGGAGAAAGTCAAGCAGATTCAGAGCCACCTGCGTGCAGCACAGGACAGACAGAAACATTAGACAAATGTGCACCGCAGACCATTGGAGTTCAAGGAATGTGACCATGTATTTTTGAAGATATCGCCTACTCATGGTACCATCAGATTCGAAGGCAGAGGCAAGCTGAGTCCGAGGTACATCGGGCCTTTTGACATCTTAGAATGAGTTGGCGAAATGGCTTACCATCTTGCATTGCCTCCATCATTAGAGGGAGTGCATGACGTATTTCACGTATCGCAGTTGAGAAGATACGTGGTAGGCCCTAGCCACGTGCTTGATTATTTGGAGATTACAGTCGGGCCCAGTCTATCTTACGTAGAGCAGCCAGTTGAGATCCTCGATCACAGCGAGAAGACTTTGAAAGGGCAGACTATTCGACTGGTCAGAGTTGTATGGAAGCATCATTCGCCAAGCGAGTCTACTTGGGAACGCGAGGATTCTATTCGACAGCGTTTCCTGTATTTATTTGAGGAGCAAGGTACGAATTTACGTACCGCATTTGATTACTAACTTATTTTTAAATTCTCTTAGCTATTATCGTGCTTTACTTTTAATTTCGGGGACAAATTTTTTTTAGTTGGGAAGGATGTAAACCCCCTAAATTAATTCTATAGATAGTCAGATATGGGATGGAAAATTTTATTTTAGTAGCAGGTGATTGAGGTTTAGAGTAGGATTGCATATGTCTGTTATTTATTAATTGAACCTTTGGCGCGCTCTACCATTGTTGAATTATTCGGAGCCCAATATCAGCCCATAAATTCCATCGGACTATTGTACTTTTGACTTGATCCGCCAATTTAGGCGCTGGACTTTTTCGTCACTCAAAATCATATTTCCTTGTGCTCTAAATTAATTGCACAATTTTCCGTATCCAAAATCCCATAATTAAATTTCTTGTCGGACACCTGTGTCGTTACCTTCAATTTTGAGATACCAACTTAACCCGTTTAGCCGGACCAACTAAAGGATCTAAGACTGACTCCAAGCCCACACCATTTTTGACCTTTGTATCACTTCCAAATTTAGACCCCAAGTGCCCCCATTTAATTTAAAAGCGTGGGACATATTTAGACTAATTAAATTGGCGATACCAACTTTGACTAATCCCATTTTAATCCCCATTTAATTCCAATGACCATTTATTTAAGCTCATGCCAAACACACAATACCCTCTCACCCTACAAAACACCAAACACCAATTCCCCCACAATTTTCCCATTATTTCATGTGTTTGGGCGAATACCCAAACTTAAGGGGCTAATTTACAAATATTGCGACATATGGCACACCTTCATTGGTCAAGGCCAAATGGAGAGGCCACCCTCTTCTTTGACCATGGTCAACCTCCCTCCTCCCTTTGTTTTTTCATGAAGAAACAATTTCCTTCGTGAGTAATCCTCACCCCACATTTGAAATGGATAGATCACCTCCCTCCAATCATCACACTCTAACCTATAAAATGTCTACATCACATCCCTTCCCCCAAGGCCGGCCCTAATCCCCATATTTGGTAACCCCCCCTCTCTCTCTCCCCCCTCTTCCTAATACTACCAGCCAATAACTTTTTCTTCCTTTCTCTTCTTCTTCTTCTTCTTCTTCTTCTTCTTCTTCTTCTTCTTCCTTTCTTCCTACTTTTCTTCTTCTTCTTCTCCAACACTCTACTTTACCCCCTCTATTTTAAACCGAGCACCCTCCAGCCGTACCACCTCGAGCTACTCAGGCCATCCCCGACGGCTGCCCCCACCTCCATGTTACTTCCTCCGCCCGCTGACCCGCTGTCCACCAGTCTCCAACCGCACCGCCTCGAGCTACTCCGGCCATCCCCGACGGCTGCCCCCACCTCCACGTTACTTCCTTCGCCCGCTGACCCGCTGTCCACTAGTCTCCAGCCGCACTACCTCAAGCTACTCCGGCAGCCTCCCTCACGACAGCCCGAGCCCCCTCTCTCTGCGGCATCCCTCGACCGACCGATGAAGCTCCTCGAGTCGACGAACCCAATCGACGTGAGCTCCATAGGAACGACGATGACCTACAGTCTTCTCTGACCTACTGCCTTCAGTCGAGCCCGCGACGGATCCCCCCCCGATCTGGCGTACGAGCGCAACTCCGGCACTGTCCCCGCATTGAGCCCGCACCCCCGCAGCTCGGCACTGCAGCCGCTGTTCTCCGGCGCTGCCCTACCACGTCGTGGTCCCTGGTACGGCGTCGAGCCAACCCCCGACTTCACTACTCTCCAGCACTGTCCCCCCTCGCCTTCCCACTCCGTCGAATACCCCCACCATCGATATCGTCGACTCCACTGCGGCCACCACCATTGTGCCATATCCATCCTCACCATCATCGTCACCACCACCAGTCGAGCAACTCCGCTGCCGCCTCCAATCCGGCCGTTGCTGCCATTCTCCCCCGCGGCTCCGACAGCACCAGCACCGGCTGCTGACCACTCCGGCACAGTCACGAGTCCCTCCGACCACCGGTTGTTCCCACACCACCTTCGTCTTCAACGCCATCCCCACGAGCCGAGCTCCACCTCCTCACGGCGAGACCGAGCACCACCGTGCGAGGCCTCCTCATCGTCTTCAGCTGTTTACTCTGGCCACACCCCACCACCAGCATCTCCATCACCCGGCCAGCAACCTCGTCATCGAGGTATACCTCTCCTTTCCCCCTCTCTATTTTTGATATATATATGGACTTGTGTATTAGTTAGGGTTTATGTATAGTGTAAGTGTAAGTGTAGTGTGGTGTAAATGAGCATGGGTTAATGATAAATCTTAGGGTTTTAATGTTGAGTTTAGAATTTATTTTCATAAGTTTTGAATTGAATTTATGATATACAAGGAGTTAGGGTTTGAGGAAATGAATGGGAGTTTAGGGTTTATTCTTTATGGAATTAATGGATATGCATGGAGTTGGGGCATGATGTTATAGAATATAAACATCGAGGCTTGGGAATTATAGGTGCATTAAAATTTAAGGTTTTAGATGGAACGGTTTTAGTTATGGGTACGTATATGCATTAAGATTTTGTGCGTAAGTGTCATGTGAAATCTTAGGGTTTATTACATTTTAGTATATGCACTTTGATGGACATTGAGAAGCAGGAGATTGATTGTGAAATAGTGTGTAAAAATAAAACCATTAGTCAGTGATTGAGGACTGTGAAATATTAATAATGTTATTGGGGAGCGGTGCTCAAATAATTTGCGGACTGTATCTATAATCGAAGGTTTAGATAATTGGTAATTATTTATTTCGAGAATGAAAATTAAACGTGCAGGATAATGTCTAGGGATACCAGGAGAAATCTGAGGATTACACATACTTGAACTACTGAACATTATGATGAATATAGAAGGATTGAGGATTGGGTTGATGATATTATACAGAGGACTAGTTTGATTTGATGTAACGTACCAATGGTCAACCTTGGTCAACCCTCTAGCGTCATGTCCTTGTGAGTCATAGCTGAGACTGAGCTTATGTATAGATGTGTGTTACATCCTTGTTTGCCGTGTGATAGATTATTGATTGAGTTTGTATCTCATCTCTAGGTACTACGGGACCTAAGGATTTGGACATGGTACCAGATCCTCGTCATCAGCAGCCGAACACAGACAAGTGTACCTTGCCACCCTGTATTTCAGATAACAGATATTTATTATTTCTTTATGTATATTGTGCGCATATGTTTGGTTACGATCGATACTTCGCGTCCGGATCACAACCGATTGCAGATGTTCGTCGTAATATCTTAGAATGATTGTTAGATGTTCGTAACACCTCGATATACGTACCTGAGTATATTGACACCCCAGGACACACTCATACACTGTGATCGTGCCGGATTCCTATATCCTGATACTGACATCATGACCAGAGACTGGGACGACCTTAGGGTCGCGTCTGCTGAGTTATTTCTGTATGTCGAGACTGTTAGATAGAGGTTCAGGTTCAGCGCACCATCGTTGACCGCTTAGGAAAGGGAAGACAGTTACTAGACGTTTGGTCTCCTTTGTGCGTGTTTATATATGTAGTATTTATGTAGTAATCCTGTAACTAGTGTAGTGGTATCACTCATGTGACTCTTTGCCCGGAGCTGTGGTACGTCCCATGTGTCTCTGTGTCCGGAGCTACGATTTTATTTTAGATAGCCCACGCGTCGAACATTGTCTTTAAACTGTGTCACACTTGTTTTGTTATGATAGACTACCCTATCGTTGTACTTGTACTTTCTGTTATACTTGGCATGCTATATTTTGTACCTTGTTACGTTCCTCTAAGGACCTGGTCCCCTGCCAGTTTTGTAGCATAGACGATTACGGAGCATTGGAGTTGCTGATGGAGTTGCACGTCTTGTGGGCACTATACCAGGTACTCATATCATTTCTTCTGGCATTATGGTTACTTTATTCTTATTGATTATTCATCTGTTGTTGTAGCCTAGTTTTTGTAGACTCATCTCTTCTTGAGTCTATTCGAGTTTGTGTGTTATTGGGCGGCCGACTTTAGCACATATAGCTCTTTCTTGTATAGTGTTGTACATTGTGGATTGAGACATAGAGGTTTATATTTATGGGGTATCTAGATTGTGCCCTTTATATTATACAGCTTATACGTATTTGAGTCAGACCAGAGTCTGGTCAAATGCGTAGCTGGCGTGTCACGTATTCCTGGTCCTACGTATTTTAGGACTGGGGCGTGACAGGGTTGGTGTTGGGTCTAGTTTTGGGTTAGGTCGGGTCCTTACACCAATTTAATTAAAAATAGTATAAATAGTGTCTTAAATTAATTGGAAGTGCATGGGGTTAAAATTAGGTGGGACACAAGTGTCATGGACGTAGAAAACTCAGAATAGAATATTGTCATAATTTGGGTTGCACAAAACGGGCTGAGATTGTGTCTCCAATTTTGATTGAAACGGACAAAGATGCAAAATTGGGTTTATTTGGAATTAAAGATAAATATTTGTAACGAATATTGTGCGACTAAAATGAAGCATAAGAGAGGGTATTTATGAGTTACACAAATATCATGATGGAAGACTGGCACGTCTAGGATAAGGGTGTAAAATTTGTTGGAAGGTAAAAGCTAATGTAGTGCTCCAAATATCGAAGCAACGGTACGACACAATAATTAAATAAAATCACAGTGGTGAAATATAATCCTCAATAATTAATCCCAAAAATACTAATTAAAATTCATAATCCTATAATTTGGTCAGGGGTTCATCTAGTGGGTTTCTAGGTCTAGTCCACTAACCCATGCATTACTGAACACTATATATATATATATATATATATATATATATATATATAATGTATAAAATATATCATGCAATATGTTAACACATTAATTTAAATATGGTAAAAGACATAAAGCTCCTATTCTAGAATATGGTAGTGACAAGTCTACCCTCCTTAAAAAAATTTGTCCTCGAAATTGAATTAAACTAGCACAAGAAAATACAATCAGACAAAGAATTATACCTCAAGTCTCAAAGAGATGCGGGTACTGCTCGCGTATTTCGTCCTCTCTCTCCCAGGTTGACTCGCCTGGAGAGTGATGTCTCAATGCATCACGAACTAAGGGAATAGTCTGGTTCCGTAATACCTTCTCTCTATGATCCAAGAGCTCTACGGGCTGTTCGGGATAGCTGAAAGTCGGTCCAACCTCGATCTCTGAGTGATCTAGTACGTGACTATGATCTGCCATGTACCGTCTCAGCTATGACACGTGGAACACGTCATGTACTCCCTCTAGTGCAGGCGACAAGTCTAGTCTATAGGCCATTGCACCGACCCTCGCAAGAATACCAAAAGGTCCGATATAACTTGGACTAAGCTTCCCGCCTCCACCAAAGCGAATCGTGTCCTGTGTCAGAGAAATCCGTAGGAACACTAGATCGCCAACCTAGAATAAATAGTCTTAACACGCAATCTACAACAAAATAATCATAAACTAAAAATAATAAAACCTATACCTGAAACTCTAGGGGTCTACGGTGGCTGTCGGCCCAATGCCGCTGTCTGTCCTGCGCCACCCGCAGTCTGTCTCTGATGAGTTTTACCTTTTCTGCTGCATCCACGACCATTTCTGGTCCTAACAAGGCTCTCTCTCCGACATTATCCCAAGATAATGGTGTACGACACCTCCATCCATATAAAGCCTCGAATGGTGACATCTCGATGCTGGCCTGGTAGCTGTTGTTGTAAACAAACTCTACCAGGTGTAAAACCCTAATCCTAAAAACCATATTTACTTTTTTTTATTAATAATTAAATTATAGAAATTATGAGCTAATTAGAGGAATTAGAATTTATTCAATTTTTATTTTAGGTGTTTGTGCATTTAGGGGATTTATGGAGCCATTATAAATTTTTCCTAATTTATTTCATGTAGGAGACCCTTTGGATAGTTGATAGTTTAATGGTATGCAATAATATAAATTCTAGAATTTTTCTATGTATATATATATATATATATATATATAAATATATATATATATATATATATATATATATATACTAAATAGAAATAGAAAAAGAAAGAAAAAGAAATGAAAAAGGATTGGAAAAGAAAAAAAGAAAATATAATTGGGTTATTAAACCCAAACCCTAATTACTATCCTAAAACCCCTTTACCCGTTAAACCTATAATAACTAAAGAGCAACAGCCGCAGCAGCAGAGGCTATTCTCTTAGCCGCGCGGACCCTCTTCCCCCGACCCGCTCTCTCTACATCTCTCTCGCTATATATATATACCTCATCTCCAAAACCCTAACCCTAAACCTCCCTCTCCCAGCCACGCGACTACCGCCGCCAGCCAGACCGCCGCCCGGAGCCGCCGTTCACCGCCGGAGTTCCTCGTCGCGCGACCGCGCACAACCCCGCGACAGAAATTTACTGCAGAGTACCTGTGTTCATAACGTATTTTTCGTCTCTCCGCTCGACCAAACTCGACCCCATCTTCACCGGTACATTCATGACCTATCCCCCATCCCATGTTGTATGTTAGTTGATCTCGAACAATGCGTAAACCTAGGCAAAAACATCGACCAATTTGGCAAACAACGACAACTTTTGGGTATCGCAGAAAACTGCGGCAACTACCTATGTTCACGGATTCGTATCTCCCACCACAGTGATCCGAATTCGGATTTTCTTTTTGGTATGCGAAGACCACTTGACCTAGTTTATTTTTTGTCAAATACATTAATTTATTAATTGCTGTGTGTAGAAATTAATTTGTTAAAAAACCACGAAAACCTTTTTTTCCAAATTTCAGAAATTGGGATACAGAGCCTGCCCCGTCAAACGGGACCGCCCTGTCATGTACCAAGTATACCAAAAGGTGTGCATAGTATACCCAGACGTGTGGATTTTTGCAAAAACTGATTTGGACGCGTGTGCGCGTTGAAATCAGCCCGTATCTGCGAAAAATCCTCCGTGTCGCAACTTTTGCAAAAGCCCTGTGCATTAAGTGCACGCTCGTCAGAATACGACAAAACTTGTGCCACTGGACTCGTGGTATCTCGCTGGTCCTGTGACCCAATTTTTATACAATTTTGAGACTGTTGACCAAGTCGCTAATTGGCGGGCCCCATGGTTGACTTTTTGGGCGACTTTGTGTTCGGCTCACCGGAATCCATATTTGGACATACCGTTGGGTTCGTACTGATATATAGAGTTTGTTTGACCTATAATTTGTCCCATTTAGAGATCGTTACCCTTGGCACACTTTTTGGTGCAAAGTGGCCCACATGCGAAGTCCGCTTTGACCCAAAATTATCGTTTTGCCCCAATGTCCAAATTGGACGAAAGGGTAGTATTTTCTAGCTATTTCGCTTATTCTGGAACGTTGGTGATATTTATTTCAGCATCCGAAGATGTTTGTTCTGAGACCATAGCTTTTGATCCGGTGTGTTTGACATTTAGACGTTACATTTTGCAGCTTCTTGCCAGGCAAGTATACCTTGCCATTGTACTGTTATTCTTTTTCCATATATTGCATGCATCTTTATTTTATGTCTTTAGTTCATATATTTTAACTGCTATATAAAATATGCGTCCAAGGAAACTTGGGTGCAACGACGGTGTCGTCGTTATTATTTTTATTTATGTATATACATTGACCTTGTTTATGAGACCTTCCCATTATCATGAAGCATTATTAGGTTTCATTTGGCTGTGACACATTTTTACACGAGTTGTGAGTCTCATATAGAGCACAGACTTACGTATTGACTGATCATCGGTATATGTGGGACGTGCGTTAGGGATAACTGCTGATAGAAATATTGTATGCTAGAAGACTTAGCAGTTATTAGTAGTCCAGGGACATAGTCTATTGTAGTACGGTGGTCCAATCCTTGTCCTTGTTTGGTTGCAGGGTTGGGCTATTGTACTAAAGATAGATTATGAACCAAATCGTGTCATGGATGTGACATGCTTAGAGCATGGGGTAGGGAGAACAACAAGTACCGTATTTTGGGCTCCTTTGCACTTTTCTTATTATAACCCGGAAGCTCCGCTGGAGATACGGGCGGTGATGACCCCATATATTATAGGCGGCCTCTGCCGTTCAAAAGATGACATGCTTGTAGGCCCCTGATTCTCCGAGAGAATCATGCCAATCCCATTTATGGCCAGATAGCCCACTTGTTAGAAAGTTGTTCTCAAACTACATTTACTTAGACGGTCACGCGACCCATTGGATATTTATTTCAGTAGTTTATTGGCATGCTTTTATGTATCTTGTTATGTCCCTCTGAGGATCTGGCCCCTTCCAGGTGTAGCTGTTCTTGAGTATTCGCAGGAGCGCAGAACCAGACTGGTTGCTTATATTTGAGGAGGTCTTCCCTTCGAGCCTCGTGATTATTGGTGATGTACTTATGTTATGTTTGCTTTTATATTCTAGTTCGATAGTGGATTTGTTTCCATCCGACTGTCTTCTTTAGATACTTTATATTGAGATATAGTTTCATAGAGATTGGTTGATTATTTATATATGATTCTGTGGATGAGATTTAGATTGTACCCTGTGACTGTAGAAGCATAAAAAATATACTGTAGAATTATATGCAGTATGCATAAATCCCGTGTAAAGTAGAGTTTTAATGCTGTGTGGCGTAAGACATGACTTCAAAGCTATTGGCGTACAACAGAGCTTCATCGCTAGTACAGCGTAAAACATAGCTCCAAAATAACTCGCGTAATGCAGTATGTCCAGACTGCTTCAGCGTAAAAAGGTTGTTACAACGCCACTTGGACGTAAAACCTGCTCGCTTTTAATGCAGTAGAAAGTTGTACGGGGAACTCTTCGTATTCCCCGAACGAACCTGTCAGATCATGCAGTGAACCTGACTCCTGACAAAGAGTACTGCACGACTATCCAGACAACGGCTGTAATGATGGTTCAGTACAGAGACCCAGACCGTCGTTTAGTGACATTTCCTTGATACAAATTACTTTTACGCATACAAGGGAATACACTGCCTAGTTTTATACAGGCAGATGTGAGCTTTTACACTCAGCAAGAGACAAAATGAACCGCCACGTCAAAAGCAGCTCTTCTTACAGAGCTCGAGGCACGTCTCTGCAGTTAATGCGCGTGATGGGGGCAGATTTCTGCATTTAATGCACGAGATTTGGTTCTACTTTCAAAGACTGGGTGAGCCATAATTACGGCTAATACGTCCACATCATCACCTCTGCATATTACGCCATTAGGCTATTTTCAGCTATAGGAGCATATTGTACGCTATCTCCTTGAAATACGCTGACCTGGCTATTTTTAATTATAGGAGTACGCCGTATGCTATCTCCTCGGAATACGCCAACTCAGGCTATATTTGCAATGATGCATGATAAGGTTATTTGGTCCAGAATACACTCCAGACCTCAATCAAGAAAGGATAACCAGCTGTCCTTACACTAGCTACCTATCCATACAGCATCAGGCTTCTACGCCTACTGGGCTTCTACGCCTACTTGGCTTCTACGCCAACTTGACAACTATTTGGCTTATATGCCAGGGTGACAGTCATTGGCTTCTATGCCAACCTTTACTACGCGAGGGGCAGTTACCTACGTGGCTTGCATGCCGTGATCTTTGCAGCAGTTATACACATTACCTCATAATAGGACACGCATCATACGGGGATTCAGAAGATCATTTATACGTGGGTAGCGGTTATTATAACCGCCGCGTAAAAAGTGCTATACTCTCCATTGTTCGGCTTCTACGCCGACTGGACGGTTACTTTCACCAAACTCTATAAATAGAGACCTCCGTCCACGGAGGTCCGAGGTCGAAGAGTCGAAAAATCAAAGAGAGAAGAGCACAGACAGAGAGTAGTGATCGAATTTTTTTGGCATCGAGCATCCACTTCCTCTTGCAACCTTTGAAGCTTCTCCTTCTTCTACAGCATTTCTTCATCATCGTGTGGTCCAAGGGACAAAGTGATCGACTGCAGATCAGGCTCCTATAGCAATATTTACCCAAATTAAATTTTGTACTTAACATCCTCGTATATGATTAATTGTACTTCTTGTTTGTAAACCAAAGAAAGGGTTTCATATAAACCTTGTTTTATTTCTTTTATTTATTATCAAATACAAGATGGCGACTCTGTTGGGGAACACTTTCTCATCTGACGATAAAGCAATTGCTCAACACAATGCAGTATCAGTAGGATCAATAAAGAAGATCTTGGTCGTCCAATTCGACCAGTCAGCCTACGAAGACATGCTTCGAGTAGGGGGTAGCTCTCATTCCCTCTCTGTCCAAGATAACAGGAAATTGCGTAAGGTGTGGATGCCCCGGACATCCCCTACCATTCCTGCCGACTCTCTGGTTTCTCCGACCAACAAGGTTGTAACTTCGCAACCTGTGTGCCCTGCGCGTAAAACTGTCTCCCGTATGTGACGTGGCAGACAAAACTTCTGGCAATGCCTTAGTGCTAGTCCAGAAGTCTACTTCGCGCTCTACGCGTAAAACTCTGTCTCCCGTCGGTGACATGGCAGACAAAACTTCTGGCAATGCCTCAGTGCTAGTCCAGAAGTCTACTCCGCGCTCTGCGCGTAAATCTCTGTCTTCTGTCGGTAACGCGGCAGACAAAATTTCTGATAATGCCTCAGCACCTATTCAGAAATTCCAAATGCGCTCTGCGCGTAAAAATGTATCTTTCCTCCGTGGAAAAGTAGATGGCCCTTGTAATCAACGCAAGGGAAAACAAGTGGCAGATTTCTCGACCTCTCGACCTTTACGCCATCAAGAGAAGAATCTGCCCGCTCTCCAGATTACGCGAGAAGCTAATGGCCGATTGAGGACTTCCTCAGTTTTACGCCAGCCTGAGCAAAATTCCAGATTACGCCAGGTCAAGCCCCTCAGCATAAAGAAGACCTAGTTTGCGGATAGACACGCTCCTCGGGGATCATCTGCTACTCATATGGCTGAACTTCTGTATACGGGTGGCAGGGGGAGAGTTATGGTTCCCAATATCCGTATTCCAACTGATCAAGAAGAGCCTACATATGCATCAGTGAATATGGCTTCACATGTTCCTAGAGGAAGGACGAATTCAAGACATTATCCCTCTAGAACTCCAAGCCAAAGGAGATTCGACAGACTCCTTGAGAACATTGAAGCTGGGGTGTTCCAAAACACCCGATCGAGGTTACGACAACCGGCTTTGTATTCTTCTGATTCTGACACTGGGGGTCGCCAGTTTCCCGAATCGGATGCTGAAAGTATAGAGTCAACTTCTATAGAGACCTATACTAACCCTTCAATGACATCCAGAGAAATGGGAGTCTATGCCATTGGAGATGAACGCAAAGAAGCTTCCCCATCAAGAAGTACTGAGCAACGCATCGCTGTGTTGGAGACATCTCTGAAAGAGATGCAGTCCATGATGGAGAATATGCACCAGATGATGCTGACCCAACACACAGCTGCTATAGCTTAAGCATCGGTCCCTCCGACTCAAATACGTGTGGGGGTGGACTTACCACCATCCAATGGGAACCAGGAGCCTGCTCTAAATCAAGAGTCAGCAGCTCCTCCACTTCCTAACTCGGAGAATGTATTGCCTCATGTTGGAGTTACAATACAACCGATCTCTCATCACTCCGCGGTCCCTCTACCGGCTGAAGATCCGATGCAGACAGTACAGGAATTGAAAGACCAATTTGATTCCTTGAAGCATAAAGACCAGCTCAAGAAATTGGGAATCAACCAGCCTTACCCAGCTATCTGGGATGAGATCCCTTTCCCTCCTAAGTACAAACCACAGGTTATGGCTTTGTTTGAGGAAAAGATATCACCGAGCCAGTACATGAACTACTTCAGCATGATGACGGTGTTATTATAAGGGAATGATGCCCTTCTCACTCGAGTGTTCAAAGGCTGTCTTTCGGGAGTTGCTTATCAGTGGTACCGTAGTCTTGCGGACAACTGTATTACTTCCTTCGAAGATTTCAAGACCCTGTTCTTCGTGCGATTCTACGAAGGAGGGATGGACATGTCCATGTCATCTCTCATCGAAGTAAAATAGAGGAAGAAAGAGAACGTTGACACTTTCATCGAACATTTTCGTCAAGCCACTTTGCAAATGCCTCCCGGAGTTCCAGACTCGGCATTAGTGGACATTTGTAAGAAGAACCTTCTTCCAGTAATCTTGGTATTCACAGGACCATATCAGTTCCATGATTGGCCCTCATTTATCATCTCAGCAGTAGCCACTGAAGACAACAGTCGGAAGGCGCGTGATAATAGAATTATGATATCTACCTCTGATAGAGGCAAGAGGTCATCCTCCAACAGCGACCATCCTCGTGGTTCCAAAGGGAAAGAAGCTCTAGCGATCAATATGTCCAGGCAAAAGATTGCGGCAACCACACAGACAAAACCTGGGACTTCCAGGCCCGTCGAAGTATACTCTTTTGACGACGATTATATTCCGAGTATATTCGAGTGTCTAGTCAAAAGCGGCAAGATTACCCTCCTAGAGGTAAAGCGGCCTAATGAAGTCGACAGTACCAATAACCCCAAGTACTGCATTTTTCATAGGTACATACATCATCCCACAAAGACGTGTTATGTACTAAAGAGGAAAATCCAGGAGTTAATCGACGCTAAGGCCATCACTCTGCGCAATAGCGAGAAGACGGTCACCGCCAATATGATCTCTCTCCAATTTGGCAATCTGCCTCCTCAAGAAGTTCAAGATGGTGTTGTACCTATTTCCCAGACAACGATGAACATCGTTAATTTCCCTCCGGCCAGGGGTCAAAATCATGACCTGGTACCCCTAACTACCCAGCGTGGCGAGATTATGTGGGTTCATCCAGAACTGGTGTCAGAGATCGAGGAAGAGACTCAAGCTGCTAAGGCTAAGTCTAAAAACAACTCGAAGCGTAGACCATGTCATATGGTTGCGATATCCTTGACATAAGAAGAAGAGGTTTTGGCTACCGGAACCCGTTCAGGGAAAGCCTACCTCAAGGACTATGGAGGAAGTCAGGAAGATGCATCGGCAGATACTTCATCTGCCAAACTTCCAGAACCTGAACCTATCGTACCAGAGGCAGGTCCTTCTAGACCAACTGTGGCGGATAAGGGCAAGCAAAAAGAAGTGCGCTTTGATAAACCTTTGAAGAATATTCAAAACAAAGGTTTAGAGAAGCCATATAACTTCGATATCCTAGCCCAGTTGGCTAATATACCAGCTAGATTGTCCATTTTTGAATTACTCAGGCTCTCCAAAGACACTCGTCAAGTCCTGAGTGAAGCATTAATGCAGGCGGATGCATACTTGACCCAGTTCAAGTCCCTTGATGAAGAACCTGTTGCATGTCCTCAATGCCATAGTGTGATGGAGGTGGTCCCGAATATCACGTTCACTCAAGATGACATGCTGTTGAAACATAACAAGCATGATCGACCCCTCTACTACACCGGATACGTCGGTTCTATAGAGGTCGACTGGATTCACATAGATTCGGGATCTCGATCAGTATCATTCCTCATAGTCTGCTTAGACCGCTGAGGATTCCTACCAGCGAATTGGCTTAGACCACCACTACAATCATGGGCTTCAACGCCAGGAAAAGTAAGCCATTAGGGAAGATTAGTCTGAGGATCCAGATTGGCGACCTCAGATCAGTGGCTATATGCTATGTCATTGATTCAGAGGTGTCCTATAATATTCTGCTGGGCAGACCATGGATCCACGATCACAACATCGTTCCTTCGACTCTACATCAATGCTTCAAATATGTAGATGTCCAAAGAACAGTACAAACGGAGTTTGCCGACCTTAACCCATTCAAAGGAGTAGAATCTTACTACTCTGATGCCATGTTATACACCCAAGACTACATGAATGAGGTATCAGGCAAGACATAGGAGGAATCCTACTGGGAGCCAGAAGAACCCTCTGCCGAGCAACCCTTGTCAATCAAGGTGAAAGGGTGGACTACTCACCCGAAAGTCATGGAACCCATGGCTATCCACCTGAACAAAACCAAGTCAAGAAAAGGAGGTGATCCTCTAGTGATCACTTTGAACCAGAAGCCTCCACCTTTGGTCATCAACCTCCGGCGCAACAAGCAGCCAACTGATGTAAATATAACAAGGAATGTGGTTTTTGAAGATAATAAAGATTCTCCTTTCCAGTATATTGACGCTCAAATTCCAAATCAGGAATCCTCTCCCCATAACGATATAGAACTTATAGCACAAAAATTCTTGGAAGCTATAAACTCCTATTATCCGTATGTGTGGAATGTAGCGTCACCATCTAATATCGTCACGACATATGGACTACATGAGGATTCTATCTTTATTGTCCCACCTACTCGCAGCAGTCAGCATCCAATAGTCTTCGGTCGCATGGGCAATAAACCGACCGTACAAGAAGATTCTCCCAATGACGATGCTGGTAAAATACAGGTTCACAGATATAGCCTGCAAGCTTTGAAGATTATGCAAAGTATGGATTATGACTTGAAGCTGGAACCAGGCCTTAACTATGGGAAAGGCAGGCGAATGCCGTTGTACAGTGATCCCTACCATCAACGAACTCATTTTGGGTTAGGGTATGCCACTTCCTTTATAACTTCTGAGTCAGGTGAGGATAACTTGTCCTCTTCTCAAGATGGCTCATCGTCCTCCGACTTATATGATGATCTTGAACGAGCATTATCAGTAAATACGGTATTGACAGATTCTTTCGAAGCAGACGAACAAGAGTCTGAACCGTTTGAGAATGACCCTTGGACTCAACAAATGGATACGCAATGGGAACTCCGGTTCGAGCAGAGAGAACCGCCCACCGAAGATAAAGTTATCCAAATTGATATTGGGGATAAACTTTCGCCAAAGCCGATATTTATCAGTTACAATCTTTTCGAAGAAGAAAGGGAAGAAATAATCCAGCTGATAAAAGAATATATCGACGTCTTTGCGTGGAATTATGAGGATATGTCGGGACTCGATCCTAAAGTGGCTACCCATAAGCTCAATATATTGCCCAATTCGAAGCCTGTGAAGCAACATTAACACCGGTTTCGTCCGAATATGATGGACGCCATCGAAGCTGATAGCCTGTGGCTTCATCCGGGAAGAACAACATCCTGACTGGGTCACCAATATTGTCCCAGTCATGAAGAAAAGTAGGAAAGTGCATTTTTGCATCGATTATCGAGATATGAATGCAGCCTGCCCCAAAGATGAGTTCCCTCTTCCCATCACAGACGTCATGATCGATAATACGTGCGATTTTGAGCGCATGTCTTTCATGGACTGATTCTCAGGATATAATCAGATTAAGATGAATCCTGAAGATGAAAAGCATACTGCCTTTCGGATGCCTCTGGGGGTATATTGCTACGCAGTCATGCCCTTCGGACTGAAGAATGCCGGGGCTACATATCAGCGGGCTATGAGTAACATATTCTATGAGCACCTACGCAAAATAGTAGAATGTTACGTGGATGATATAGCTGTCAAAAGTCGCATCAAGGATAATCATATCCAAGACTTGAAGACAGTAATTGAGTTGATGCACCAATACCAACTCAAAATGAATCCTACAAAGTCCTTTCTTAGTGTATCGAGTGGCAAATTCCTGGGATTTGTTATTACCGCTAAAGGCATTCAAGTGGACCCTAATAAAGTGAAGGCCATCTTAGAAATGCGACCACCCCATAATCTGAGAGAACTCAGGGGATTTCAAGGTCGTCTGGCTTATATCTGGAGATTCATATCCAACCTCTCTGGGAGATGTCAGCCTTTTTCTACTCTCATGAAGAAAGGTGTATCCTTCATATGGGACAAAGCCTGTCAACAAGCGTTTAATGATATCAAACGCTACCTCACTAATCCTCCAGTTCTGGTGCCTTCCATCATAGGAAGACTAATTTTGCTGTGTGTTCGAGCAATAGATCATTCTTTGGGAGCTCTTCTCGCACAAAAGAACGATGAGGGTCATGAAAATGCTATATACTATTTAAGCAGGATGATGGTCAGAGCTGAATATTGGTACAATCCAGTGGAAAAAGAATGCTTGGCCCTAATATTCGCCATTCAGAAAATGCGACATTACGTTACGGGTCAGACTATTCATATCATCTCCAGGATCAATCCTCTTCGAGTATTGATGAACAAACCAAGTGTTCTCAATTCCGGACTCGCGACTTGGGCGATGTTATTAATACCATATGATATAGTGTATGTCCCCCAGAAGTCCATCAAAGGCCAAGCCTTGGCTGATTTTCTAGCTGTTCATCCGATACCGAAAACCTCCAGATTATACGAGGACATTCCCGACGAAGTTGCAGAATGTAATTCCGCAAGAAAAGTGATACATGGCAGCTATTCTTTGATGGTGCCTCCAGGACTGGCCCTAGGGGAAACGTAGTTTCAGGAGTAAGAATTGTCCTGGTCACTCCTGATAAACTCGTCATCTATCGATCATATTCTCTTAGCGAGCCTTGCTCTAATAATGTGACAGAGTATAATGCCCTACTCATCGGACTCCAAGTCACTAAAGAATTGGACGTCGAAAATTTGGAAGCTTTCGGTGATTATCTGCTGATCGTCAATCAAGTCAGAGGAATATATGAAGTCCGTAATCCAGACCTCATTCCTTATCACCAAGCAATGATCGAAATAGCCATGTCTTTCAAAGGGTTCTTCCTAGAGCATGTGCCTCGATCTCAGAATCTGGAAGCTGATGCCTTGGCCAGTCTAGCTGCAGATTTAGCTATTCCTATAAGAAGGCAGAATTTGATGATCCTTTTTAACAGAGATTTATTCTGTGTAAAAAACAACTTTCACATAGAACGTAGCTACGCTGTGAACACAGATACTCCCAAGAGAGACTGGAGAAGTCCCTTTATAGATTTTGTGGCATATAGAATCTTACCAGAGGATATTAAAGAAGCAGTATCCATCAAAAGATGATCATTATGCTTCTATTTTGATGCGTCTTCACAATGTCTATATCGCCGAATATAGGATGGACTGTTGTTACGATGTCTCTCCGGTGATGATGCACAACAGATTATCCGTGAAGCTCACAATGGCGTATGCGGAGCACATCAACTCGGTCCTAAGCTACAGGATCGTATCAGGAGGATGGGCTATTACTGGCCTACTATGATCACAGATGCAATAAAATATGCTAGACAGTGCAAAGCCTGTCAGGTTCATGCAGATTTTATATATCAACCTTCTGAACATTTACACCCTACGGTTGCATCCTGGCCTTTTGAAGCATGGGGTATGTATATTATTGGTCCTATTCACCCGTCTTCTTCCAGAGGTCATCGGTTCATATTGGCCATTACGGATTATTTCTCCAAATTGGCAGAGGCGATCCCTCTTGCTGAGGTAAAAATATCCAACGTGATCAGCTTCATCAAGCATCATGTCATTTATCGCTTTGGGATACCCCAAAGGATAATTCATGACAATGGGCCTCAATTAATCAGCCAAGCGTTTCACCAATTTTGTGATAAAAATCGGATACAAAATATGGCCTCTACGACATATAATCCTACTGCTAATGGTTTGGCGGAAGCCTTCAACAAAACCATTATCAAACTCTTAAAAAAATTTGTTTCTTCGAACAAAAGAGATTGGAAAGAGAGGCTAGGGGAATGTCTCTGGGCATACCGCACAACTGTTCGAATACCGACTGGTTGTACCCCATTCTTATTAATATATGGGAGTAAAGCAGTTTTCCCCATCAAAATCCAAATTCTATCACTCAGAATAGCAGTGGCTAATGAGTTGATTCAGGAAAATAATGATCGACTAAGGCTTCAAGAGCTAGAAGGATTAGACGAGAAACGCCTCTTAGATCAACAGCGTATTGCATTCTACCAGGCGCGCATTTCCAAAGCTTTTAATCAAAAAGTGAAGGAAAGAGTGTTCAAAGTTGGCGAGCTAGTTCTAGCTGTGAAAAGGCCAATGATCATTACACACAAGAGTAAGGGTAAATTCCAGCCCAAATGGGAGAGCCCTTATGTGATTGAAACGACATTTTCAAATGGCGCCTACAGATTAGCCAAGCCTAACGGAGATCTAATAATGGCTCCTATCAACGGCAAATTCCTCAAGAGGTACTACGCTTAATCTCCTTTGCTCAAATAGAGTATGGTGAAGATCTTATTCTGACAACATTACGTCCAAAGAACTAGTTGGATCATATTCTATCATGTCCATATAACCTCTGAATAGATATGTTTAACTAATTTGGAACTTCAAAACCTATCACGTCCATATTACCTCTGATAGTATTTTGTACACAAATTTAGTTGGATCATAGTCTATCATGTCCATATAACCTCTAAATAGATAGGTCTAGCTGAAGCTTACCGAAGGGATATCACGTCCATATTACCTCTGATATCACTTTCACCCTAATCTATCATTTATATTAAAAAATAATGGGTCCACCAAAGTCAGATAAGGTCTCTTTATTATCTCCAAAAAGAGAAAGTTACATATAAAAGCAAAAGGTACATCATTGGGGAGGAGCAGTCAAATCACGGATCTGTCATGCCAAAGCAGCCATCCTCTCATTTCTGGAGTTCAAGACGTTAGCGCGAGCCCGCTCTAACCTTGCCTCCTCATTATTCACGGCAGACAGTTTAGACCGAGCTTGTACAAAACCTGCATGGGTGACACCCGTACGTGCCAGGTTCTGCTGAACCGCTTCCATTCGATCATTCAACACATCTCGAGCTGCCAATAAAGCGAGAGCCCTCTCCTCTGCCTGAGCGAGTTCATCTTTCAATTTGCGGACCCTCGCTGCCTCTTCCTTATATTCGGCCTCGCACTTAGCCAGCTGGGGAGTGACATACCCCAATACGGTATGCTCTTCGTTCATCTCTTGCTGCCGAGCCTCGATAGATTTGCTCAGAGTTTTCATCTCCCCAACAAGCCTTGCAGTCAAGGATTCATATTCAGCCTGAATCAGGTCATCAATGCCGCTTTAAGACAGTTGCAAATACTCGTTAATGGGTTGTTCTAAACTATTAACCATTTGCTCCAGCGCATCAGCTCTCCCAGCGTCGTTGAAATTTCTGATCGGTGCTATCGAGAGCTGGAAGGACGTCTTCAGAGCTTCGAAGCCTAGATTCTTCTCCAGCACCATTGATATCAGTATTTTTAAAGTGGTATAGAAAATACTAGTATATTGCTCAACTATCATGGCAAAATCTGAATGGACGCTGGGAGTGGCTGCAATATCGGCGAATCCCCTTCCAGGAGCGACTGCAGAGGGTGTCTTCACAGTCGTAACTTCAGCAGATGGCGCGACAAAAGTAAAGGCACCAACAATGGTCGAAGTGGCTGACGTACTCAAAGGAGGCATAGTCGTGATGATAGGCTCATCCTCCTCTGAAGATATCGGGACTGTATTGGGCTAGCCAGCACCCAAAAATGTTACCTCTTCAAAGTCGAGCACCACCGTTTCATCGGCAGGAGCTGCAACAAAGCCAAAGGTTGTGTCGACGCTACCCTCCCCGTAGATGTCCTCCCCTGAAAAGAAGACAAAAGAAAGTTAATATCAGCTTGATGTTAATTTTTCTAAAAGAGGCATAAAGACGACATTTACCCATAGCCGATGGTATATATGTCACGTTTGCAGCCAGTACAGCTAAATCATTTCTTAATGATGTTAAACGAGCTGTCATACCTGGAGAAGGGGGTGTGCCAAATGACACAGGAAGGTATTCTTCCAGGTCTTCACCAAGATCCACTCGAGGCTCATCGGGTGGAATCTCGTTGGATATACTTACAGACGCGGCAGGGGTTACTCCCGTTACTGGTCTGGATAAAGGTATATGTAATCTTATTTTGCTCAGCCTCGAAGGTGATCTCGTAGCACTACCTGAAGCGGTAGCAGCAACAGCAGCAGCCTCGAGCAAAGAATCTCCGACACTGCCAGCCGGAACTGTGGAGGTTCCCTCTTTAATAGGCGAAGGACCTCTAGTCAAAAAATTATCCCCAACAGGGGAAACAGCAGGTTCACTCCTAGGAGCCTCATGGCTGAAAGTCCTGACAGGACCACTAACAGTCTTCTTTTTCTTGCGAGGGGAAGTCTCTTTCAAAATAGGAGCCCTTCGCTTGCTGGAGATAACAAGAGGCTCTGCAGGCGGAGGTATTACGCCTCTCGATATTGTCAACAAAACCTCATCTGTACCGACAGGGTCCTCACCTTCATCAGAGAAAACTGATGGGACCTCCTCCCTTCTAGTGGACTTATGAGAGGGCATCCTAAAACTTTAACGCATATCAAAATTACGATGGAAGGTATTGATGGCCACATAAAATTGGGCATACGAATGGAGCATGCGCAACTCCATAGATAGAGAAGTCGCGGGCACAGTAAAAGTTGCTCCAGTACAACCCATCATAAAGTACCGCCATCCTCTCCCTCCATCAATAAGTCCACCTTTGGACTTGAAACTGGTGATGGCATTTCCCACATGCAATTGGTCATACCCAAATTGTCTGGCAAACCGACTAGGCAGATAAGGCTCCAAGAAGTAATAGTCTTCACTCATGTACAGCAAATGGGAAGGTCTAATGCAGACCAACCAATAAAAAGCTTTGGAAGAAAGAACGGTCTTCCCCTCACCAGAATCCTGAAGTCTCATCCCTTGTTGATTGATATGTATAGTGGGGACGGTACAGAAGAGGTTCCAGCTGTGAGCAAAATTTAATGCTCGCCGACAGTCCACGACGGTGGTCATATTCCAAGTAGAATTCTTGTAATTCAATAAGAAATTATTTCCCAAACTACTGGCAGAGCTGGGAGACATCACCCTGGGGTTATGAAGAATTAACCATCCCATTAGATATAGGAACGGTAATTCTACCCGGAAGCTTTCACGCCGTGTTTTATCTGCAAGCAACCCATCAGTAATGGCCCTAAGGCCAGCTTGTATCCGGCATACCATGGCAGGGAGCAGGCCCAGTCTTTCTCCAAACACCAAACGCACTACAGGCCATAAGGTATTACGATGAATACGATCCACAGATGCGATGCCAGGTACTACCAATCGGCGTAGCCATACAGAGAGGAAGCCAGCCAGTTGAGCTTTCCTTGACAGAGGCCTGCGGCAATGCCTCATATAACTGTAGGCTTTAGTGCCTGTAGGGTAACCCCCTATCTCCTTATCGAGAACTTGATCTGAAGCCCCAGCGTCTTCAAAAAGATCATCTACTATTTGAGCATTAAGCACGCTCAAAAGGCTCAAAGGCTTATCCTTACTATCCACAACTTTGTCTGGCCTAGCATCTCTGGCCTAATGAAAGAAGAGATAGGACGCCCATTTGTTGGTATGAGCCAAATCAGAGGGCTCATTATAGAAGGTGGTGCATGCTAGATAATGGCTCATTAGCTCCTGGTACACTGCCACTACCCAAGGGTTTGTATCCTTCAGCTCCCTGTTTGTGGGAACATACTCTTCATAAGGAGTATCCCCTATTGGCAGTCTTAAAACCTCTGCCATCTCGTGAAGGGCCAATCCCAACTCCTCTAACGGAGTGGCAAAAGTCCCAGTGAGCGAGATATACCGCTCCATCAAAGCCAAAAACAGGTTGGGGTTGGGAGGCAGTCCAATACTGGTATCATTCACAGCCACGAACAGACCAATGCTCTCCAGCTCCGTCTGAAAATGCTTCAGGGCCCAGGCAGCTAAACGAGCCCATCGAAGATTTCCAGGGGTAAGCCACCCGTTGGTCCGAGGACTAACCTTGGGGCATACTCCTCCATGCCCCACGAAGTCATTACAAAAAGTCGATATTTGGATCGGTTGGAGCAGTGAAGTATCTTCACTCGGGACGCTGCCCGGCAGTAATCCCCTGAAAGGCACGATAGGGCCTGAAGGGCGGCTCACAAATAGTCCTTGGCTTGATTCTTTCTGATAAAATATCTTCCCCGACTGGCCGTGAAGATTAGGGGTCAGGGTCTACGACATCTTCCTGGGATGCGTGGCATAGAAGAATACCGAGATAGGGTAATCTCTCAGCATCCTAGGCAGGTACATGACCATGTCATCAACACTAAAAATCCAGTTTTCCTTCTTAGGCTTTATCTGGGATTGTTTATCAATCATATCCCCGAATAGGAAAGTTGGTTTTATATATTTGGCCCCATCTAGATACATCAGGGGCTCCCCGTTGATCATACTCAACAGCATTCGTTCTCCTTGAGACGATATCAGAGTTCCCCTTCCTTCAGGATACTGGGTTCAAGAAATAGGGAACGTCACATGGGACAGATCCTCCAGGTAATTGGAGTTCAGCATCCCAGCAGCAGAACCTATCACCTCAGCCAACAGGGGTATCTGCAAGTCCACTACAAAAAGCAAGCAAGAACAAGTCAGTTTCTACACTAGACATTACAGTCTTGCGGCTTATGCCAAAGATCAACAGTCTGTGCTTTTACGCCAAGACTATAAAAACTTGAGTTTTTACTCTGGAATCTATTTCCGAGGCGTAAAATTCAAGATTGGCAGTATACACAAAAATCTGACAGTCTGTATTTTTACGTCAGACTACCAAAATTTGAGTTATTACGCCGGAATTTTCATCCAAAGCGTTCAAAATTTGTAGTATACGCCAAATTTCGACAGTCAAAGTTTTTACGCCAGACTGTGAAAATATGGAGTTTTTACGCTGACACATTAGGAATATGGGCATAAATGGTAAAACATCTCTGTGCATCATCTTCCTCGAAGAGGCTCTCAGCACAGAAGATGATCTAGCGTGTTCACATACAACGTGTACGAAGGGTTTTTCTTATTTTTTAGTCCCAAAAGCTTTACCTATGACGCCTGGTGCACAGCTTGACGGTGGGACAACTCGATCAGAGCGAGGTTCGCCCAGCCCAATGGGAGTCGCTCGTGCTTGAGCAGAAGAGCGAGAAGAAGAGGCAGCTTTCTTTCCCTTAGCGGTGGAAGGTTGTTTCGGTGCCATGGAAAAAACTCAGAGTTCTCAGAAGAAGAGACGAAGAAGAGCTCTCAAAGGAATAAAAGATTTTTGCAAAAAAGACAGATGAAGAGTCTCTTCTCTGAATGCCTTGGGGTATTTATAGAGTTTGGATGAATCCTCGAATCCCTAACCAAATCCGATATTTAATATTTGGTTATGATTTGGGACCATGTCAGCCTATCATTTAGGGAAGACGGGCAGTCAGCAGATTCAAAATTTATGCGCAGAACAAATCTACGGTTTTACGCTAAGGAACTTTTTCGCTCGGGAAGCTACAAATCTACGGTTTTACGCTCAGAGGCTATAAGTCTATGGTTTCACGCCCGGATACTTTTATGCTCGGTAGCTTTTACGCTCGAGAGGCTACAATCCTACGACTTCACGCTCAGAGGCTACAAATCTATGATTTCATGCTCAGAAGGTTTTTTACGCTCAGAGGCTATAAATCCATGGTTTCACGCCCGGATGCTTTTTATGCTCAGCAGCTTTTACTCTCGAGAGGCTACAAACCTATAATTTTATGCTCATCTACACTACGGATCTATGACTTTTTGCATATCTTAAAATACGCAGGCCAGAGTATGCGTATATCTGAATAATTATCAAGACGACCAATTACAAGGGTTTACGCAGAAGATGCTCCTTCTTGGCCACAAAATACCCTAAGTACCCAAAACATACAGAGTTCATCATTGAAAATAATTCTTCTTCTTGGGTCGATTGGAAGTTCATCCAAAGTCCAGTCAGAATACTTTACAAAAGTTCAAGTAGGGCCTGTTTTGACGGCCATTTCTCGCCCTATTTAAAGGGATTTTCTGGAAATCATTGCTTGAAGATGATGATTTGAACAAGATTTCTTCGCATCAGAGAAGTAACAGTTCAGAAATTCCATACGACTCCTCATCCACAACAGCATGACAGTTCGGAAATTCGACTTAAAATGCTAAGCAGCTTTCTACGTGTCTTCAGTTACGCGTAAAAGACGGGACGAGACCAGATACTCTTTTTATCAGAGTCGGCGTAAAGTTATTCAGACGTGTCGAAGCTGCACATAATCAGACTTCATCACAGCAAAAAATGGCAAATCATCAGATGCGTAAAAGAAGATAATTTTTATTAATCATGATTACATATGATAGAAATCCAGTCTACAAAGGGTTTTTCATCTTCATGATTACATATGATGAAAATCCTTTTGCTACAAAGGGTTTCTCATTTTCATTTAAGGTCACACCAAGAATCTGTTCTGTCAGGTTCTCATACTGGTAGAGATCATTTTCAGTCTTCTACAGCAGTTAATCGGCTTTCGCGGCCGATCAACAAAAAAATAATAAATGGCGGGAGGATACACAACTGGGCTTGTATAAATTATTCAAGATCCCATCCTCCATACACCATGGTAGGCATGCCCTAAAATTGAGTTGGGGGTTCAGACCAAACTCAATACTGGAAGACAGGACCAAACTGCCTATCCTCGGCCAGCGCCGTAACGGAAGAAAATACAGCTTGCAAGCTGTGTGGTCTAATGTGACCCTTCCTCTCTCCTGGACGAATTGCCATATGAAATTGCTGATCTTTCCGAGCAAAGGAAGCTATGATGTCCTTTCATGATCCATCATTGCAGAGGACATTTGCTCGAAGATGCCTTCTCTTTCGGCTCCTTACATGCTGGAAGAACATGATCTTCTTCTTCCTCAAGTTGACCCGACGAAGTCCGGCAATCATCTCTGTATGGTGAAGGAAGTATGGGAAGAACAGGTTAACTCATCGGCCTTTATATAGGCAAAGGAGAACACACCGAATCCCAACAAACCCCCAAAAATCCACCAAGAAATCAGCCTCGAGGAACGAGTCAGACTTGACCGTTTCATGCTTCATTCAAAGGGTTTCAAATTATGAGGCATTTGAAAACTTTGAAGGGGGTCATGTAGAAGCATGAAAAATACGCTACAGAATTATATACAGTATGCATAAAACCCGCGTAAAGCAGAGTTTCAGTGCTGTGTGGCGTAAGACATGACTTCAGAGCTATTAGCGTACAATAGAGCTTCACCGCTAGTACAGCATAAAATATAGCTCTAAAACAACCCGCGTAATGCAGTATGTCCAGACTTCTTCAACGTAAAAAGATTATTACATCGCCACTTGGGCGTAAAACCTGCTCGCTTTTAATGCAGTGGGAAGTTGTACGGGAAACTCTTCGTATTCCCCGAACGAACCTGTCAGATCATGCAGTGAACCTGACTCCTGACAAAGAGTACTACATGACTATCCAGACGATAATTGTAATGATGGTTCAGCACAAAGACCCAGACCGTCGTTTAGTGACATTTTCTTGATACAAATTGCTTTTACGCATATAAGGGAATACGCTGCCTAGTTTTATATAGGAAGATGTGAGCTTTTATGCTCAGCAAGAGACAAAACGAACTACCACGTCAAAAGCAGCTCTTCGTACAGAGCTCGAGGCATCTCTGCTGTTAATGCACGTAATGGGGGCAGATCTCTGCATTTAATGCACGAGATTTGGTTCTACTTTCAAAGACTGGGTGAGCCATAATTACGGCTAATACGTCCACATTATCACCTCTGCATATTACGCCATCAGGCTATTTTTAGCTATAGGAGCACGATGTACGCTATCTCCTTGAAATACACCGACCTGGCTATTTTCAACTATAGGAGTACCCCGTATGCTATCTCCTCGGAATACGCTAACTCAGGCTATATTTGCATTGATGCATGATAAGGTTATTTGGTCCAGAATACGCTCAAGACCTCAATCAAGCAAGGATAACCAGCTGTCCTTACGCTAGCTACCTATCCATACAGCTGTTTGTGGTATTAAATGAAAGAATAAAAAATATATTCAGGATGGGGTTTATACGAAATCCGCCTTCTTTAGTTTACAAACAAACTTGTAAAATTTGATCCTATACGAGGATATGGGAGTATAATTTATTTAATCTGGGTAAATATTGCTATAGGTGTCTGATCTGCAGTCGATCACTTTAGCCCTTGGACCACACGATATTGAAGAAGTGCCATAGAAGACAGGAAGTAGCTTCGAAGGTTGCAAAAGAGGGTGGATGCACGATGCAAAAGTCGCCGATCCCTACTCTATGCCTGAGCTCCAGATTCTTCTCTCTCTCTCTCTCTCTCTCTCCCTCTTGACCTTGGATCTGATATTGGTTTCTTGACCAATTTTCCGACCTTCTAATTTGTCGACCTTTTTCCTCATTGATAGAGGTCTCTATTTATAGAGTTTTAGTGACAGTGACCACTCCGTCGGTGTAGAAACCGAGGAGTAGAAAGTACAGTACCCTTTTACACAACGGTTAAAGTAACCAATACCTGCGTATAGATGATCCATTGAATGAGCGTGTGACGCGGGTCCAACTAAGGGACAAAACGCATATAATCGCTACGAAGATCATGGCGTAGAAGCCACGTAGGTAGGTATCCATTGTGTAAAAGAGGTTGGCATAGAAGCCAAATATCTGTCACCATGGCATAGAAGCCAAATAGTTATCAATCCGGCATAGAAGCCGAATAGGCGTAGAAGCCGAATAGGCGTAGAAGCCGAGTGGTCATAAAGGTCGAGCAAGCGTAGAAGCCGAGTGGTCATAGAGGCCGAGCAGGCGTAGAAGCCGAACGGGTGTTGAAGCCGAGCAGGCGTAGAAGCCGAGTAGGCGTAGAAGTCGAGTGGTCATAGAGACCGAGTAGGCGTAGGAGCTGGATGGGCGTAGAAGCCGCTGTGTACTGTGCCAGAGTGCTGATGGGGACGTCTTAGCCGGAATTATGGCTTTTGAAGATATAATCAAATCTCTTGCATTAAATGCCGAGATTTGCCACCATCCTGTGCATTAAATGTGGAGGCATATCTTTGAAGGTCTGCGACTCCTTCTGCGCATCAATCGCAGAGACGTGCCTTGAGAAACTGTCACCGCTCTGTGCATTAGACGTAGAGACGTGCCTCGATCCCGTACAGAGTGCAGCTTTTGATGTGGCAGGCGGTTTGTCTACTGCAGAACGTAAACAGCTCGTGTCTGCCTGTTTAAAACAAGGCAGCGTATCCCTTCGTGCTTGTAAAAGTAGTTTACGCAAAGGGGATGGCGGTATTTGACAGCCTGGGTCGCAGTATTGTGCCATCATTATAGCCGTCGTCTGGGTAGTCGAGCCGTATCCCTTTGTCAGAAGTCCAGATGTCAGGTTCATTGCAGGATCTTCATTGCAGGGTCTGACAGGTTCACTTCGGAGAATATAAAGCGTCTCTTGTACTCCTCAATGCTGCGTCTGAAAGAGGATACGTTTTACGCCCTGGAGGCGATGGCGCACCCTGTTTATGCTAAGCGGCTTGGACTTACTGTCTTACGCGGATGGTCCTTTGAGCTTTCATATTTTATGCTGCATTTTAGCGGAAAGAGCTCTGTTGTACGCTTGATGGCTCTGAAGGCCTCTGCTTACGCTGCTCTGTACCAATATGCCGTGTATAGTCATCCGACGTATTTTTTATGCTTCTACAAGACCCTCTTCAAAGCTTTTAAATTCCTCAGAATTTGGAACGCTTTGAATGAAGCATGAACCGCTCCTCGTGACTCAAAATGTTTCTGAATGGAGCATTGAAACGGTCGATGCTGACTTTATGGCGGATTTATTGGGGACCTGTGTGACCTTTTTCGCCTATAAAAAGACTGGGGGAGTTAATTTGTCTCCCCATATTTCCATCAACACGCAGAGATAATCACCGGAGTTCGTCGGGTCGATCTGAGGAAGTAGGAGATCATGTTCTTCCAACGTGTAAGGAGCCAAAAAAGATGGCATCTTCGAGCAAGTGTCCACTGCAACGATGGATCATGGAAGGATATCTTAGCCTCCCTTGCTCGGGATAATCAGCAACTTTATATGGCTGTTCTTCCAGGAGAAGGGAAGGGTCGTATTGGACCACACGGCTTGCAAGCGGTGTCTTCTCCTGTTACCTTCGGTGGTGAGAGCAGCAACTAGCTCTAACCTCGGGCATTGAGTTGGGTGAAATTTCTCAACTCAATCTGTCACGGCGCACGGAGCATAGAATCTGCATAATTTATGGAAGCCCTAACTCTGTATTCTCCCACCGTTGATCATTGCCATGTCAGTCAGTTTGCTGGAACTGACTGACTGCTGGAGAAGATGGATGAAGAATTGTGCCCCTGCGAGAACCTGTCAGAACAGCTTCTGGGTAATCTTCAGACGATGATGAGGAAGCCCTCCTATCGACGGAGTTTCCCTCAGTTGTAATCATGAAAAATGAAGAAAAACCCTTTGTAGACAGGATTTCCCTCATATGTAATCATGACTTTAATCTTTAATAAAAATTGTCTTTCTTCTCCGTATATGATCGTTTTGCCATACGTTGCTGTGAAGTCTGAATATGTGTAGCTTCGACACGTCTGATTCTTTACGCCAACTCTGTATAGAAAGAGTGCTAGGTCCTGTCCTTTATGCATAACGAATTGTCCATAGAACGCTGTTGAGCATTTTGAACATTTAGAACTGTCCTGCTGCTAGGACTGAGGAACCGCGTAGAGCTCTGAACTGTTGTTTTTACTTCTGATGAACAGAATTTTTTGTTCAGACTTCGTCTTCAAGAATGATTTCTCAAAAATCCCTTGGAACAGGGTCGAGAAATGGTTGTCAAACTGAGTTGCCATCTTGATAGACGAGATATTCTGACTGGAGTTTGGATAATCCTCCAATTAGACCCGAGAAGAGTAATTTCTCAATGCTTGAACTCTGTATGCTTCGGGTACTTGGGATATGTTGAGGTCAAGAAGGAGTATCTTCTGTGTGAACTCCTGTAATCGACCGCCTAGCTGTTCGGATATGCAGAAAGTCAGAGATCCGTAGTGTAGATGAGCTAAGAATCCTGAGTTCGTAGTCTATTGAGCGTAGAAAGCCACCGAGCGTGAGATCGTAGATTCGGAGCTGCTGAGCGTGAAGTCATAGGTTTGTAGCCTCTCGAGCGTAAAAGCTACCGAGCACAAAGGCATCCGGGCATAAAACTATAGACTGATAGCTTGCGAGCGTAAAATCGTAGATCTGTTGCTGTCGAGCGTAGAAAGCTCCTTAGCGTAGAACTATAGATTTATAGCCTGTGAAAAAGAATTCTTCCGAGCGTAAGGTTGCGGATCTGTTGCCTCCGAGCATAAACTAAACGCCATCGAGCGTGAGATCATCGATTTGGTATCTGCTGAGCGTAAAGTCGTAGGTTTGTAGCCTCTCGAGCATAAAAGCTACCGAGCACAAAGGCATCAGGGCATAAAACCATAGACTTGTAGCTTGTGAGCGTAAAACCGTAGATCTGTTGCTGTCGAGCGTAGAAAGCTCTTTAGCATAGGAACCACTGACCTGCTTTTGCACGAAAAACTCTTCGGATTTGCTGACTGTCCGTCTTTCGAGAGTAGTGGGCTGACGTAGTATCCAATCATAACCAAATATTTAATTTGTGAGATTTGGTTGGGGTTTCGAGGAGCACGTATGAGGATTCGAGAAGTCGACCCGAACGCTATATATATCCCAAGCTTTTGGAGGGAAAAACTTTTTAGCCATCTTCTGCGAAAGAGAGCCTTCGATTGTTTGAGTTTTTCCTCTCGTTCTTTCTCCGAGCACTCCGAGTTTTCAGAAATGGCGCCGAAACAAACCCCCTCCACCAAGGGAAAGAGTATAGGCTCTTCTTCTCGTTCTTCTGCCCCAGCGAGAGAGTCTTCGGTCGGGCAAGGTGAACTTCCTTCTGAGCGAAGCATCCTGCCGACGAGTAGCTCACCCGGTCTTAGAGGTATAGTCTTTTGGGATGATAAAGAACGACGAAAAATCCTTCGCACACGTTGAACGTGACCACGCTAGGTCGTCTCCTGTGTTGATAGCCTCTTTGAGGAAGATGACGCACGGAGATGTTTTCATCTTTTACGCCCACATTTCTAATGTGCCAGCGTAAAAACTCTATATTTTCGCAGTTTTGAGCGTAAAAGCTCTCACTGCCGAAAACTTGGTCTATACTATAAAATTTTAGTTTTACGCTTTGGATGGGACCTCCGGCGTAATAACAAGAATTTTGGCAGTCTGGCGTAAAGCACGGACTGTATACCGCCAATTACGCTTCAGGATGTGACTTTCGGCATAAAATGACCAAATTTTGTACAGTCTTGGCGTAAAGCACAGACTGTCGTTTCTTGGTCTTTGTGTTGCAAGATTTGTAACGACGTGTTTTCCTTGCACTTTCGCAGTTAACTTGCATGAGTCTCCACTGGCCGAGGTGATGGGTTCCGCTGCCGGGATGCTGCACTCGAACTATCTGGAGGATATGTCACACGTGATATTTCCTATCTCCGGACCCCAGTATCCTGAAGGAAGGGGAATCTTGATATCGGCTCAGGGCGAGCGGACATTGCTGAATATGATTAACGGAGAGCCCCTGACGTACATAGACGGAGACCAGTTCATCAAGCCGGCCTTTCTCTTTGGGGACATGATAGACAAACAGTCCCAGACGAAGCCCAAGAGAGAACCCTGGGTTTTCCCCACCGAAAGTGTGGTCTTGTATCTGCCCACGATGCCGAGAGATTATCCCATCTCGGCTTTCTTCCATGCCACACATCCCAGAAGGATATCGTGGACGCTGACTCCCAATCTTCACGGCAAGCCGGGGAAGATCTTTCATCTGAAAGGAGCTGACTAGGGGTCATTTGTCAGCCGCCCTTCTGGCGTCGTGACGTTGTTCAGGGGACTGTGCCCGGGCAGCGTCCCGAGTGAAGATAGTTGGGTGATCCAGCCGGTCCAATTATCGACTTTCTGCAACGACTTTATGGTGCGAGGAGGGTATACCCTAAGAAGAATCCTCGGTGCAACGGGTGGATCACCCCAGCGAACCTCCGATGGACTTGCCTAGTTGACTAGGCTTTGAAGCATTTTCGGAGAGAGCTAGAGGTCATAGGACTGTACGCTGCCGTGAGCGCGACGAGGGTTAGGTTGCCTCCCAACCCTAACCTATTTCTGGCACTGATGGAGCGATACATTTCTCTCACCGGGACCTTCGCCACTCCACTGGAGGAGTTGGGGTTGGCCCTCCACAAAATGGCAGCGATCTCGAGACTGTCGATGGGGGATACCCCGTATAAAGAGTATGTTCCCACTAACCGGGAGTTGGAGGACTCGGACCCTCGGGTTGTGGAGGTGTATCAGGAGCTGATGTGCCACTATCTCGCGTGTACTGCTTTTTATAATGAGCCTTCTGATTTGGCTCACACCACTAAGTGGATGTCCTACCTCTTCTTCCACCGGGCCAGGGCCGTCAATTCGGAGAAAGTTTCGGGGGGCAAGAATGAGCCCGTAAACTGTTTGGACGTGCTCAGTGCCCAGGTCGTCGAGGAACTTATGGAGGAGGCTAAAGCTCCAGATCAGTTTCTCAATGACTGGGTAGGAAAGTATCCTGAAGGCACTAAGGCCTATAGTTACTTGAGGCACTGCCGCAGGCCTTTGTCTGAGGAAGCCAAGCTGGCTGGCTTTCTTGCCCTATGGCTGCGTCGAGTAGTAGTGCCCGGCATCGCGTCCGCGGACCGCATCTACCGGAACATCCTGTGGCCTGCCGTGCGTCTGGTGTTCGGGGCAAGACTGGGCTTGCTCCCCGCCATGGTGTGCCATATGCAGGCTGGCCTGAGAGCCATGACTGACGGGCTGCTCATTGATGAAGCTCGACATGATAGCTTTCTCCGGGTAGAGTTACCATATCTGTACTTGATGGGATGGTTAATTCTCCACAACCCCCGGGTGATGTCTCCCGGCCCTGGTAGTAGCGCGGGGGGTAGTTTCTTGCTGAACTACAAAGACTCCCTCTGGAACGTGAACACAGTCTTAGACTGCCGACGGGTGCTGAGCCTCGGTCATTGCTGGAAGCTCCTCTGCACTGTCCCCTCTGTGCATCGCAATCAATCGGGGAATAGGCTTGAGGATTTAGGTGGAGAGAAGACCAATATTTCTCCGGAAGCTTTTAATTGGTTGGTCTGCATCAGACCCTCCCATTTGCTGTACAGAAGCGAAGATCATTGCTTCTTTGAGCCTTACTTGCCCAGTTGGTTCGCCAGGTAGTTTGGGTACGATCAGCTGCACGTGGGCAATGCCGTTACCAGCTTCAGGTCCAGGGGCGGACTCATTGATGGAGCCAGAGGATGGCGGTATTTTATCGTGGGTCGCACGGGAGCAATCTTTACCGTGCCGGCCGTCACCCTCTCCACGGAGCTTAGGATCCTCCATTCGTACGCTCAGTTTTACGTGGCGATCAACACCTTCCATCGCGATTTTGACATGCGTGGAAGCTTTAGGGTGCCTTCTCCCAAGCCTGGGGGAAGAATCGAAGTCCCCTCGGTTTTATCTAACGAGGGTGAGGAGTCCGTCACTCCGGATGAGCCTCTGGTGTCGGTGCCGAGGTGTGAAGTGCCTCCTCCTGCGGGGGCTTTGGCGGTCTCTGGGAAGTATAGCGCTGAAGCGCCTTCTGGCTCTGCTTGGGCTCCTGACGATGATACGGAGGCGTTCGACTTCGAGGAGGAAATACCTTCGGGGGCCAGCTCGCCCGGAGTAGTTTCGTCACCTCCAGAGGAGGACGAACCCGTTATCGTGACCTCGCCTCTTGCGAGTATGCCGATGACTTCGACCGTCGTTGTCGCACCTTCTTCGGTCGTGCCACCCGTCGAGGCGGCGGCTATGGTCACCTCGTCTGCAATCATTCCTGGAGGGAAACTCGCCAATATCGCGGCCACTCCTGGCGTTCAACCAGATCTGCTTGTGCTGACCGAGTTGTATACCAGCCTCTTTTACACCAGTCTAAAAACGCTGATATCCATGGTGTTGGCGAAGAATCTGGATTTTGAGCGTCTGAAGAAGGCTTCCCAGTTTTCGATTGGGGCGGTTAGGAAGTTTGGCGATTTTGGGGTATCTGACGCCCTGGAGGCGATGGTTAATAGGTTGGAGCAACCTATTAACGAATACTTCCAGCTGACTCGGGGCAGATTTAAAGCTGAGGTCCAGGCCAGATACGACTTTATGACTGCGCGGCTTACCAAACAGCTGGAGAGCCTAGATAACTCCATCAAAGCACATAAGCTGGAGATGGATAAAAGAAAAGCTGTCGTGGAGGAGGCTCTTGCTCTTCAGACGAAGTGCCAATCCGAGCATGAAGGGAATGCAGCGAGGGCTCGCAAGTTGAAGGAGAAACTCGCTCAGGCAGAGGAGTGGGCTTCTCAGTCGTTGGCAGGTCTAGACGTAGCGACTAGTCGACTGAGCACAGCGCGACGGGACCTGGAGCGTGCAGAAGCTGCCCGAGCTGGCTCTCTTCGGGCAAGGGCCAAACTGTCCTTTACGAACAATCCTGAGGCACGGCTGGAACAGGCCCGCGCTGACGCCTTGGTTTCCAGGGACGAGAGGGTGGCTGCACTGGCAAAGCTGATTCGCGATCTGACCACTCCCCCACAATGATGTGCCATTTCTTCTTTTTGCTTTCTCAATGTAATTCTGCTCTTTTCGGGAATAAATAAAGCGAATCTTTTCTGACTTTGTGGACCCATCATTTCGGAATGTAAATGACAGGTTTGGGCGAGAGTGATATCAGAGGTAGTATGGACGTGATAGACTCTCGATAAACTTTTAGCAGGACATATCTATTCAGAGGTCATACGGACATGATAGAATATGACCTAACTAGTTTCGTTCTGGCAGTAGTTTGGTCAGACTTTGAGATTCTCGCTATATTCCTCTTGAGCAGAGAAGGTTAAGCATAGTACCTCTTCAGGAATTTATCGTTGATAGGAGCCATTAACAGGTCTCCATTAGGCTGGACTAACCTGTAAGCGCCGTTCGAGAACGTTGTCTCGATCACATAAGGGCCTTCCCACTTGGGCTGGAATTTGCCTTTACTCCTGTGAGTAAGAATCATCGGCCTTCTTACGGCTAAAACTAGCTCGCCGACTTTGAACACTCTTTCCTTTACTTTATGATTGAAAGCTCTGGAAATGCGTGCTTGGTAGAGCGCGATGCGCTGTTGAGCTTGGAGGCGTTTCTCGTCTAATCCTTCTAGCTCTTGAAGCCTTAACAGGTCATTCTTTTCTTGGGTCAGCTCATTAGTCACGGCTATCCTGAGCGACGGGATCTGGATTTCAATGGAAAGAACTGCTTTGCTCCCGTAGACCAGTGAAAATGGGGTACAACCTGTCGGTGTCCGTACCGTTGTGCGGTATGCCCAGAGACATTCGCCCAGTTTCTTATTCCAGTCTCTTTTGTTTGAAGATACGAACTTTTTCAAGAGTTTGATAATGGTTTTGTTGAAAGCTTCCGCCAAACCATTAACAGCTGGATAATACGCAGTAGAGGTAATATTATGTATTCGATTTTTATCGCAAAATTGGTGAAACACTTGGCTGATGAACTGAGGCCCATTGTCATGGATTATCCTTCGGGGAATCCCAAAGTGATAAATGACATGATGCTTGATGAAGCTGATTACGTCAGACGCCTTTACCTCAGCAAGAGGGATCGCCTCTGCCCATTTGTAGAAGTAATCTGTGATGTCCAGTATGAACCGGTGACCTCTGGAAGATGACGGGTGAATAGGACCAATGATATCCATACCCCATGCTTCGAAAGGCCAGGATACAACCGTAGGATGTAGATATTCAGACGGTTGATGTATGAAGTCTGCATAAACCTGACAGGCTCTGCATTATCTTGCATAGTTGATCGCGTCTGTGATCATAGTGGACCAGTAATAGCCCATTCTCCTGATACGATCCTGTAGCTTAGGACCGGGCTGATGCGCTCCGCATACGCCGTCGTGAGCTTCCCGGATAATCTGCTGTGCTTCGTCGTTAGAGAGACATCTTAATAGCAGTCCGTCGTAGGTCCGGCGATATAGGCATTGTGAAGATGCGTCGAAGTAGAAGCGTATTTTGACGGATACTGCTTCTTTGGGGTCCTCCGACAAGATTCGGTATGCGACAAAATCTATGAAGGGTCTTCTCCAGTCTCTTCTAGGGGGATCCGTGTTCACAGTGTAGCTGCGTTCTATGTGAAAGTTGTTCTTCACGCATAATAAATCTCTGTTAAGAAGGATTACCAAATTCTGCCTTTTTATAGGAGGGGCTAAATCTGCAGCTAGACTGGCTAGGGCATCATCTTCCATATTCTGAGATCGAGGTACATGCTCTAGGAAGAACCCTTTGAATGTCATGGCTATCTCGACCGTTGCTTGGTGATAGGGGATGAGGTCTGGATTCCGGACTTCATATATTCCCCTGACTTGATTGACGATAAGCAGAGAATCACCGAAAGCTTCTAGGGACTCGACCCCCAGCTCTTTAGCGACTTGGAGCCCGATTAACAGAGCGTTATATTCCGCCACATTGTTGGAACATGGTTCATTAAGAGAATATGCTCGGTAGATGACGAGTTTATCAGGATTGACCAGGACGATTCCTACCCCTGAAACCACGTTTCCCTGGGGACCAATCCTGGATGCGCCGTCGAAGAACAGTTGCCATACGTCACTTTCCATTGCAGAATTACATTCTGCAACTTCGTCGGGAATGTCTTCGTATAATTTGAAGGCCTCCGGGATCGGATGAGCAGCTAGGAAGTCGGCCAGCGCTTGGCCTTTGATGGACTTCTGTGGGACGTATACCATGTCATATGGTGTTAACAACATCGCCCAAGTTGCGAGCCGGGAATTAAGAACACTTGGCCTGCTCATCAGTACTCGAAGAGGGTTGATCTTGGAGATGATATGGATAGTCTGGCCGGTGACATAGTGCCGCATCTTCTGGATAGCGAACATCAGAGCCAAGCATTCTTTCTCCACTGGGTTATACCGGTGTTCGGCTCTGACCATCATCCTGCTGAGGTAGTAGATAGCCTGTTCACGCCCCACATCATTCTTCTGCGAGGAGAAGAGCTCATAACGAATGATCTATTGCTCGAACGTACAACAAGAATGGTCTACCCATGATGGGAGGCACCAGAACCGGCGGACTGGTGAGGTAGTGTTTGATATCCCCGAATGCTTGCTGACAGGTTTCGTCCCATACGAAGGATACACCTTTCTTCATGAGATGCGAAAAGGGCTGACATCTTCCCGAGAGGTTGGATATGAACCTCCGGATATAAGACAGACGGCCTTGAAATCCCCGGATTTCCCTCAGATTGCGGGGCGGTCGCATTTCTATGATGGCCTGGACTTTGTCAGGGTCCACTTGGATGCCTTTGGCGGTTATAACAAATCCCAGGAATTTGCCACTAGATACACCCAGAAAGGACTTCGTAGGGTTCATCTTGAGTTGATGTTGGCACATTAACTCGAATACCGTCTTCAAGTCTTGAATGTGATCATTTTTGAGGCGGCTCTTGACGGCTATGTCGTCCATGTAATATTCTACTGTTTTGCGTAAATGCTCATGGAATATGCTACTCATAGCCCGTTAGTATGTGGCCCCGGCGTTCTTCAATCCGAAGGGCATGACCGTATAGCAATATACTCCCAACGGGGTCCGAAAGGTAGTGTGCTTCTCGTCTTCAGGGTACATCTTGATCTGATTGTATCCTGAGAATCCGTCCATGAAAGACATGCGTTCAAAACCGCATGTGTTGTCGATCATGATGTCCGTGATGGGAAGAGGGAACTCATCCTTGGGGCAGGCTGCATTCAGATCTCGGTAATCGATGCAGATACGTATTTTCCTATTTTTCTTCATGATTGGGACAACGTTGGCGACCCAGTCGGGATGTTGTTCTTCTCGGATGAAACCGCAGGCTATCAATTTCTTGACTTCAGCTTCGATGGCGTCCATCATGTCCGGGCAGAACCGGCGTTGGTGCTGCTTCATAGGCTTCGAATCGGTCAATATATTGAGTTTATGAGTAGCCACCTTCGGGTCAAGGCTCGGCATGTCCTCATAATTCCACGCAAAGACGTCGATATATTCTTTTATCAGCTGGATAACTTCTTCCCTTTCAGCTGGGGAAAGATTGTTTCTGATGAATATCGGCTTTGGCGAAAGTTTACCCCCAACATCAACCTGGATAACTTCGTCTTTGGTGGGAGGTTCTCTTTGCTCGAAGCGGAATTCCCACTGCGTATCCATTTGTTGGGCCCAAGAGTCATTCTCAAACGGCTCAGGATCCTGTTCATCTACTTCAAAGGGATCTGCCACTACCATATTCACTGATAGTGTTTGTTCGAGAGCATCAGGTGAGTCAGAGGGAGATGAGCCATTCTGGAAGAAGGAAAAGATATCCTCGTCTGACTTAGAAGTCGTAAGGGAGGTGGCATACCCTAACCCGAAACGGGTTTGCTGATAGCGGGGGTCACCATGCAGCGGCGTTCGTCTGCCTCTTCCGTAGTTGAGGCCTGGCTTCCGCTCCAAGTCATAGCCCATGTTTTGCATGATCCTCAACGCTTGCAGGCTGTATCGGTGAACCTACATTTTTTCAGTATCATCATCGAAAGGATCTTCCTGGATAGCCGATTGATGGCGCATGCGGCCGAAGACTATTGAACGCTGGCTGCTGCAGGTAGGCGGGAAAATGAAGATAGAATCCTCCTATGGTCCATATGTCGTGACGACGTTGGATGATGACGCTACTTCCCAGACATACGGACGGTAGGAGTTCATTACTTCCAAGAATTTTTGTGCTATGGGTTATACCTCGTCACGAGGAGTGGATTCCTGATTTAGAATTTGAGTGTTAACGTACTGGAAAAGAGGATGTTTATTATCATCTGGAACTCCGTTCCTGGTCGTATTTACATCGGTCGACTGCCCGTTGTGCCGAAGGTTGATGAACAAAAGTGGAGGCTTCTGGTTCGGAGTGACCACTAGAGGATCACTCCCTTTTCCTGACCTGGATTTGTTCAGGTGAATAGCCATAGGCTTCATGGCTTCTGGACGAGTGGTTCGCCCTTTCACTCTGATTGACAGCGGTAGTGCGACAGAGGGTTCTCCTGGCTCCCGGTGGGATTCCTTCTCTGTCTCTCCCGACACTTCTTCCGTGTGGTCTTGAGAGTACAACACGGCATCGAAATAGTAGGATTCTACTCCTTTAAATGGGTTTAGGTCGGCAACCTCCGTTTGTACCATTCCTTGGAGGTCTACATATTTAAGACATTGATGTAGAGTTGAAGGAACGATATTATGGTTGTGGATCCACGGTCTTCCCAGCAAAATATTGTAGGATACCTCTGAATTGATGACATAACACATGGCTATCGATCTGAGGTTGCCAATCTGGATCCTCAGGCAAATTTTCCCCAATGGTTTACTTCTTCCGGCGTTGAAACCCACGATTGTAGTGGAGGTGTAAGCCAATTCGCTGGTAGGAACCCTCAACGGCCTGAGCAGACTGTGAGGGATGATGCTGATCAACGATCCCGAATCTATGTGAATCCGATCGACCTCCATGGAACCGACTTACCCAGTGTAATAGAGGGGCCTGTCATGCCTGTTATGTTTTAACAACATGTCGTCTTGAGTGAAAGTGATATTTGGGACCACTTCCTTCACACTGTGGCATTGAGGACACGCCACTGGTTCTTCGTCGGGGGACTTGAGCTGGGTCAAGCATGCCTCCGCCTGCATCAGCGCTTCACTCAGGACTAGGCGAGTGTCTTGGGAGAGCCTGAGTAGCTCAAAGATGGAGAGCCTGGCTGGTGTATTAGCCAGTTGGGCCAGTATGTCGAAGTTGTATGGCTTCTCTAAACCTTTGTTTGGAATATTTTTTACAGGTTTATCAAACCGCACTTCTCTTTGCTTTTTCTTGTCCGCCGAAATCGGTTTTGAAGGGCTGGCATCTGGTACGACGGGGCCTGGTCCTGAAGGTTTGGCAGGCGAGGCGTCCGCCGGTGCATCTTCCTGACTTGCTCCGTAGTCGTTGAGGTGGGTTTTCCCTGAACGGGTCGCAACAAATACCTCGTCTTTGTCTGATGGCGAAGAAGTTACGACCATATAGCATGGTTTGCATTTGGAGCTTCTTCTATATGTAGCCTTGGTAGCTTTAGTCCCCTCCTCGAGCTCTGGCACCAAATCCGGGTGAACCTACATAATCTCGCCCTGCCGGGTGGTTAGGGGTACCAGGTCATGATTTTGACCCCTAGCTGGAGGGAGATTGATGATGTTCATCGTTGTCCGGGAAATGGGTGTGACGCAGTCCGAGACCTTTTGGGAAGGCAGATCGCCAAACCGCAGAGAGATCATGTTGGCCATGACCGTCTTCTCGATGTTGTGCAGAGTGATGGCCTTAGCATCGATTAACCCCTAGATCTTCCTTTTCAGTATGTAATATGCCTTCGTTGGGTGGTGTACGTATCTGTGGAAGATGCAGTATTTGGGGTCGTCAGTACTGTCGACTTCTTGGGGCCGCCTTAGCTCCGGAAGGGTGATCTTGCCACTCTTGACGAGATACTCGAATATACTTGGGATATCGTCGTCGTCAAAAGAGTAGACTTCGACGGGCCTGGAAGTCCCGGGTCTCGTCTGCGTGGTCGCCGCAGTCTTTTGTCTGGATGTATTGACCGCCAGAGCTTCTTTTCCCTTAGATCTGCGAGGATGGTCGCTGCTGGGAGATGACCTCTTGCCTCTATCAGAGGCGGAGATCATAATGCCATTGTTGCGCACCTTGCGACTGTTGTCTTCGGCGGCCACTGCCGAGATGATGAACGAGGGCCAATCATGGAACTGATATGGTCCTGTAAATACCGAGACTACGGGAAGGAGGTTCTTCTTGCAAATGTCTACTAACGCAGAGTCTGGAACTCCTTGAGACATCTGTAAGGTGGCCTGACGAAAACGTTCGACGAAGGTGCGAACGTCCTCCTTTTCCTTCTGCTTGACTTCGATGAGAGAGGACATAGACATATCTATTCCACCCTCGTAGAATCGCGTGAAGAATAAAGCTTTAAAGTCTTCGAAGGAAGTAATATAGTTGTCCGCCAAGCTACAGTACCACTGATAGGCTACTCCTGAGAGGCAGCCTTTGAACACCCGAGTGAGGAGGGCGTCGTTCCCTTGTAGCAACACCGTCATCATACTGAAATAGTTCATGTACTGACTTGGTGATGTTTTTCCCTCGAACAGAGCCATAGTCTGAGGTTTGTACCTCGGAGGGAAAGGGACTTCTTTCCAGATAGCTGGGTAAGGCTGATTAATTCCCAGTTTCTTGCGCTGATCTTTGTGCTTCAAGGCGTCGAACTGGGCTTTCAACTTTCGTACTGCCTGCATCAAATTTTCAGTTGGAAGCGGGTCTATGGTGTAGCGCAGAGTTGGTTGCATCGTGACTCCAACGGGAGGTAATATATTCTTCCAGTGAGGAAGCGGAGGAACTGCTGACTCTTGATCTAGAGCAGGCTCTTGGCTCGGGTTCGATGGTGGTAAGTCCACTCCCACACGTATCTGAGTTGGCGGGACCGACACTTGAGCCATGGCAGCTGCGTGCTGAGTTAGCATCATTTGGTGCATATTCTCCATCATGTGTTTCAGAGATGTCTCCAGCACAGTGATGCGTTATTCCGTGTTTCCTGACGGCGAAGCTTCCTCGCGTTCATCTTCAACGACGTAAACTCCCATTTCCCTGGGCGTCATCGAAGGATTAGTATAGGTCGCTGCAGAAGTCGACTCTATACTCTCAGCATCTGATCTGGGAGATTGGTGACCCCCAGCGTCGGAATCAGATGAGTACGAAGCTGGTTGCTGTGACCTTGCACGGGTATTTTGGAATACCCCAGCTTCAGTGTTCCTGAGGAGGTCTTCAAATCTCCTTCGGCTCGGAGGCCTATAGGAATAACGTCTTGAGCTCGGCCCTCCTCTAGGTATGTGTGAAGCCATGTTCACGGATACATGCACGGGCTCTTCTTCCTGGAAAGACTGAGAGTAGCTCAATCGGTCGAAAACCGACCGTTTTGCTTTAAAACAGTAGCAGTCAATCACAATTTTATGACTATTACAACATCGCTCGCTAGGGGGCGTAATAGACATATTGGAAGGTCCCCTCTCCTTACGCTTCTGGATTAGATATTTGCGCAAGTCAGGAGGAGTAGAGGAAGAAGACGACGGCTTGTTCCTTCTGTTCCCATCAGTGGGCATGCGGAGATTGGGCACCATGGTTTTCCCTACGCCACCTGTATACAATAGGTTGGCCATCTGGGTGGCGGATAATCCCCGGGGAGGGTGCCTTCCCACAACCTGAGCTTGCTTTACGCCGTGGGACTTCGCTTGTCATAATTTGGAGATTTGCTCAGACTGGCGTAAAGTTGAAGAGGTCCTCAGTCGGCCGTCGGCTTCCCGCGTAATCCGGAGGGTAGGCAGATTCTTCTTCGCTGGCGTAACGGCCGAGAGGTTAAGTACCCTGCCGCTCGCTTCCCCTTGCGGAAATTACAGCGCTCATCTGGTTCCCCGTAGGGGTCAGATATTGTCTTGCGCATGGAGAGTAATTTGTACTTCCAATTTGGCGCTGAGGCATCATCAGAAGTTTGGTCTGTACCGAGCGTAGCGGGAGACTGGTTTTTACACGTATAGCATAGTGGATACTTCTGGGTTAGCGCTGAGGCTTTGCCCAAAGTTTCGTCTGTACCGCGCGTAGCGGGAGACTAGTTCCTACGCGTAGAGCGCAGTGGAAACTTCTGGGTTAGTGCTGAGGCTTTGCCCAAAGTTTTGTCTGTACCGCGCGTAGCGGGAGACTGAATTTTATGTGCAGGGCACGGAGGGAGTAATGCTACAACCTCATTGGTCGAAGAGGTCGGAGAGATCGGAGAGTCCACAGGAATGGTAGAGGATATCTTGGGCATCCAGACCTTGCGCAACTTCCTGTTGTCTTGGACGGAGAGAGGGTGAGAGCTACCCCCGGTTCGAAGCATGTCTTCGTAGGCAGACTGGTCGAATTGGACGACCAGTGTCTTCTTCACGGTTCCTAAAGATACCGCATCGTGTTGAGTAATTGCTTCCTCATCAGAAGAGAAAGATATCCCCAGCAGAGTCGCCATCTTGTTTGTGGTATTAAACGAAAGAATAAAAAATATATTTAGGATAGGGTTTATACGAAACCCGCCTTCTTTGGTTTACAAATAAACTTGTACAATTTAATCTTATATGAGGATATGGGAGTACAATTTATTTAATCTGGGTAAATATTGCTATAGGTGTCTGATCTGCAGTCGATCACTTTAGCCCTTGGACTACAAGATGTTGATGAAGTGCCGTAGAAGACAGGAAGCAGCTTCGAAGGTTGCAAAAGAGAGTGGATGCACGATGCCAAAGTCGTCGATCCCTACTCTCTGTCTGAGCTCCGGATTCTTCTCTCTCTCTCTCTCTCCCTCTTGACCTTGGATCTGATATTGGTTTCTTGACCAATTTTTTGACCTTCCAATTTGTCGACCTTTTTCTCATTGATAGAGGTCTCTATTTATAGAGTTTTAGTGACAGTGACCACTCCATCGATGTAGAAACTGAGGAGTGGAAAGTACAGTACCCTTTTACACAACGGTTAAAGTAACCAATGCCTACGTATAGATGATCCTTTGAATAAGCGTGTGACGCGGGTCCAACTAAGGGACAAAACGCGTATAATTGCTACAAAGATCACGGCGTAGAAGCCACGTAGGTAGGTATCCATTATGTAGAAGAGGTTGGAATAGAAGCCAAATGTCTGTCATCATGGCATAGAAGCCAAATAGTTATCAATCTGGCATAGAAGCCGAATAGGCGTAGAAGTCGAATAGGCGTAGAAGCCGAGTGGTCATAGAGGCCGAGCAGACGTAAAAGTTGAGTGGTCATAGAGGCCGAGCAGGCGTAGAAGCCGAACGGGCGTTGAAGCCGAGCAGGCGTAGAAGCCGAGTAGACGTAGAAGCCGAGTGGTCATAGAGACCGAGTAGGCGTAGGAGCTGGATGGGGGTAGAAGCCGTTGCGTACTGTGCCAGAGTGCTGATGGGGACGTCTTAGCCGAAATTACGGCTTTTGAAGATATAATCAAATCTCTTGTATTAAATGCCAAGATTTGCCACCATCCTGTGCATTAAATATGGAGGTGTGTCTTTGAAGGTCTGCGACTCCTTCTACGCATCAGTCGCAGAGACGTGCCTTGAGAAACTATCACCGCTCTGTGCATTAGACGTAGAGACGTGCCTCGACCCCGTACGGAGTACAGCTTTTGATGTGGCAGGCGGTTTGTCTACTGTAGAACGTAAATAGCTCGTGTCTGCCTGTGTAAAACAAGGCAGCGTATCCCTTCGTACTTGTAAAAGCAGTTTACGCAAAGGGGATGGCGGTATTTGACAGCCTGGGTCGCAGTGCTATGCCATCATTATAGCCGTCATCTGGGTAGTCGAGCCGTATCCCTTTATCAGAAGTCCAGACGTCAAGTTCATTGTAGGATCTTTATTGCAGGGTCTAACAGGTTTACTTCGGAGAATACGAAGCCTCTCTTGTACACCTCAATGCTGCGTCTGAAAGAGGATAAGTTTTACGCCCTAGAGGCGATGGCGCACCCTGTTTACATTGAAGCGGCTTGGACTTACTGTCTTTACGCGGATGGTCCTTTGAGCTTTCATATTTCATGATGCGTTTTAGCGGAAAGAGCTCTATTGCACCCTTGATGGCTCTGAAGGCCTCTGCTTACGCTGCTCTGCACCAATATGCCGCGTATAGTCATCCGGCGTATTTTTCATGCTTCTACAACAGCATCAGGCTTCTACGCCTACTGGGCTTCTACGCCTACTTGGCTTCTACGCCAACTTGACAACTATTTGGCTTCTATGCCAGGGTGACAATCATTGGCTTCTACGCCAACCTTTTCTATGCGAGGGGCAGTTACCTACGTGGCTTGCATGCCATAATCTTCGCAGCAGTTATACACATTACCTCATAATGGGACACGCATCACACGCTGATTCAGAAGATCATTTATACGTGGGTGGCAGTTATTATAACCGCCGCGTAAAAAGTACCATACTCTCCATTGTTTGGCTTCTATGCCAACTGGACGGTTATTGTCACCAAACTCTATAAATAGAGACCTCCGTCCACGGAGGTCCGAGGTCGAAGAGTCAAAAAATCAAAGAGAGAAGAGCACAGACAAAGAGTAATGATCGACGATTTTTGGCATCGAGCATCCACTCCCTCTTGCAACCTTTGAAGCTTCTCCTTCTTCTACAGCATTTCTTCATCATCGTGGGGTCTAAGGGATAAAGTGATCGACCGCAGATCATACTCCTATAGCAATATTTACCCAGATTAAATTTTGTACTTAACATCCTCGTATAGGATTAATTATACTTCTTGTTTGTAAACCAAAGAAAGGGTTTCGTATAAACCTTGTTTTATTTCTTCCGTTTATTATCAAACACAGTGACTTGTGATATATTTATACCACTTGTGGATTTGATATTCATATTACAGCGTACGTATGGGTTTTGGTTTCCATATATTAGATTTGCCATATCTATGCGGCTGGCATGCTTACGTGTCCTAGTCCTACGTATTTGGGGACTGGGGCGTGATACCAGGTATAGATGATCCTCCCAAGAATCTCCGAAATCTAGAACACAAGTGCGTAGCATATCTTTGAGAGTCTGAATAGTCCTTTCAGACTGTCCATCTGTCTGGGGGTGATATGCGGTACTGAACTTGAGCTGAGTGGCCATGCTTGCATACAGACTCCTCCAAAAGTGGAATGTGAAACGACTATCCCGATCTGAGACGTTGCTCACAGAAACCCCATATAATCTGACAATCTGTCGCACGTATATCTCTGCTAGTCTCTCCGTTGATGTACCCACTTTGAATGGTAAGAAGTGGGCTGATTTGGTCAACCTATCCACGATGACACAAATCGTGTCTTTTCCCCTAGAGAACGTGGAAGCCCTAAAACAAAATCCATAGTCACATGCTCCCACTTCCACTCTGGGACAGGTAAAGGCTGAAGCAATCCTCCTGGCCTCAATCGATCCGCCTTTACCTGCTGGCATACTAAACACCGGGATACAAAGCGTGATACCTCGCACTTTATGCCATACCACCATACGTGCTCCCTCAGATCTTGATACATCTTGTTGGCACCGGTATACATCGAGTACTGAAAGTAATGTGCCTTCTGCAAAACCTCTTCGTACAGCTCCCCGCTCGGCACACATATCCTCGTGCCATGCCGTAAAGACCCATCATCAGCCATAGTAAAGTCGTCTGTCAATCCTGCCCGAACCTGTGCCCTGATACTCCTCAGAGCCTCATCATCATACTGTGCAGCTCTAATTATGTCCATCAGCTCGGACTGTATCTGGAATCCCTATGTCTGAATCTTAATACCTGTAACTAGCACCTTAATTCCCAAGATCTCAAGATTGGCCAATAAATATCTATCTGTCGTCAAGTACATAGCCATCGGATACCTGCTCAAGCTATCGACGACTATGTTGGCCTTTCCTGGGTGGTACTATAATGAGCTATCGAAGCCTTTCATCAACTCCAACCACCTCCTTTGCCTCATGTTCAGCTCCTTCTGTGTAAACACGTACTTCAAGCTCTTATGGTTTGTGAAGATCTCCATACGCTCTCCGTACAGATAGTGTTTCCACAGCTTTAGAGCGAAGATAACCGCTGCCAACTCCAAATCATGGGTGGGGTAGTTCTTTTCATGAGGGCCTAATTGCCTAAAAGCATAGGCAATTACCTTCCCGTGCTGCTGAAGAACGCAACCCAAACCCTTCCCTGAAGCATCACTGTAGATAGTGAATCTACCTGTCCCCGCTGGCAACGTCAAAACTGGTGCTATCGTCAATCTCTTCTTCAGCTCATCAAATACGGCCTGACAATCCTTCGTCCAGACAAAATCTCCATATTTCCAGGTCAGCCTAGTCATTGGCTCTGTAATCCTGGAGAAGTCTTGTACAAACCTCCTATAGTGTCATGCTAGCCCAAGAAAACTCCTGATCTCAGCTACCGAACTGGGAATAGCCCACGACTCCACTTCCTCTATCTTCTTTGGGTTAACTGAGATTCCTTCACCCATCACCATATGTCCAAGGAATTCAACCTTGTCAAGGAAGAACTCACACTTTGAAAGTTTTTCGTACATCTTCTCCTTCCTGAGTGTCTCCAAGACCATCCTCAGGTGCTCTTCATGCTCTTCTGGGGTCTTCAAATACACAAGAATGTCGTCAATGAACACCACCACGAACTTGTCAAGGTATTGGTGGAACACCTTGTTTATCAAGTTCATGAATATTGTCGGTGTGTTGGTTAAACCAAACGGCATTACCATGAACTCAAACTGGCCATATCTGGTCCAAAAGGCTATCTTCGGTATGTCTTCCCTCTTCACGTTCACTTGGTGATAGCCTGACCTCAATTCTATCTTTGAAAACACCTTCGCTCCGCTCAACTGATTGAAAAGATCATCTATCCTCGGTAGCAGATATTTGTTCTTGATAGTGAGGTTGTTCAGAGCTCTATAATCGATACACATGCATACCGTGCCATCCTTCTTCGGTACGAACAATACCGGAGCTCCCCTTGGTGATGAACTGGATTTGATAAAGCCTTTGTCCTGCAGCTCCTCAACTTGCTTCTTCAGTTCTGCTAGCTCGCTGTTGTTGACTCTATAGACATGTTGTGAAATAGGCTCCGCTCCTGGTACCAAGTCTATAGAGAATTCAACATCTCTGTCTGGTGGAAAGCCTGGCAACTCCTCTAAAATACATCTAGGAACTCCGTTATCAGAGGATGTGGCAACTCCTCTTCTTCCATCCTGGCTCCGTAAAAAGTGCCTTTGCTCTGCTCCACTGCTCCTCTGGCGACCTCGAACTCTGGCTCCCCTGGCGGTCAAAATATTACTCTGCCTATGTGACAATCAATACTAGCATCGTGCCTACTCAACAATTCTATTCCGAGTACAATATCGTATCCCAGAAGTGGCATGACGAGTAAGCACACGCTCTACTCTCAGCCTCATAATGATACTCTCTGGTCCTTGCAATAATCATAGACTAGGATAATGCCTCCTCCAGTCATGATTTTATAAGTCCTATCTAATGGTTCCGCCTCTAAACGATGCTTAAGAGCATAAGATACAGACACAAAACTATGGAAAGCGCCAGAATCGAATAATACAAGTACTGGAATAGAATCGAGAGAAACTGAACCTGAAATCACGTCTCCAACTGGCTTGGCCTCCTCGATCGTCATGGCGTATGCTCATCTCTGAGGTGGACCTCTCTGCTGCTTCTGGTACTGAGCAAACCTCTGTTGCTGTGGGGGAAGTGGAGGTCCCCTCTGCTGGCCTCCTGGTACAGTAGGTACCCCGGCTGGTTCCCTCTAAGCAACTACTCCGCCCTGACCTGGACGAGTCTGAATAGATGGACAGACCCTCAACTGATGTGCTGACGATCCACAGGACAAGCATATTCCCAATCTCTTCATACAGATATCCCTAGTGTGTCCTGCCTTCCTGCAAAATGCATACTGGACAGCGGGCTGAGTCTGCCTCTGAGGCTGCTGCTGCTAGGTGTATCCTCGAGCTGGTGCTTGGTGCTGTTGATGCTGCTGCTGGTATGGCCTCTGTTGCTGCTGAAAGTTGGGATGCTTGGCCGATCCCGCACTACCACTTGCTTCTCCAGAAATGTCACATCCTCTCTTGGGCCTAAGGTCCAAGTCATCCTTAGCAATCTGGGCATCCATCAGAATGCCCTCAAATGTAGCAGTACGATATCCCAAAGTAAGAGACTTGATATCTCTTGTTAAACCCTTCCTGAATTTCTGGGCTTTGTCCCCTGGATTCGAATCATCGATGGCGTGAATCGACTCAAACGACAGAACTCCGCGGCGTACTCGTCAACTGACATGCTTCATTGGACCAAGTCATGGAACTGAATCTCCAAGGCTCCCAGGGCTACATCAGGGAAGAACTTATCCTTGAAGAGCTCCTAGAAGGCCTCCAAAGTAAGTCCTCCGACAGCGAGTCTTGGCTCCGTACGGTACCATGTCCGTGCAATGTCAAACATATGGCTGCCAGCGGCCTAGATCTGAAGAATCTTCAAAATCTGTGCCAAGCACAAGTTTCTCTCTATATCCTCTAGCCAGTCATCAGCGTAGAGTATTTCCTCGGTGCCCTTAAACTCCCGAGGCATCATCCTCTTGAAGTCCACTATCGTACCCGGCCTCTGGTGCTGCTGGCCAGGATACTGTTGCTGTTGTTCTACTCTCTCCACAGTCTGGAGAGCCACCTGATGAGCATTCTCCATGCACTCTCTCATCATCTCTGTCTGTGCCTGGTGTTCCTCTGCCTACACCCTCTGAGCCTTAGCCTGGACTCACTGAGCCTCCGCTGACGTCCTCTAAGCATCTACCATGCTCTGGTTGAGCACAAACATCTGTGCCCCATCAATGGGCATACCTCCGGGAAATGGAGTCGGTGGTGGAGGAATGTGCTCCGTCACAGCTGGGGCAACCCTCCGAACAGGTGGGGGAGGGGGACCCCCGAAAGTTGTAGATACTCCCACATGAACATAAGATGAAGAAGGAACTCCAGATGTCTGTCCGTCAAGTCGAGAGGTGGCAGACCTTTCTGAAGCTGATGCTCCCAATCTCAAAGACCTAGTCTTCGGTGGAATCCTGAAGATAGACCGAAAAGAATCAATTAAGGCAACAGATACAATATCATCAATGTAGCACAGTAAAATTCTAAAGGAAGTAATTATGCAGATAGCATTATAAAGATCAAAAATTTCCTAGTTGTGATTGAGCATACTCTCATCCTAAATCATATTTCCTAAAGCAGGCTCGTAGCATTACTCTAAGTGAGCACTACTACGATATCGCTCTAAATGCGAATCTAGACCTGCATGGGCCACCACTATTAATGTGTCATGATTCGTACCCGAAATTTCGGCATGAGCTGTGGGTACGTCCAGCCTACGCCGTAGCATCGGTGGTAGAATGTTGTCTCGGTCTCAATACTACTAAACATAACTCACAACTAGTCAATGATCTCAACTCCATAAGGAGGACAATGAATAATACATAGATCAACAGTTCATAATATATACTCAATCACAATAGCTATAAGAAATAAATGGCACGATGAGATATAAAGATAAGAAGTACTGACATACGTCAAGCACAACAACTCAAAAATAACGATAAATCTAAAGTCTAGCTATCCAACATAGTCTCAACAAAAGTCTCAACATAAGTCTCAACAAAAGTATAAAAGATGCATAAAATATAACTGTCTAAATAATTGCCGGTGGTGACTCCTCTAAGGGGAGGAACTCTTCTAAGATCTCTGGTATGTAGTCTTCCTCTATACCTGGGCCATAGTGTGTAGGACAGAAGTCTTCAAGGACCTCTGGAAAAATATTATCCAGTCAAGATTGAAACGAAGTACAAGCACTAACAGCAGTTTCATTTATATTGACAAAACTATAATACAGTGTAAAGAAATACAAGATGAAGCAATATCAAAAATAAGGAATACTGGAGATAATAAGATACTGGAGAATATATAATTAGCAATAACACAACTAGCAATGAACAGAAATATAAGTGAATGCTAGAACAAGTGAACTGGAATAAAATCTAGCTAAGTGTTTGAAATATCAGTCTATTATATGACCGGCTTGGGACAAGATCAGGCTTGTTATATATGATTGGCTATGATATATGTGAGGTCAGGCTAACCATCTGGTTAGCTATGATGCGAGCAATAGTCAGGCTAATTATATATATTAGTCTATGAGGCATGTAAATGATCAGGCTACACCCAACGTGATGTGTGGGGTAGCTATGATGCATGTAAGTAGGGTATAATCATATAATCTGCTAATATTTTCCCGTCCCCACCTAACACGATGGATTCCAATCATGACTCCTCGTGACAGGGATCAATGATACTAACCCGTGTATCCATAGTATCAGAATCAAGTACGCTATACAACTGGAATCATAGAGATGATCAACAAAATAAAAACTGTCAGAGAATGTACTCGCCTGTGGTCCTAAGCTGGCAATACCAATATCCTGCTCCCGAAGTCTCGTACGAACGATCCAAAGGTCCTATATATAATATAATAATATAATACATCAATCGTCATACTAGTACGTACATAAACACAACTATACTGCACTTAGAAACTAACGTACGTAGGGGTGATAACTGGTCAACTAGCAGGGTCGAGTGTGCACGTCTAAAATGCACAAGTGTCATATCCTCGAATACTGTGCACAGCAAGACAAATAACTAACACTAACATATGTCCAATCTTTAAATCTTGTGCAATGCTAATACATGTCCTAGCTGGTATGTTAGGGTACACAAGGCAGTCAACTAACACCTATGGTCATACAACATATATAATACTAATAAACAATTTATATATATACATATATATATTAAACCTAATTATTATGCATACATGTACACACACACATACTAGTTATTAGGGTTTACCAATACAATGTCATACAACACACAACATTGTAGAAGCATGAAAAATATGCTGGGAAGAGCTACACAGCCTCTTGATACAGAGCAGCGTAAGCAGAGGCCTTCAGAGCCATCAGGCGTACAATAGAGTTTTCTTCGCTAAAATACAGCATGAAGAATAAAGCTCAAAGGACCATCCGCATAAGTGCAGTACGTCCAGGCCGCTCCAGCGTGAAACAGAGTTCTTCATCGCCTCCATGGCGTAAAACTCAACCGCTCTCAAAGCAACGTGATAGCGTACGAGGAACGCTTCATCTTCCCCGAAATAAACCTGTCAAGTCACGCAGTGAATCTGACCACTGACTCCTGACAAAAGGTGATGCACGGCTACCCAGACGACGGCTGGAAACGATGGCAGACCTCTCGGGACGCGTCCCACAGTATGATGGCAGATCTCACCATTTAATGCAGAGGATTTGGTAAAACATCACCAAACCGTCGTTTACTGGAGTCCCCTCAGCATAAACCGCTCTTTTGCGTACAAGGGAATACGCCGCCCTATTTTACACAGGCAAACATAAGCTGTTTTACACTCCGTAGCAGACAAACCGCTTGCCACGTCAAAAGCTGCACTTCGTACGGGATTTGAGGCACGTCTCCACGTCTAATTGCACAGAGCGGTGACAGTTTCTCTCAAGATACGTCCCTGCAACGGGTGCACAGAAGGCCTGCAGACCTTCGAAACACGCCTTCGCATTTAATGCATAAGGTGATGGCAAATCTCTGCAAGAGATTTGGTTATATCTTCAAAAGCCGTAATTCCGGCTAAGGCGTCCACATCAGCACGGTATGCAGCGGCTTCTACGCCCATTCAGGATCTATGCTCAAGCGGCTTCTACGCCCATTCTGGCACGATATGCAGTGGCCTCTACGCCCATTCAGGATCTGTGCTCAAAGCGGCTTCTACGCCCATTCTGGCACGATATGCAGCGGCTTCTACGCCCATTCAGGATCTGTGCTCATGCGGCTTCCACGCCCACTCAGTCTCTACGACTACTCGGCTTCCACGCCTACTCGGCTTCTATGCCTGTTCGGCTTCTGTGCCTGTTCGACTTCCACGCCTACTCGGCTCCTATGCCTGTTCGGCTTCTATGCCTGCTCGGCTTCCACGCCTACTCGGCTTCTATGCCTGTTCGGCTTCTATGCCTACTTGTCTTCTATGCCATGGTGACGGACATTTGGCTTCTACGCCAACCTCTTCTACACAATAGATACCTACCTGCGTGTCTTTTACGCCGCGATCTTAGTAGCAACCGTACGTGTTGTGTCCCCTTAGTTGGACCCACGTTACCCGCTTAGTCAAAAGATCATCTATACATAGGCATTGGTTACTTTAACCGTTGTGTAAAAGGGTGCTGTACTTTCCACTCCTCGATTACTACACCAACGGAGTGGTCACTGCCACCAAAGACTCTATAAATAGAGGCCCCTGTCAATGGGGAACAAGGTCGAAAAATTGGTCAAGAAACCGATATCAGATCCCAGGTCAGAAAATTCAGTCAAGAGTACCAATATCAGATCCAAGGTCGACAATCGGAGAAGATCGAACAAGGAGGAGGGAGAGAGAGAGAGAGAGAGCCCGGAGCTCAGGCAAAGAGCGGGGATCGATGACTTCGGCATCGTGCATCCACCCTCTCCTACAACCTTCGAAGCTGCTACCTGTCTTCCACGGCACTTCTTCAGCATCGCGTGGTCCAAGGGCTAAAGTGATCGACCGCAGATCAGACACCTATAGCAATTTATACCCAGATTAAATAAATTATACTCCCACATCCTCGTATAGGATTACATTATACAAGTTTGTTTGTAAACCAAAGGGCACGGGTTTCGCACAAACCCCGTCATTGAAATACACTTTCATTCTTTCGTTTAATACCACAAACAAGATGGCGACTCTGCTGGGGACGTCTTTCTCTTCTGACGAGGAAATAATTGCTCAACGCGATGCGGTATCTATAGGAACCGTGAAGAAGACGCTGGTCGTTCATTTCGACCAGTCTGCTTACGAAGACATGCTTCGAACCGGGGGTAGCTCTCACTCTCTCTCCGTCCAAGACAACAGGAAGCTGCGCAAAGTGTGGATGCCCTGCACGTAAAATTCAGTCTCCCGCTACGCACGGTACAGACAAAACTTCGGGCAAGTCCTCTGCGCTAACCCAGAAGTATCCACTGCGCTTTACGCGTAGGAATCAGTCTCCCGCTACGCACGGTACAGACAAAACTTTGGACAAGGCCTCTGCGCTAACCCAGAAGTATCCACTGCGCTCTACGCGTAGGAATCAGTCTCCCGCTATGCGCGGTACAGACAAAACTTCCGATGGTGCCTCAACGCCAAATCGGAAGAACAGATCATGCTCCACGCACGAAACAACATCTGACTTCTACGAAAAAACAGATGAGCGCGGTGATCTCCGCGAGGGAAAGCAAGCAGGCAAAAATTCAACCTCTCGGCCTATACGCCAGCAAGAGAACAATCTGCCTACCCTCCGGATTATGCGAGAAGCCGATGGCCGACTGAGGACCTCTTCAGCTTTACGCCAGTCTGAGCGAATCTCCAAATTATACCAGGCGAAGTCCCGTGGCATAAAGCAAGCTCCGGTTGCTACTCCTGACCTACGCGAATGCCTAGTCCAGAAGCGTAAGGAGAGGGGATCTTCCAACATGTCTATTACGCCCCCCAGAGAGCAATGTTGTAATAGTCATAAGATTGTGATTGACTGCTTCTGTTCTAAAGCAAAACGGTCGGTCTTCGACCGATTGAGCTACTCTCAGTCTTTTCCGAAAGAAGAGCATGCATATGCGTCTGTGAACATGGCTTCACCCATACCCAGAAGAAGGTCGAGCTCGAGACGTCATCCCACTGGGCCTCCGAGCCGAAGAAGATTCGAAGACCTCCTCTGGAGCACTGAAGCTGGGGTGTTCCAAAATACCCGGGCAAGGTCACAGCAACCAGCTCCGTACTCGTCTGATTCCGACGCTGGGGGTCGCCAATCTCCCAGAACAGATGCTGAGAGTGTAGAGTCGACTTCTGCGGCGACCTATACTAATTCTTCGATGACGCCCAGGAAAGTGAGAGCTTACGCCATTGAAGACGAACGCGAGAAGGCTTCAAGAAACGCGAAATAACGCATCACTGTGCTAGAGACATCTCTGAAGCAAATGCAATCCGTAATGGAGAACATGCACCAGATGATGCTAACTCAGCACGCGACTGCCATGGCTCAAGCGTCGGTCCCGCCAACTCAGATACGTGTGAGGGTGGACTTACCACCATCCGATCCAAGCCAAGAACCTGCTCTAGACCAAGAGTCAGCAGTCCCTCCGCTTCCAACTGAGAATCCGATGTAGGCAGTGCGAGAGTTGAAAGCCTAGTTTGAAGCACAAAGATTAGCTCAAGAAACTGGGAATCAACCAGCCTTACCCGGCTATCTGGGAAGAAGTCCCTTTTCCTCCGAAGTACAAACCTCAGACTATGGCTCTGTTCGAAGGAAAAATATCACCAAGTCAATACATGAACTATTTCTGTATGATGACGGTGTTGCTATAAGGGAACGACGCCCTCCTCACTCGGGTGTTCAAGGACTGCCTCTCAGGAGTAGCCAATCAGTGGTACCGTAGCTTGGTGGACAACTGTATTACTTCCTTCGAGGACTTCAAAGCGCTATTCTTCACACGATTCTATGAGGGTGGAATGGACATGTCTATGTCCTCCCTCATTGAAGTCAAGCAAAGGGAAAAGGAAGACGTTCGCACCTTCGTCGAACGTTTTCGTCAGGCCACCTTACAAATGCCTCCAGGAGTTCCAGACTCGGCGTTAGTAGACATTTGCAGGAAGAACCTCCTTCATATAGTCTCGGTATTCACAGGACCATATCAGTTCCATGAGTGGCCCTCGTTCATCGTCTCGGCAGTGGCCGTCGAAGACAACAGTCGCAAGGCGCGCGACAACGGCATCATGATCTCTGCCTCCGATAGAGGCAAAAGGCCATCTCCCAGCGGCGACCATCCTCGCAGCTCCAAGGAAAAAGAAGCTCTGACGGTCAATACGTCCAGACAAAAGATGGCGGCGACCACGCAGACAAAGCCCGGGACTTCCAGGCCCGTCGAGGTCTACTTTTTCGACGATGACGATATCCCTAGTATATTTGAGTGTCTCGTCAAAAGTGGCAAGATCACCCTGCCGGAGCTAAGGCGGCCCCAAGAGGTCGGCAGTACCGACGACCCCAAATACTGCATCTTCCACAGATACGTACACCACCCAACAAAGGTGTGTTACGTACTGAAGAGGAAGATCCAGGGGTTGATCGATGCTAAGGCCATCACCCTGCACAACACCGAGAAAATGGTCACAGCCAACATGATCTCTCTGCGGTTCGGCGATCTGCCTCCCCAAGAAGTCATGGACGGTATCACGCCCATTTCCTGAGCCACAATGGACATCGTCAATCTCCCTCCGGCTAGGGATCAAAATCATAACCTGGTGCCCCTAACCACCCGTCAGGGCAAGATTATGTGGGTTCATCCAGATTTGGTGTCAGAGCTCGAGGAAGAGACTAAAGCTACGTCCAGGAGGAGCTCAAAGTGCAAATCATGCCATATGGTCACAAATTCTTCGCCATCAGACGAAGACGAGGTACTTGCTGCAACCCGGTCAGGGAGAGCCTACCTAACGACTACGGAGCAAGTCAGAAGGATATACCGGCAGACGTTTCAACTGCCAAACCTGCAGGGCCAAGCCCCGTCATACCGGAAGCCAACCCTTCAAAACCGACGCCGGCGGACGAAGGAAAACAAAGAGAAGTGCGCTTCGATAAACCTGTGAAAAATATTCTGAACAAAGGTTTTGAGAAGCCGTATAACTTCGACATCCTAGCCCAACTGGCTAATACACCGGCCAGGCTCTCCATCTTCGAGCTACTCAGGCTCTCCCAAGACACTCGTCTAGCCTTGAGTGAAGCACTGATGCAGGCAAAGGCATGCTTGACCCAGCTCAAATCTCCTGACGAAGAACCAGTGGCGTGCCCTCAATGCCACAGTGTGATGGAGGTGGTCCCAAATATCACCTTCACCCAAGACGACATGCTGTTAAAACATAACAGGCATGACAGGCCCCTCTATTATACCGGGTACATCGATTCCATGGAGGTTGATCGGATTCACATAGATCCGGGATCATCAATCAGCATCATCCCGCACAGTCTGCTCAGACCTTTGAGGATTCCTACCAGCGAACTGGCTTACACCTCCACTACAATCGTGGGATTCAACGCCGGAAGAAGTAAGCCGTTGGGGAAGATTCGCCTGAGGATCCAGATTGGCAACCTCAGATCGGTGGCTACATGTTACGTGATCGATTCAGAGGTATCCTACAACATCTTGCTGGGAAGACCATGGATCCACGATCACAATATCGTTCCTTCAACTCTACATCAATGTCTTAAATATATAGACCCCCAAGGAATGGTACAAACGGAGGTGGCCGACCTAAACCCGTTTAAAGTAGTAGAGTCCTACTATTCCGATGCCGTATTGTACTCGCAGGACCACACGGAAGAAGTGGCGGGCAAGACAGAGAAGGAATCCCACTGGGAGCCAGAAGAACCCTCTGCCGCACTACCGCTGTCGATCAGAGTGAAAGGACGAACCACTCGTCCAAAAGCCATAGAGCCTATGGCTATTCACCTGAACAGATCCAGCTCGGGGAAAAGAAGCAATTCTCCAGTGGTTACTCTGAACCAGAAGCCTCCACCTTTGGTCATCAACCTTCGGTGCGACGAGCAGCCGACCAATGTAAACACGACCAGGAACGGAGTTCCAGATGGCAATAAACATCCTCTTTTCCAGTACATTAATACTCAGATTCCAAATCAGGAACCCACTCCCCGTGACGAGGTAGAACCCATAGCACGAAAGTTCTTGGAAGCTATAGACTCCTACCATCCGTATATCTGGGAAGCAGCGTCATCATCCAACGTCATCACAACGTATGGACCGCATGAAGATTCTATCTTCATAATCCCGCCTACCTGCAGCAGTCAGCGTCCAATAGTTTTCGGTCGCATGCGCAATCAACCAGCCATCCAAGAAGATCCTTTCGATGACGATACTGGGAAGATGCAGGTTCACCGATACAGCCCTCAAGCGCTGAAAGATCATGCAAAACATGGGCTACGACTTGAAGCGAAAGCCGGGCCTCAACTACGGAAGAGGCAAAAGAACGCCGCCACGCGGCGACCCCCGCTACCAACAAACTCATTTTGGGTTAGGGTACGCCACCTCCCTTACGGCTTCCACGTCAGATAAGGACATCTTTTCCTCCTCCTGGGACGGCTCGTTACCCCCCGACTCATCTAGTGCTCCCGAACAAGCACTATCAGTAAATATGGTGATGACAGATCCCTCAGAAGCAGAGGAACGAGATTCTGAGCCGTTTGAGAATGACTCTTGGGCTCAACAAATGGATACGCAGTGGGAATTCTGCTTCGAGCAGAGAGAACCTCCCACCAAGGACGAAGTTATCCAAATCAATGTTGCGGGTGAACTTTCGCCAAAGCCGATATTTATCAGTGACAATCTCCCACCAGCCGAAAGGGAAGAAATTATTCAGCTGATAAAGGAATACGTCGACGTCTTTGCATGGGATTATGGAGACATGCCGGGCCTAGACCCGAAGGTGGCTACTCACAAACTCAACATATTGGCTGACTCAAAGCCTGTGAAGCAGCACCAACGCCGGTTTTGATCGGACATGATGGACGCCATTGAAGCTGAAGTCAAAAAGCTGATAGCCTGTGGGTTCATCCGGGAAGAACAACATCCCGACTGGGTCACCAACGTTGTCCCAGTCATGAAGAAAAATGGAAAGGTACGTATCTGCATCGATTACCGAGATCTGAATACGGCCTGCCCCAAGGATGAATTTCCTCTTTCCATCACGGACATCATGATCGACAATACCTGCGGTTTTGAACGCATATCTTTCATGGACGGATTCTCAGGATACAATCAGATCAAGATGCATCCCGAAGACGAGAAGCACACTGCCTTCCGCACCCCGTTGGGAGTGTATTGCTATACGGTCATGCCCTTCGGATTGAAGAACGCCGGGGCTACGTACCAACGGACTATGAGCGGCATATTCCATGAACATTTATGCAAAACAGTAGAGTGTTACGTAGACGACATAGCCGTCAAGAGCCGCCTCAAGGATGATCACATTCAGGACCTAAGGACGGTATTCGAGTTAATGCGCCGACATCAACTCAAGATAAACCCTACGAAGTCCTTCCTGGGCGTATCTAGTGGCAAATTTTTGGGATTTGTTATCACCGCGAAAGGCATCCAGGTGGACCCTGACAAAGTCCAGGCCATCGTAGAAATGCGACCGCCCCGCAATCTGAGGGAACTCCAGGGATTTCAAGGCCGTCTGGCTTATATCCGGAAGTTTATATCCAACCTTTCAGGAAGATGCCAGCCTTTTTCGTACCTCATGAAGAAAGGTGTATCCTTCGTATGGGACGAAACCTGTCAGCAAGCATTCGGGGAGATCAAACGCTACCTCACCAGTCCGCCAGTTCTGGTACCCCCATCATGGGGAAGCCATTCTTGCTGTACGTCCGAGCAATGGATCATTCGCTAGGAGCTCTTCTAGCGCAGAAGAACGACGTGGGGCATGAGCAGGCTATCTACTACCTCAGCAGGATGATGGTCGGAGCCGAACACCGGTACAACCCAGTGGAGAAAGAATGTCTGGCTCTGATGTTCGCTATCCAAAAGATGCGGCACTACGTCACCGGCCAGACTATTCATATCATCTCCAGGATCAACCCTCTTCGAGTAATGATGAGCAAGCCGAGTATTCTTAATTCTCGACTCGCAACCTGGGCGATGCTGTTAACACCATATGACATGGTGTACATCCCGCAGAAGTCCATCAAAGGCCAAGCGTTGGCCGACTTCCTGGCTGCTCATCCGATCCTGGAGGCCTCCAAGTTATACGAAGACATTCCCGACGAAGTTGCAGAATGTAATTCCATAATGGAAAGTGACACATGGCAACTGTTCTTTGACGGCGCCTCCAGGACTGGCCCCCAGGGAAACGTGGTTTCAGGAATAGGAATAGTCCTGGTCACTCCTGATAAACTCGTCATCTACCGGGCATACTCTCTTAATGAACCATGCTCCAACAATGTGGCGGAATACAATGCCCTGTTGATCGGGCTCCAAGTCGCTGAAGAGCTGGGGGTCGAATCCCTGGAAGCTTTCGGTGATTCTCTGCTTATCGTCAATCAAGTCAGAGGAATACACGAAGTCCAGAATCCAGACCTCATCCCCTATCACCGAGCGACAATCGAGATAGCCATGACGTTCAAAGGGTTCTTCCTAGAGCATGTACCTCGATCTCAGAATCTGGAAGCTGATGCCCTGGCCAGTCTAGCTGCGGACTTAGCTACCCCTATAAGAAGGCAAGATTCGGTGATCCTTCTTAACAGAAATTTATTCTGCGTGAATAACAACCTTCACATAGAATGTAGCCACGCTGTGAACACAGATCCCCCGGAAGAGATTGGAGAAGTCCCTTCACAGATTTTGTCGTATACGGAATCTTGCTAGAGGACCCCAAAGAAGCAATATCCGTCAAGAGACGATCATTACGCTTCTATTTCGATGCATCTTCACACTGCCTATATCGTCGAACCTACGACGGACTGCTATTAAGATGTCTCTCAGATGACGAAGCACAGCAGATTATACGAGAAGCTCACGATGGCGTATACGGAGCGCATCAGCCCGGTCCTAAGCTACAAGATCGTATCAGGAGAATGGGCTACTACTGGCCCACTATGATCACAGACGCGATCAGCTATGCAAGACAATGCAGAGCCTGTTAGGTTCATGCAGACTTCATACACCAACCGTCTGAATATCTATATCCTATGGTCGTATCCTGGCCCTTCGAAGCATGGGGTATGGATATCGTCGGTCCCATTCACCCGTCTTCCTCCAGAGGCCACCGGTTCATACTGGCCATCACGGATTACTTCTCCAAATGGGCAGAGGCGATCCCTCTGGCTGAGGCAAAAGCGTCTGACGTGATCAGCTTCATCAAGCACCACGTCATTTATCGCTTTGGGATTCCTCGAAGGATAATCCATGACAATGGACCTCAGTTCATCAACCAAGCGTTTCATCGATTTTATGATAAAAGTCGAATACATAATATTGCCTCTACGGCATATTATCCAGCTGCTAATGGTTTGGCAGAAGCTTTCAACAAAATCATTATCAAACTCCTGAAGAAGTTTGTCTCTTCAAACAAAAGAGACTGGAACGAGAAGCTGGGCGAATGTCTCTGGGCATATCGCACAACGGTACGGACACCTACAGGTTGTACCCCCTTTTCACTGGTCTACGAGAGCGAGGCAGTTCTTCCCATCGAAATCCAGATCTCGTCGCTCAGGATAGCAGTGACTAGTAAATTGACTCGAGAAAAGAATGACCTGTTAAGGCTCCAAGAGCTTGAAGGATTAGACGAAAAATGCCTACAAGCTCAACAGCGTATCGCGCTTTACCAAGCACGCATTTCCAAAACTTTTAATCATAAAGTGAAGGAAAGAGTTTTCAAAGTCGGCGAGCTAGTTTTAGCCGTATGAAGACCGATGATTCTTACCCACAGAAGTAAAGGAAAATTCCAGCCCAAGTGGGAAGGCCCTTATGTGATCGAGACAACGTTCTCGAACGGCGCCTACAGAATAGCCCAGCCTAATGGAGACCTGTTAATGGCTCCTATCAACGGCAAATTCCTGAAATGGTATTATGCTTAATCTCCCCTGCTCGGGTGGGACATAGCAAGGCTCTCGATTCTGACAAAACTACTTCCAAAATGCAATTAGTAGGGTTACGCTCTATCATGTCCGTATGACCTCTGAATAGATATGTCCTGCTAAGAAGTTTATCGGGAGTCTATCATGTCCATACTACCTCTGATAACACTCTCACCAAAATCGGTCATTTACATTCTGAAATGATGGGTCCACAAAAGTCAGAAAAGAGTCGCCTTTATTTATTCCCGAGAGGGAGGCAGAATTACATCTGGGCAAGCAAAAAGGGGAAAGGATACATCATGATGGCGGGTGAGTCAGATTGTGAATCTGCCGCTCCAGCGCAGCTATCCTCTCATTCCTAAGAACCAAGGCGTCAGCACGAGCCTGCTCCAGCCGTGCCTCGGGAGTGTCCGTGAGGGTCAGATCAGCCTTTGCCTGAAGACAGCCCGCGCGAGCAGCTTCTGTACGGTCTAGCTCCCGTCGCGCTGTGCTCAGTCGATCGGACGCTACGTCTAGACCTGCCAGCGACTGAGAAGCCCATTCCTCTGCCCGAGCGAGTTTTTCCTTCAGCTTGGAGACCCTCGCTGCATTCCCTTCATGCTCAGAGTGACACCGCGTCTCAACGGCAAGAGCCTCTTCCACGACAACTTTTCTCCTATCCACCTCCAGCTTATGCTTCTGGATAGAGTTGTCTAGGCTTTCCACCTTCGTAGCAAGCCGCGCAGTCATGAGGTCGAACCGAGCCTGAACATCAGCATCGAGACCCCGAGTCAGCTGTAAATGTTCGTTAATAGGTTGCTCTAACCCATTAACCACCGCCTCCAGGGCGTTAGCTATCCCAGGATCGCCGAGCTCCCTGATGACCCCGATCAAAGCAAGAGAAGTCTTCCTCAGGCGCTCAAAATCCAGACTCTTCGCTAACACCATTGACACCATCATTCTCAAAGCGGTGTAGAAAAGGCTGGTATATTGCTCGGTCAACGCAACTAGATCCGACTGAACGCCGGGAGCGCCCGCAATGTCAGCAAGTCCCTCTCCAGGGATGATTGCAGACGAGGTAACCACAGCCGTCGCATCGACACATGGCACAATCGAAGAAGGTGCAGTAACGGTGGTCGAAGTCGTCGCCACACTCACAAGAGGCAAGGTCACGACGACATGTTCATCCTCCTCTCGAGGTGACGAAGCTACTCCAGGCGTACTGGCCCCCGAAGCCACTTCCTCATCAAAAATGAACGCCTCCTCGTCAGAAGCCCGAGCGGAACCAAAATGAGCTTCAACGCTATACTCCCCGTGGGTGCTATCCCCTAAGAAGAAGACGAGAAAGTCAATATCAGTATGATGACAATCTTTCTCAAAGGAGACATAAAAACGACATTTACCCAGAGCCAACGGCATATACGACGCATCTGCAGTCGATATAGCTAAACCACGCCTTAATGACGCAATGCGAATCGTCATGCCTGGAGAAGGAGGTGGGCCGACCGATATCGCCGAGAGTTCTGTCAGGCCTCCACCAAGACGTGGTCGAAGTTCATCGGCCAGAATCTCGCCAGACGCGCTCACTGACGCGGCAGGAGTCATGCCCGCTGCTGGCCTCGGGAAAGATTCTCCCATCTGCCTCAGCCACACAGGCAATCTCGCTCCGCTACCTGGAGCAGTAGCCGCCACAGCTACCTCTAACGAGGATTCTCCGGCATCGACGACCGGAACTGTAGGAGGCCCCTCTCTAGAAGGCGAGGAACCTCCAGCCAAGGAATCATCCCCGATGTAGGGAGAGGCAGGCTCACTCCCAGGAGCCGCAATGCCAGAAATACGGAGAGGACGAGCAACCGTCTCCTTCCTCCTCTTGCGAAGAGAAACTTTCTTCAGAGCAGAAGCCCGTCGCTTCCCAGAAGGGACTACCAAAGCCTCCGCAGGCAGAGGCACTTCGCACCTCGGCACCGATACCAGAGGCTCGTCCGGAGTACCAGACTCCTCACCTTCGTCCGAAGAAACCGAAGGGACGTCAACTCTTCCCCCAAGCTTGGGAGAAGGCACCCGGAAGCTTCCCCGTACGTCGAAATCACGATGGAAGGTGTTAATCGCCATATAAAACTGGGCGTAAGAATGGAGAATGCGAAGCTCTGTGGAGGTTGTAACGACCGGAACAATGAAGGTTGCCCTCGTACAACCCATGAGGAAATATCGCCACCCTCTAGCTCCATCAATGAGTCCGCCCCTGGACCTTAAGCTGGTAACGACATTGCCCACATGTAGCTGATCGTACCCAAACTGCCTGGCAAATCGACTAGGCAAGTAGGGCTCGAAGAGGCAGTGATCTTCGCTCCTGTACAGTAGATGGGAGGGTCTAATACAGACAAACCAGTTAAAAGCTTTCGGGGAAAGGTCGGTCTTCTCTCCACCTGAATCCTTAAGCCGCACCCCTGATTGATTGCGATGCACGGGGGGAGCAGTACAAAGGAGCTTCCAACCGTGGCTGAGGTTCAACACCAGCTAGCAGTCTAAAACTGTGCTCACATTCCAGGAGGAATATCCTTGTAATTCAGCAAGAATATACCCCCCCGATCTGCTACCGGATCCAGGAGACATCACCCGGGGATTGTGGAGAATCAACCATTCCATCAAGTATAGGTATGGTAATTCCACCCTGGGAAAACTCTCACGTCGAGCTTCGTCGACGAGTAACCCGTCAGTTATGGCTCTCAAGCCAGCCTGTATACGGCACACCATAGCAGGAAGCAAGCCCAGTCTTGCCCCAAACACCAAGCGCACTGCCGGCCACAGGATGTTCCGGTGAATGCGGTCTGCGGACGCGGTACCTGGCACCACTACTCGGCGCAACCATATGGAGAGGAAACCAGCCAGCTGGGTTTCCTTAGACAAAGGCCTGCGACAACGCCTCAAGTAACTACAGGCCTTGGTGCCTTCCGGGTACTTTCCTACCCCCTCGACAAGAATCTGATCCGGAGCTTCAGCCTCCTCCATAAGAGTCTCCACAACCTGGGCACTAAGCACGCCTAAACAGTTCACGGGCTCATTCTTGCCACCCGAGGCTTTCTCCGACCTGGCGGCCCTGGCTCGGTGGAAGAAGAGGTAGGACATCCACTTGGTGGTGTGAGCCAAATCAGAAGGCTCGCTATAAAAGGCGGTGCACGCGAAGTATTGACACATCAGCTCCTGATATACTTCCGCCACCCGAGGGTCCAAATCCCCCAACTCCCGGTTGGTGGGAACATACTCTTCATATGGAGTATCCCCCATCGGCAGTCTCGAGACAACTGCCATCTCGTGGAGCGCCAACCCCAACTCCCCCAGTGGAGTGGCAAAGGTCCCGGTGAGCGGAATGTACCGCTCCATCAGCGCCAGGAACAAATTGGGGTTCGGAGGAAACCCGACGCTCGTCGCACTCACAGCGGCATATAGTCCAATGCCCTCCAACTCTCTCTGGAAGTGCTTCAAGGCCCAGTCAACTAGGCATCTCCATTGGGAGTTCTTTGGGGCGATCCACCCATTGCACCAAGGATTCTCCTTGGGATATACCCCACCTCGACCCACGAAGTCGTTGCAGAAGGTCGGCAATTGGACCGGCTGGATCACCAAACTATCTTCACTTGGAACACTGCCCGGGCACAGTCCTCTGAACAACGTCACAACGCCGGAGGGGCGACTGACGAATGACCCCTGGTCAGCTCCTTTCAGATGAAAAATCTTCCCCGGCTTGCCGTGAAGATCAGGAGTCAGCGTCCACGACATCTTTCTAGGATGCGTCGCATGGAAGAAGGCCGAGATGGGATAATCCCTCGGCATCGTTGGCAGGTACAAAACCAAATTCCCGGCTGAGAAGACCTAGGGCTCCCTCTTAGGCTTCGTCTGGGACTGTTTGTCGATCATGTCCCCAAAAAGGAAAGCCGGCTTTACGTACGGCTCCCCGTCTACATAAGTCAGAAGCTCCCCGTTTATCATGCTCAGCAGCATTCGCTCGCCCTGAGCCGATATTAAGACCCTCCTTCCTTCAGGGTACTGGGGCTCGAAGATAGGGAATGACACGTGGGACAGATCCTCCAGGTAGTTCGAGTGCAGCATCCCAGCAGCGGAGCCCATCACCTCGGCCAGTGGAGACTCACCCAAGTCAACTACAAAAGTGCAAGGAAAATACGTCATCACAAGTCTTGTACGAACATACGGACCGAAAGAAACAACAGTCCGTGCTCTACGCAGGATTGTGCAAATCTGGCAATTTTACGCCGGAGGTCCCCCCCCAAGCGTAAAATTCAAATTTTACGATATACCCCAATTTTCGGTAGCCAGAGCTTCTACGCTCAGAACTACGAAAATATGGAGTCTTTACGCTGATACATTAGAAATGTGGGCGTAAAAGATGAAAATGCCTCCGTGCATCATCTTCCTCAAGAAGAGGCTATCAGCACAGAAGACGACCTAGCGCGGTCACGTTCAACGTGTGCGAAAGATTTTTTGTCGTTTTTGTCACCCCGAAGGCTTTACTTCTAAGACCGGGTGCACTGCTCGTCGGTGGGACACCTGGCCCAGAAGGAAGTTTGCCTTGACCGACCGAAGACCCCCTCGCTGGGGCGGAAGAATGAGAAGAGGAACCTATACCCTTTCCCTTAGCGGAGGAGGTTTCTTTCGACGCTATTTTCTGAAGACTCGAGGAACGAAGAAAAACTCGAACAGTCGAAAGCTCTCTTTCACAGAAGACGGATAAAAAGTTTCTCTCTCAGAGAACTTGGGATATATATAGAGTTCGAGCCGACTCCTCGAATCCTCAGACGGACTCCTCGAGACCCTAACCAAATCTCACAAAATTGAATAAAGGGTTATGATTGGATGCCACGTCAGCCCACTAACCTTGAAAGACGGACAGTCAGCAAATTCGAAAAGTTTTTTTGTGCAAAGACGGTTCAGCAGGTCCTACGCTGAAGGAGCTTTCTACGCTCGACAGCAACAGATCTACGGTTTTACGCTCGCAAGCTATAAGTCTATGGTTTTACGCCCGGATGCCTTTGTGCTCAGTAGCTTTTACGCTCGAGAGGCCACAAATCTACGACTTTACGCTCAGCAGATACCAAATCGATGATCTCACGCTCGATGGCGCTCAGTTTACGCTCAAAAGCAACAGATCCATAAGACTTCACGCTCGAAGAAATTTTCTTTTCAGGAGCTACAGATATACAGTTCTATGCTAAAGAAGCTTCCTACGCTCGACGGCTACGAATCTACAACTTTACGTTCGACAGCTACAAGTCAGGTTTTTGGCCCGGATGCCTTTGTGCTCAGTAGCTTTTATGCTCGAGAGGCCACAAAACCCATGACTTCACGTACAGGAACTACAAGTCTACGATTTCACGCTCGATGGTGTTTTATGCCCGGAGGCTACAAACTGATGATTTCTCGCTTCACGACTTTCCGTATATTCGAACGGTCCCCAAGATGGTCAATTACAGGAGTTCACACAGAAGATACTCCTCCTTGGCCTCAACATATATCCCAAGTACCCAAAACATACAAGAGTTCAAACATTGAGAAATTACTCTTTTCGGGTCAAATGGAGGTTCATCCAAACTCCAGTCTGAATATCTCGTCTATCAAAAGATGGCAACTCAGTTTTTGACAGCCATTCCTTGACCCTGTTCCAAGGGATTTTTGAGAAGTCACTCTTGAAGGCGAAGACTGAACAAAAATTTTGTTTATCAGAAGTTCAGAGCTCTACGCGGTTCCTCAGTCCCAGCAACAGGACAGTTCTAAGATGTTCAAAATGCTCTACAGCGTTCTATGGACTACTCGCTATGCATAAAGGACAGGACCTAGCACTCTTTCTACAGAGTCGGCGTACAGATTCAGACGTGTTGAAGCTGCACATATTCAGACTTCACAGCAACATATGGCAAGATGATCATATGAAGAAGAAAGATGATTTTTATTAAAGATCAAAATCATGATTACATATGAGGGAAATCCAATCTATAAGGGTTTTTCTTTTCATTTTCATGATTACATCTGAGGGAAACTCTGTCTACAAAGGAGATACCCCCTCGTCGTCTGAAGATCGCCCAGAAGCTGTTCTGACAGGTTCGCACTGGGCTTCAATTCTTCATCCATCTCCTCCGGCAGTCGGTCAGCTCCAGCAAGCTGACCGACATGGCAATGATCACCAGCGGGCGGATACAGAACTGGGCCTGCATAGATTTTACAGATCCCATGCTCCGTGCACCGATCAACCCGGGACAGAAAGAGTCTGTCTGACTCTCGTCACCGGAGGGCATCGAGAGAAGGCGCGACATACCAGCCGCCGTGGTCAAATACGACCCTTCCTCTCTCCTGGGGCAACGCCATACAAAGTTGCTGATTATCCCGAGCAAGGGAGGCTAAGATATCCTTCCATGATCCATCGTTGCAGTGGACACTTGCTCGAAGATGCCGTCTTTTTCGGCTCCTTACACGCTGGAAGAACATGATCTCCTTCTTTCTCAAATCGACCCGGCGAACTCCGGTGATCATCTCTACGTGGTGATGAAGATCTGGGGAGAACAGGCTAACTCCCCCAGCCTTTTATAGGCAAAAGAGATCACAGCGGTCCCCCATAAATCTGCCATAAAGTCAGCACCGACCGTTTCAACGCTCCACTCAGAAACATTTCGAGTTACGAGGGGCCAATCATGCTTCGTTCAAAGCGTTTCAAATTTCAAGAAATTTAAAAGCTCTGAAGGGGGTCTTGTAGAAGCATAAAAAATACGCTGGGAAGAGCTACACAGCCTCTTGATACAGAGCAGCGTAAGCAGAGGCCTTCAGAGCCATCAGGCGTACAACAGAGTTTTCTCCGCTAAAATACAGCGTGAAGAATAAAGCTCAAAGGACCATCCGCATAAGTGCAGTACGTCCAGGCCGCTCCAGTGTAAAACAGAGTTCTTTATCGCCTCCATGGTGTAAAACTCAACCGCTCTCAAAGCAGCGTGATAGCGTACGAGGAATGCTTCATCTTCCCCGAAATAAACCTGTCAAGTCACGCAGTGAATCTGACCTCTGACTTCTGACAAAAGGTGATGCACGGCTACCCAGACGACGGCTGGAAACGATGGCAGACCTTTCGGGACGCGTCCCACAGTATGATGGCGGATCTTACCATTTAATACAGAGGATTTGGTAAAACATCACCAAACCGTCGTTTACTGGAGTCCCCTCAGCATAAACCGCTCTTTTGCGTACAAGGGAATACGCTGCCCTGTTTTACACAGGCAAACATAAGCTGTTTTATGCTCCGCAGCAGACAAACTGCCTGCTACGTCAAAAGCTGCACTTCGTACGGGATTCGAGGCACGTCTCCACGTCTAATTGCACAGAGTGGTGATAGTTTCTCTCAAGACACGTCTCTGCGACGGGTGCACAGAAGGCCTGCAGACCTTCGAAACACGCCTCCGCATTTAATGCATAAGGTGATGGCAAATCTCTGCAAGAGATTTGGTTATATCTTCAAAAGCCGTAATTCCGGCTAAGGCGTCCACATTAGCACGGTATGCAACGGCTTCTACGCCCATTTAGGATATGTGCTCAAGCGGCTTCTATGCCCATTCTGGCACGATATGCAGCGGCCTCTACACCCATTCAGGATCTGTGCTCAAAGCGGCTTCTATGCCCATTCTGGCACGATATGCAGCGGCTTCTACGCCCATTCAGGATCTGTGCTCATGCGGCTTCCACGCCCACTCAGTCTCTACGACTACTCGGCTTCCACGCCTACTCGGCTTCTATGCCTGTTCGGCTTCTGTGCCTGTTCGGCTTCCACGCCTACTCGGCTCCTATTCCTGTTCGGCTTCTATGCCTGCTCGGCTTCCACGCCTACTCGGCTTCTATGCCTGTTCGGCTTCTATGCCTAGTTGGCTTCTATGCCATGGTGATGGACATTTGGCTTCTACGCCAACCTCTTCTACACAATGGATACCTACCCGTATGGCTTTTATGCCGTGATCTTAGTAGCAACCGTACGTGTTGTGTCCCCTTAGTTGGACCCACATCACCCGCTCAGTCAAAAGATCATCTATACGTAGGCATTGGTTACTTTAACCGTTGTATAAAAGGGTGCTGTACTTTCTACTCCTCGGTTGCTACACCAACAGAGTGGTCACTGTCACCAAAGACTCTATAAATAGAGGCCCCTGTCAATGGGGAACAAGGTCAAAAAATTGGTCAAGAAACCTATATCAGATCCCAGGTCGGAAAATTCGGTCAAGAGTACCAATATCAGATCCAAGGTCGACAATCGGAGAAGATCAAACAAGGAGGAGGGAGAGAGAGAGAGAGAGAGAGAGAGAGCCCGGAGCTCAGGCAAAGAGCGGGGATCGACAACTTCGGCATCGTGCATCCACCCTCTCCTACAACCTTCGAAGCTGCTACCTGCCTTCCATGGCACTTCTTCAGCATCGCGTGGTCCAAGGGCTAAAGTGATCGACCGCAGATCAGACACCTATAGCAATTTATACCCAGATTAAATAAATTATACTCCCATATCCTCGTATAGGATTACATTGTACAAGTTTGTTTGTAAACCAAAGGGCGCGGGTTTCGCACAAACCCGTCATTGAAATACACTTTCATTCTTTCGTTTAATACCATAAACAAATATGAAGAAGGAGCAAGTTTCGAACCTTGGTGTGCACGTGACCGAGGAGGGGGTGATGGTCGGAAGATGGTGTTGTCACTGTGGCGGTTGCTGCTCGTCGGAAAGAAGATCGACAGTGATGACAAAGTCGGGGTGGTCGATATCGAGGGAGGTCATTATGATCGGTGAATGTGGTGATTGGGTGATGGAATTAGCTGTGGTGGTGGAGACTGGCTGTGGCGGGGTCGCCGGTCGGGAAGTCGTGAAGATGACCGAGGCTGATGTGTGGCGGGTGGTCGTGACCGAAAATAAGAGTCGTGGGGAAGATGATGGTGGTAATATGATGATTGGTGGTAGAGGTGACGATCCAGTGGAGATGATGGGAAGTCAGGGATATAGAGGCGGTAAAGAAGGCTGTGGCAAGCGGCTGTGCTCAGGCGGAGGAGTCGAGGGTGCGGTGGTTGGGTGATTCGGCGAGGGGGGTGATGGAGATGATGATGGTGATATCGTAGGTGATGCTCGGTCGCGGACTGTCCTGGCGGAGATGATGAGTCAAGGAGGAGGAGAAAAAGTCGTGGGGTCGTAGGGTAGATGGAGTTGCTGTCGGGTTCCGGCGGGATGGTCGGGGAAGTCAGCTGTTGCGAAGGTTAACAGTAGAGGGGAGTTAGGGTTCGAGTTTTTGAAAAAGGGGTTGATGATGGCTTAAAAAAATACAGAGAAAAGTGTTTATGTATTAGAGAGAGGAGAGTGATGATCACCTAGGGATTTGGGCCGGCCATGTGCTCCTTGGGATGGGGATGGTTTCTACATGAAGAAAAATGGATGGCTAGGATAGTGTGTGTTTGAATGGAGGGCTTAGGATGGCTAGGGGGAAAGGTTTGAGTGTTGCACACTCCAAAAATAGGGAAATAAATTGGTATGACCGGTCAAAGAGAGGGAATGTTTCTTCATATCTTGGGTCCAATGGGAGGTGGACACCTTATTGCACTTTTGCATAAAAATCCCAATAATTGGAAAGTTGCACAAAAAGTGGGGTTTGGGATTGAATGAGAAAAAATACAATGTTTGGTGTGATGTAGTGGTTTAAAAGGGTGTGTGATATTTAGTATAAACCTTGAGGGTGTGAGTGGGGGTTTGGGTTAGTGTTGGGTCTAGTTTTGGGTTAGGTCGGGTCCTTACACCAATTTAATTAAAAATAGTATAAATGGTGTTCTTAAATTAATTGGAAGTGCATGGGGTTAAAATTAGGTGGGACACAAGTGTCATGGACGTAGAAGACTCAGAATAAAATATTGTCATAATTTGGGTTGTACAAAACAGACTGAGATTGTGTCTCCAATTTCGATTGGAACGGACAAAGATGCAAAGTTGGGTTTATTTAGAATTAAAGATAAACGTTTGTAACGAATATTGTGGGACTAAAATAAAGCACAAGAGAGGGTATTTATGAGTTACACAAAGGTCAAAATGGAAGACTGGCATGTCTAGGATAAGGGTATAAAATGTGTTGGAAGGAAAAAGCTAGTGTAGCGCTCCAAAGATCGAAGCAACGGTAAGACACAACAATTGAACAAAAAATCACAGTGGTAAAATATAATCCTCAATAATTAATCCCAAAAATACTAATTAAAATCTATAATCCTATAATTTGGTCAGGGGTTCATCTAGTGGGTTTCTAGGTCCAGTCCACTATATATATATATATATATATATATATATATATATATATATATATATATATATATATATAATGTATAAAATATATCATGCAATATATTAACACATTAATTTAAATATGGTAAAAGACAATAAAGCCCCTATTCTAGAATATGGTAGTGACAGCTACGTTGTTGGAATACGGATCTGTCAGCGAATATACGCGATGGATGACAAGTCATCAGGAAAAAATAGCACTATCCCCACTCCAGCCACGATGTTGCCTTTTGGTCCCATTCTGGAAGCACCGTCGAAGAACATATGCCAAACTACTCCTCTCGTTATGACAATATTTGAGTCTAACACCTCATTGGGGATTTTTTTCATAAAGCTTGGAAGTCTCCGGTACCTGATGAGCTAATTAGAACTCCACAAGGGAATTTTAGTAGACTTATCATCGTTCGCATACTTAGAGCTAAGCATGGATGACAAGTTAAAACGACTGATACCATTAGAGGTATTATAGGCATGACACTCTTGTGTTGTAAACTTATTACCCATGGATTACCTTAAGTACGGATAATAAGTTGAAATGACTGGCACTATCAGGGGTTATACCAACGTGATAGTAGAAAGTCGATGATCAAAACATTACTTAGAGGTAATATGGATATGACAAAGTTCTAAAATGTGGACTTATTACCCATGACGTACCTTAAGTACGGGTAATAAGCTAAAATGACTGGCATTATCAGGAATTATATGAACATGATAGTAGAAAGTCGATAGACAAGAATATTTGCTCAGAAGTAATGTGGACATGGAAAACTCTTGTTTGTTGACTTATTATCCATGTCGTACCGCAAGTATGGATAATAAGCTTAAATGATCGGCACTATCATGGGTTATATGAACGTGATAGTAGAAATTCGATAGATAAGAATATTTTCTCAAAGGTAATGTGTACATGGCAAACTCTTATTTTTAGACTTATTACCCATGGCGTACCTTAAGTATGGATAATAAGCTGAAATAACTAGCACTATCAGGGGTTATACGAACGTGATAGTAGAAAGTCGATATGCAAGAATGTTTGCTCAGAGGTAATGTATACATGGCAAACTCTTGTTTATGGACTTATTATCCATGGCGTACCTTAAGTACGGATAATAAGCTGAAATGACTGGCACTATCAGGGGTTATACGAACGTGATAGTAGAAAGTCGATAGGTAAGAATATTTTTTCAGATATAATATGGACAAGACAAAATCTTGTTTGTGGACTTATTACCCATGGCGTACCTTAAGTACGGATAATAAGCTGGAATGACTGGCATTATCAGGGGTTATACGAACGTGATAGTAGAAAGTCGATAGGTAAGAATGTTTGGAGGTAATGTGGACATGGCAAACCCTACTACTAATAATAGGAATATGGTTCAAAGTTAATATGGACGTGAACTCATAATCACATAGGAAAATTTTGTGGACCCATTATCCGTTGCGTACTTGGGACTCCCGAGTACGGATAACAGATTTGTCTGTATGCTACAGACGGATAACTTAAAATAATAAAAGAACAACTTGGCGAGTGGAAGCATCAGCTTTTATGTCCCCTGGTAGAATGATATTTTTAATTTTAAGGCAATCCCTCATTGAGAAAATAAGGTACATCCTCAAAAGGGATCATATCATCGAAGGACGATGCGTTGGTGGATCCCGCAATGTATACGTCCAACTCAACTTTAGTAGCTGCCAGTGACGTTGGCAGTGCCGAATCTTTCCTATAGAGTTTGACTACCAGTTTCTTTAGGTTTCTCACGATAGGGGTTCCTTGTTTGGAAGGTTTCTCAACCTCCAAGGCTTGACCACTGGAAATTCAGGTGCCTTCTTACGAAGCTTGACCACCATAGGAGCAGTTGCGAGGACTGGCACCCTTTCAGACGAATCATTAGAGGAGTGTCTAAATCTTTAACGGTGTCGACTTCGTCATCAGTATTGTTGGCACTTTCATCTGAGTGGATTTGTTTGTACAAGACCGAGTCAGAGTAGTATACCTCGATTCCCTTGAAAGGATCCACGTTAGCGAATTCTGTTTTGACGATGCCACCTTCATTGACGTATTTCAAGCATTGATGGAGAATAGATGGAACAATCATATATTCATATATCCATGGTCACTCAAGCAGGACATTATAGGATACTTACACGTCGATGACGTAATATGTCACCTATGTACGGAGGCCCCCGATTTGGCATTTCAAACGAATCTTGCCTAGCGAATAGCTTCTCCTAGCGTTGAAGCCCTGATGGTGTATTAGTGGCTGCCAGCCGGTGCATTAGGATTTTCAGGGTTTGTAGTAAGCTCCGTGGGATGATGCTGAGGGATAACCCATGGTCAATATGCATCCAATACACTTTAATAGCTTTGATGTATCCTGCTTAATACATGGGGCGATCGTGCCGATTATTTTTTAATAACATGTCCTGTTTGGAGAGTGTTATGCTAGGAATTGTCTCCATCATACTATTGCATCGAGGGCATGCGGCATAATTTTCTGTCAGTAGCTTGACTTGAGCCAAGTAGGAGTCGGCATTTAGCAACGCCTCACTCAGAGCATCGTGAGTCTTTTTGGAAAGACGCAGGAGCTCGAAGAATGATAGCTTTGCGAGAGTGTTGGCCAATTTTGCTAGTATATCAAAGTTGTAGGGCTTCTCCAGCCTTTGCGTTACATCCTTCTACATAGGTTTATCATAACGAGTTTTTTTCTGCTTTTACTTGTCCGCCACCGGAAGCTGGGATGTACCCGTATCGTAGGCCTGGAGTTCACCCGTTAGAGGTGCAGAGTCATCGGGAGTGTTGTAATCGCGCTGATAAGTTAGCCCCGACCTGGTTGCTCCAGCTAGAGCTTCATTTGTTGTTGGGAAGACCGCATGACAGGACTTGGTCTTCTTTCCTTTGGCCTTAGAGACTGGCGGTGCTGTTGGTTGGGTCATATCCGGGATAAGGCCTGGATGAATCCACATGACTTTGCCTCTTGGAGTCACAATGGGAACCAAACCTTCGGCTTAGGCTGGGGGGAGGTTAACGACCTTCATGGTTGTCCTTGGTATGGGGACGACACCATCTTGGGATTCTGTCGTCGAAAAAGTGCCGAACTGGAGAGATACCATGTTTGTCGAGACATTCTTATCTTCGTAGTCTAAAGAGAGAACTTTGGAGTAGATAAGTCGTTATATTTGCCTTTTCAACACATAGTAGTCCTACCTGGGGTGATGGACGTATTTGGGGTAGTGACAATACTTGGAATTGTCCACCTTACCCGTTTTATTAGGGCGTTTAATATCGGGTAGCTTTATCTTGTTACCTTTCATCAAAGCATCGAAGAGTTCCATGACATCGTCGTCATTGAAGGAATAAGTCTTCGGTGCTTTATCTTGTTACCTTTAATACCATGTTTGCTGGTGGCTCGGTCAGCTTAGGAACAGGGGAGGTTGGATTTTTGGCCAAATTTACTGTCAAGGCCTGCTTCCCTTTATTGTCATAATTGTTTTTTGTGACGAAAGGACCCTTTCCCTTATCTTCGGTGCTGGGAGTTTGGAAACCCAACGAGCGAGCATTTTTTGCGCTCTTTTCAGCAGCCGCGGCGCTTAAAATGAACATTGTCCAGTCAATGAATGGGCCAGATGCCTTCCAGAGTCTTACTGCAGACATGAGATTCTTTCGACACGTGTCCATTAGTGAGGACTCAGGAATACCAAGAGGCAATTTTAACGCTGCCTGTCGGAAACGCTTGATGTAGTTTCGTGCGAGCTCTCGATCTCCGTGGGTGATGTCCATGAGAGAGTACATAGTCATATTATTTCTTCTTCGTAAAATCGGACAAGGAATATGGCCCTCAGATCATCGAAGGAGAAAATAGACTTATCTGGGAGACTGCAGAACCACTCAAAGGCGACCCCGGATAATGCTCCGACGAATAAGTTGGTAAGTAGGGCGTCGTCCCGAGGTAGATGGTCTATTGTAGACTGAAAGTATCTCATATACTGTCAGGGCAATGTCTTCCTATCGAATGAAGCCAGTAATAATAGTTTATATTTAGGAGGGTATACCACATAGATATAGTGCGTATTTGAGAATGACTAGGGTGTAGTCGACGAAGGCGTCGATATTGGTCTTGTGTATTGACCTAGTGTATAGAGGATGTACCTAAATTTATGGAGTTATCATTATATCTCTCAAGGCCTAGACACGTATCATTACACATCACAGAGCGAGTTCATGGTAGGACACAGGCTTACGTACTTGACTGGCCATCGGTGCGAGTAGCACGGATGACGGTACCTAGCATAGTTATTATAATTCTTTGGTTATTAGTGACTTTCATTAAAGTTATGAGATTCCTACGTCGTATTCACGACTTTTACATTGACATTTGATGGGAAAGACAATTAGTAGGCATATGGGACAGACACCTAACTATCGTAGTCCATGAAGGAGACTACGTGGTCATTACCCCCAATGTTACCCAGTTATGGGCTATAATTTCCCGGTTATGGGCGTATATGCTAGTGGATATATCTGACAATGGTCATTAGCTGCGCGCTAGGAATGATTGGAAGGTATGCTAGTGTATATATTCAGGCTCTGGCTCGACGCTATGCTTTATACCTATTTTACCTACCTATACGCAGCAAGGTTGTCTTCAAAGTGCATTCGCATTGATGGTTAGTCACCCTTATGTTTCACAGTATTTACATTATGGCATATATTTTTTGTATCTTGCTACGTCCCTCCTGATATTTTGCTAGATTGCAGAGCTGATTGACATTGTGATTTGCTGAAGCTATTAATGGGTATCATCTTGTATACATGTATTGTTATTATGTATCTATATTATATATTTTTACTGTTCACCTATTATCTTTTATTTACTTATTTATCGGGTATTATAGCCTAATATTAATAGACTCATATTATACATTTTGAGTCTATTCGGACAAGTGTTGTATAGGGTGCATACCATGATAGATGTTATCCTTTATTTTAGTTTATATTCTTGTGGATTGAGATCTAGTTGACTTGACATGTTAGACATATATAATTGACCTCTAGACAACGTATACATATTTGAGTTGGACTATAGTCCACTTGATACACAGCTGGCCATTGCTACTGGTCTGATTTCGTGTATTTTGGGATTGGGGCATGACACACAAATAACGTTGGTGCTTATATCATCATCATTACTTTTTGTCAGTATACAGCTGTGTAGTGCCACGTGTATATATAACAAATTTGTCATGCGGCAAGAAGTAGCAAACTTCTATGCGACATTAATCTTTTATTTCCAAATGGCAGCGACCATGTGGTAAACTTGTCCATACGGTAAGCCACATTATGCGACAACAACTTTTCTTCTTTATTATACAACTATCAATGACAGTTATGAAGACGAAGAGATAGCTATGCGTATTAAGTACATGTCATATTAGTTTGGATTTTGAATCATTTATAATGTACGCCATTTGTCAAGTCGACCGGGTTATGCACATACGTTCAAATCTAGGTTATGCGTCGTATTTATTGCTAGCCTATGTGGCAAGCAAAACTTGAGCGGCAGAGACTGGAAGCAGTGACTTTTCTGATTCAGGCGCATATAAACATTATAGTATGAATGTCTATAAATAGTAGGGATATGTGCTTCCCAAGAGAATCGAAAGCTGATTACTTTTGAGCAAAATTGTTGCCCTTCTTACCAGTGAGCTGAGAGTTAGTGATTTTCTCCCAATCTTTGTCGTAGGATAGTCAACGGAGTAAAGAAGTCATTCATGACTTGATCTCCATCGACACAATTCCTAAATTCTTTTGTACTTAGAATTCTCAGTCTAAGGATTCTTAATGTACCATTCTTTGTTAGAAAGCAATAAAGTTTAAATATTATTTTGTGATAAAATATAAAATTATGACTCTACTGGGGACAACCTTCTCCACCGATGAGAAGGCCGTGGCACAATCCGGCGTCACAAAGATTGGAATAACTCAAAAGATATTGGTTGTATAATTCGACCAACAAGCTCTCGAAGAGATGATTTCAGGAGATAGCTCAACTCCCACGCTATGAACTACGAAGCCAAAAAAGACTCACAAAATTTGGCTCAAAAAAGCTCGCACTACATATTATGTTATTATATTAAAGGATATGGCCTCGAAGAACATGCTATCAGCTGCAGATTCAAAGGACAGTGAGCTTAAGAAATATGTTCCTTTGGCTACGCATAGCCAAGGGAAGGCGCATGCATCAAAGTGGCATGCACGCACGCCAGAAGAAAAGCTAGAATTTATGTAAGAGTTTAGCAGAAGTTCAGATGTTGTAGGAAGACCGCTTCAGGGCTATGCTAGCCCACCAACTTTACTGTTGCACTCTATGTGCAAGAAGAAAAATTGGAGTTCTCAGTACTCAGATCTTGGCAGAGAAAAATATGGCGATGCCAAGGACTTGGGAGCTAAGTCCTCTGATGGGTCTATACACAGTCAGCATAGCGTGCAGAAGAAGACTCAAGGAAGAACATTGTTGATTCCTTTCCTATGCGAATGAAGGGTATACTATCCCCATGTGCCAACGATCATGAAGATGGACTAAACTCTATCAAGCATCAATATATGCATTGCCAGAAGAGTTCCGTGTTCGATAGACTTCCTATCTCACAGAAGGCTATACGGCAAGAATCTCATATTGGCAAATGGGATTCTCTGTACTATATGCCATAGGGTGCTAAGTCACAAAATTCTAAACCAACTCAAGCCATGAACGCTCGAGCAAGACATGCGCCATTCCAAAAGTTGTTCAAGAATGACAGATGCGGCAGGCTTGGCCATGTGCATGAAGTAGGTCAAAAAGCACCAAACTTCATAACAAACCCATGCTAGGACTCGGTCCATGCGCATGCAAATGGTTTAAAAGTGAAGTTTCCCTCATCAGACTTGTGTGACATGTTATGTCACAAACGAAAGGCGGGGGAGATTACTGCCATACATGAAATATCTTCTTCAAGACATCATTGTGCTAGCATAATCATTAACTGTTGTTGTTCCAAAGTAGCATAAACTCCAATAAGGTAGTCCGTGTTTCAATGACTGCACTGCGCTCCATCAATCCGACAGTGCCTCAGGAAACTAATATCAAGCAAAACTAAAAGTGAAGATGAGTTTTCCTTTGCCTCATGCTACTCATCCTGGAGCGCTTTTCCTGATAAATCTACTCAGAAGAAGACTTCAAAAGATTGTCCATCTAACCTTCCAGTCAGCGCACCAAGAAATCAAACAAAGGTGCCAACACCAGCCTCACCACCACTAAGAGAAATGATACCTTTGAATCGGCCAGTGGATGTTCCTACAGTAGGCGTGTACCAGAATACTCGTCTAAGATCAAGATCTTCATCCAAAGAACCTGGATCATAAGAAGGGGATAGTGTTTCCCCAGCACCGGATACAATATTACAATCAGGGGTAGTATCCCTCTGCAAACTCTAACAATTGGTGCAGCACCACAAACAAGGGGTAGCAATCCTTATGTATTCCACAACAATCTGACGTTCCATGAAGACAGTGACTCTCAGAGAACCAAAGATGATATGCCAATTCATCAAAAGCTGGGGGTAGCAATTCCCTAGACTCTGAGGACGATGCAAGAATAAAAACTTTTCCTCAGGACAGTGCATCTCAAGAATCAGAAGCGGAAAGCATGGGTTCTACTACCACATCTACTTGTCCACATGCCATGCACGTATATATCATATATAACAACAATGAAGGAGGCAGCAGTGACCGCCAATGCCTTGTTGCTTTAGAAACTATGATACAACCATTGAACCAGACATTGATGGAGGTTAAAGCAGTCTTGGTTCCACCTCAACCAATGGATACGAGTCAAACAAACCAAGGCTCAGCAAATAATGAGGAAAATATTGCACCTGTCCCTCCTAACATTAGGGGTGGTACCTTGCTAGTGATGCACCAGGTTCCACCTGCAATTATCGTATAATCGGTTGTTCTTCCACCAATAGACGATACTCAAGAAGCCATTCAAGAACTACATGCTTGCTTGGATTCCATGAATAACAAGGAGAAGCTCTAGAAGCTCGAAATAAGGCAACCATACCCTCTTGAGTAGAACAACGTGATTTGATCACCAAAATATAAGTCGCAGTCTCTGATTCTTTTTGATGGAAAGACATCGCCCCATCAATTTATGAATTACTTTCACTTCCTAACGGTGCATTTACCAAGGGATGATGTCTTACTCACTAAGTTATTTGTTGGAGCATTAACCAACGTAGCTTATAAGTGGTTATGTAGTATGCCAGATAACTATATCAAGTCATTTGATGATTTATAGACACTCTTTCTCTCTAGATTCTATGATAGCGACATCGATGTAACCATGTCAACACTCGTCTCCATAGAGCAAAGGGAGAAGGAATATGCTCGTTACTATATTAAGCATTTTAGACAAGGAGCTCTAAAATTACCAGCCATCATCCTAGAGTCCGTGCTTATGGACACTTGCAAATTTAATTTATTGCCCAGAGTAAAGTTCTGCATAGGCAGGCACAAAGAATGGTCAGCATTTATCACAAGTGCTGACATTACTGGAAAAAATACGAGCAATATCCCTCTATTAGGGATTAAGGTGCCTAGTTCTGATGGTAGAGGCAAGCGTCCTTAAAACATTAACAACAACCGCAACGGTAAAGAAAATGAGGTCAACCCGTCGTCAACATATCTAAATGTCCGGCATCATCCAAGCAAAAACTTGCTGAAGAGTCAAAGCCGAAGGAGACATTCTCCTTTGAAGATGATGACGTTATTGACATCTTAACGTACTAATAAAAAGTAACAAGCTCAAATTACCTGACATCAGATGACCTAAAGAGGCAAATAGTCAATGACCCTAAGTACTGTTTGTTTCATCAATCTGTGCATCATGCTACAAGGGATTGCTACGTGTTGAAGAGCCGCATATAGCAGTTGGTCGATGCTAAAGCAATCACCCTCCATTCTGATGAAAAAATGATTACCGCCAATATGGTGTCGCTCTAATTCGGTGACTTCTAAATGATGTAAGTACAAGATGGTCTCGTACCAATTTCGAAGGCGATATTAGATATAGTTAATCTCCTACCAGCCCGTAATCAAGCGAAGGGTTGGTACCGCTCACTAAACCATACAATAAAATTATTTGGGTTCATCCGGACCATCTTCCAATTATAGGAAAAGAATATGATTCCTAGAAGAAGCAGTTAAAGGAAATAAAGAACAAGGCTAAGAAGATCCATGGTGTGAAGAACCACAGAACATGTCACATGGTTCTTCCGGCAGCCACCGACAAAGCCTTATCCAATGAAACTCGATCTGGTAAAACCTACCTACGGACCTATGACCTAGTTCAAGAGGATGCTATACCTCTGACCTTTGTACCTACCGGTCCGGTAGTACCCAAAGCAAGACCGTCCAAGCCTTCAACGACGGACAAAACAAAACAAAAGGAGACTCGTTTCGACAAATCACTCAAGAAGAATTCTCTACCATGGTTGGATAAACCCTACAACTTTGATATATTGGCACAGGTTGACAAAATATCAGCAAGATTATCAATCTTTGAGATGCTTCATCTCTCCAAAGAGACCCGTGATGCTTTAAGCGAGGCATTGTAATATGTCGACTACTGCATGACAAAAATTAAGGAGCCAACTGAAGATCCTGCTGCATGTCCCCATTGTCATAATGTAATGGAAAGAATTCCCAATATTACCTTCTCTCAGGAGGATATGTTGTTAAAAAAACAACCTTCATGATAGACCTTTGTACTATGCTAGGTACATTGGTGCTATCAAGGTGGATCGTATGCGCATCGATCCTATCTCATCACTTAGCATAATTTCAAGGAGCCTTCTACAGATCCTCGAAATTCCTTTGCATAGGTTGGTTGCAACCAATACAACCAATTGTGGCTTCAATGTTGGGAGATGTTATCCTTTGGGTAAGATTTGCCTGAAATATCAGATAGGTAATCTACAGAATGAGGTAACTTGCTACGTCATCGACGTAGATGTATCTTATAATGTCTTGCTGGGACGCCCCTGGATACATGAGCATATGATTGTGACATCAGCCCGCCACAAGTGCTTTAAATACATCGACAACGAGGGGGTTGTCAAAACTTAGTTCATTGATGTTGACCCGTTCAAGGGTGTAGAAGATTATTACTCTGATTTGGTGTTGTACAAACAAACATACCGAGAAGAAGAAGGCTATGATGAAGATGAGACAAATCCAACCATAGAAGGACTTCTAAAGATCCGTGTAAAGGATCGTGTTAAGGACACTCATGCTCCTCTTGTGTTAGACAACCATAAGAAAAATAATCATAATGCCTCGGAGCCTCTTGTGATTAATCTTCAAAGAATATCCCTTGAAAGAAAAAGAGAGCCACCGCTAAAAATTGCTCTCTGAAAGAAAATAATACCAAAGATCTTGGACCTTTGTCAATCCAACAATCTAGCTCCGGATCAACCTCTTATATGCTAGTCTGTGGCTAAGGCCAAAGATGATGATGCACTTGAAGAGTATACAAGTGCACAACCTAATGCACCCTCCCTTGATTATGTAATCCCTGAGGAGAAAATATTGTACTTCCTGAATAAAGGACTTCCTTTGAACTACTTTGATGTCCCATATCTAAGTACTAGGTATTCTTTAGAGTATGGCTTAGGATTTCACCTTTTTATGCTAGTGATAAAAACTCATGTAAAGACCGATGTCTTCCCATATGATGATCTGTTCTTCGAAATTACAGCAAGGAGAAAAGAAGACAAACCTATAACCTTTGGTAGGGTCCAAGACAAAGAGACTTCCTCGTCGATGATCATGAACCTGACAACGGTAAAATATAACTATATCGTTACAGTCCATAAGCGAAGAAGCTCATCTAGAAAATGGGTTACGAATTAAAAAGTAACCAAGGTCTTAACTACGACAAAGGATGGTGTCTTCCATTGCGTATCTTTGATCCAAAAGGCAAGCCAGAAACCTATTACCAACTAACTAGTCATGGTTTAGGTTATGTTAATCCCAAAACGATATTTGTATGCTCAGAAGTTGAAGCTGAGACGCATTCTCACTCATTTGAGACTTCTGTTTGGGACTCCAATTCCAACATCCGAGAAGTTTTCAAGAAAACATTATTTGTCAACATGGTGTCAGTAGACCAAGTTAAAGACGATGATCTATCACTCGAGCAATTTGAGGTCGAACCTTGGGCTCAAAAGTTGGAGTCTCAGTGGAAGCTATGTTTCAAGCAACATGAACCGCCTATCGAAGATGAAGTCATTCAGGTCGCCTTGGGTAATGAGTCCTCAGCCAAGCCTATCTTCATCAGCAAAAGTCTCTCTAAGGAAGATCGAGCATTTCATATACAACTTATAAGAGAATACATAGATGTCTTTGCATGGACCTATGAAGACATGTCGGGCCTGGATACCCAAATAGTAATGCACTGACTCAATATACTTTCGAACGCTAAGACAGTGAAGCAACATCAGCGAAAATTTCATCCAGATGTTATGGAAGCAATCAAGGTAAAAGTCAATAAGCTAATAGCAAACAATTTTATCCACGAGGAACAACATCTAGACTGGGTGGCAAACATTGTTTCCGTCATAAAAAATAGGAAGATTTGAGTCTGCATAGATGATCGTGATCTAAACTCTACATGTCCAAAAGATGAGTTCCCTCTTCCAATCACTGATGTAATGATTGATTACACTTTTGGTTTTGAGAAAATATCCTTTATGGACGAATTCTTAAGCTATAACCAGATCTAGATATTCTCGGATGTTGAGAAGCATATATCGTTCTGAACACCATTGGGGCTATACAGTGATGCCCTTTGCTCTAAAAAAATGCAGTTATGACATACCAACGAGCTATGAGTATAATTTCTCACAAACATTTGCGCAAAATAGTAGGGTATTATGTTGACGATATAGTAGTCAAGATTCATTTCAAGGAAGATCACCTCCAAGAGCTGAGACCAGTGTTCGAACTGATAATTGCATACCAACTTAAGATTATTCCAACCAAGTCCTTTTTGGGAGTCTCCAGAAACAAATTTCTCGGATTTATTATAACTTCAAAGGATATTCATTTAGACCCTGAGAAGACAATGGCTATACTTGACATGAGTCCTACGCAGAATCATAAAGAACTTCGCAGACTTTAAGGGACATTGGCATACCTCAAAAAATTCATATATAATCTTTCTGGATGATGCCAATCGTTCACTCAGTTGATGAAGAAAGGAGTCTCTTTCACTTAGACTGAAGAATGCCAGCGTGCATTTGATGACATCAAGAAGTATCTCACTAATCCTCCAGTATTGGTGGCTCCAATTGTAGGAAAATTCTTCTTACTCGATGTTCGTGTAATAGATCATTCTTTTGGTGCATTATTAGCTCAAAAAATGATATTAGACATGAACAAGCCATCTATTATCTTAGTTGAATGATGGTTGGTGCTGAAAACTGGTATAATCCTATAAAAAAGAGTGTCTAACTCTGATATTTGCTATTCAGAACTTGCGACACTACTTGACAAGATAAACAATCCACTTCGTCTCTCGGGCCAACCACCTCAGAGTGCTCATAACCAAGCTAGAAGCACTAAACTCTTGCCTAACTACATGGGCATTGCTGCTTTTTCTATACAATATGGTATTCGTACCATAAAATACAGTCAAAGGCCAAGCGTTGGACGACTTTCTGGCAGTCATATGGTGCCAGAAATATCAAAACTTTATGATAACATTCCAGATGAAGTGTTGGAGTCAAACACGACATCAGAAGAGTCAATCTGACAAATATTCTTTACCGGTGCTTCAAGAACAGACCCAAAGGCAATATCATGGCAGGAGTGGGGGTAGTATTTGTTTCTCCTGACAACCTGGTTATCTATCGTGCTTATTGACTCAAAGAACCATATTCTAATAACGTGGCAGAATATAATGCCTTAATCATCGGACTCCAGTTAGTTAAACAGTTGGGGGCAAACTATCTAGAAGCTTACGATGGTTCCAAACTGATAGTCAGTCAAGTCTGAAGGGAGTAGGAGGTTCGCCATGAAGACCTCCTCCCATACTACAGTGCTACTACTGAGATAGCCTCAACCTTTTCAGGATTCTTCATCGAGCATGTGTCTCGACTGCAGAATATTGAAGCAGATGCCCTAGTTGGGTTGGCAGCTTACTTAGCCATTCCAACTATGACTCAATAATTGATCACAGTAATTGGTCGAGAGTTATTTTGTGCCAGGAATAACTTATATATCTATCAAAGCTATGGTATGGGGATTGATGTCAAGGATTGGCAATTCCCGTTTATAGTCTATATTGTCTACAGAATTCTTTCAGATGATCCGAAGGAAGTCATTTTTGTCAAGAGACGCTTCATCAGATTTTATTACAATCCAGCCACTAAAATATTGTATCACCGTTCATACGATGGACTCCTGCTACGATGCCTATTTGAAGCAGAAGAAAAACAAGCACTCTGTGAAGCTCACGACAGTACCTCCAGTGCACACCAAACGGGTCCTAAGTTACAGGATCGTCTCAGACACATGGGTTACTATTGGTCCACTATGGTAACAGATTCCATAGAATATGCAAAAAAGTGTACGACATGTCATATTTATGCTAACTTCATCTATCAACCTTTAGGGTTCTTACATCCAACAACCACATCATGGCAATTTGAAGCATAGAGCATAGATGAGGTCCACCATCATCCAGAGGTAATCGGTTCATCTTGGTTGTAACATATTAGTTCTCTAAATGGGCGAAAGTTATACCACTCATCGAAGTAAAGACTTCAAATGTGATCAGTTTTGTCAAATATTACGTCATCTGCCATTTCGATCTTTCTCGTAGGATCATCCATGATAATAGTTTGCGATTTACGAGTTATATTTTATCGGTTTTGCAACAAAAATTAAATCCAGAACGTAGCTTCAACAACATACAATCCAGCAACGAATGGATTAGCATAAGCATTCAAGAAAACCATTATCAAGTTACTCAAAAAGTTTATTTCGTCTAATAAACGTGACTAGAATAAGAAACTTGGAGTATGTCTTTGGTCCTACCATACAACGGTCTGAACTCCAACAGGAATCATGCGCCATTTCTCTTTGGTTTATGGGAGTGAAGCAATTCTTCTCCTAGAAATCCAAATTCCCTCTCTCCGAATAGCTTTCTCTAACAAGTTAATAACCGAAGACAACCATAATTTGCGGTTACAAGAATTAGAGGTGCTCGACAAAAATTGTCTCTTAGCTCAGCTGCGTATTAAGTTATACCAAGCACGAATTTCTAAGGCCTTTAACAAAAAGGTGAAAGAAAGTGTGTTTCAGTCAGTGACCTTGTCCTAACAAAAAGAAGACCAACGGTAATAACGCACAAGTCCAAGGGCAAGTTTATTTTATTCATTTACTTTATGCTATTACGTCTATATTACCTCTAATAGTGTCATATTGACAAGAATATGGGTGACAAACGAGAAGTTCTAAAAAAGAAATATTTTCATCGATATTCAAGATCATGAGTACAACTAGGTGCACGACAGAAGCGCATAATTCCAATGCACATATTTTTGACGAGTTCCCCAAGGTACATCTATGCGCATAAAGAAAATATTTGCTGTCAACACATGTTCATGAGCAAGCTTCTTTACGATAATCCATACGCGTCAGCTGTGGAATTTGTTCTACGCATGTCCTAGATGATTTCTCATCTATGCGGTAGGACGTATAATTGTCTCTGTGTTCAGACAAGCATACTCCCCATACCCTCTTTAGGTAACCAAATAACCGACAACTTAGCATTGAAGGCCACTACAGCTCTAGCAGAACTTGTTGATAGAGGAAAAGACTTGAAGTCATGAGAAGACAAAGAATTCTTAAGCATGGAGTAAGGAGAAGAGAAAAATGAGCAGTATTGAATTTCTCACTTCGAAGCCCTCTATTTATAGGCTCAAGGCCATGCACAGTCAGCCGTAGATAGCGTTTTAGTATTTAATGCGATAAATCTCACATTAATGGTGATGAATCAGACATCTTGATTCTCGTACACACATCAATATGCACGTAAATGACAGCTTGATTCCCAAGATTGTGCATTGACTTGACAGTAGAGATACCTTAAAATTCATGCTAATATGATCGAGAATCTAAAGGATTTATTTAGAGGTAGATTTGACTGCCTGGCAATAGAAGTCCATGCGTCTACGTGCCATGCGACACACAAAGTAGCATCATGCGACAAAGGCCTATGCGCCAAGAAGAAATTGTCATACATGCTTCGTTCAAAGTATTTCAAACTTCTTCAAGTTTTAAAAACTTTGAAGGGGTTCTTGTAGATGCATAAAAAAATTCAAGTCCATGCACCTAAGCAGCTATGCACCGAGGAAATCAAAGCAATCAACTTGCCTAAACTCAGTCAGGCCGCATACACCTAAGTGTTCAAATACTATGCGGCATGAAGCTCATGCGACATTCAACCAAAAAAGTACTGGTAAAGTCTTCATCTATGCGGCACAGGCAGTGACCCTGAGGACATGTTGTAACACCCCATTCCGTTCAAGCGGACTGCCGATTCAAACGGCAAAAGTGCAATGTCTCGACCCGTTTTGCTCAGGCGAGAATACTCGTTTGAGGCAAAGGATATCCAGACTTGTCCCTACAGGAGTTCCGCTTAGGCTTTCAGAGGCTCGCTTGACGTATCGTTCAACCGAGGCGAATCATCGCTAAGGTGGGTGGCTACGGTGAACTTGTCTTTGCTTAGCCCGCACACTTAAAACATGGAACGATAAATGCTAGTCGCTAGGGGAATCACCCCCTGTATGCTAATAAGAATACAACGCACCTAGCTAAGGGAATAATCCCAACTTGTATTGCTTGTGCTAGAACATGGAAATGAAATATTATTTATATTCAGACCCTCGCATGTTATCCTAGATTATGTCGCTCGGAAAGTACCTTACAGCTTTACCTCTCGGCTTACCTTCGGGCCCGAGCTAATGTAAATGATTATGTTAAATACAATTGCATGCTTGCCTGCTTGCTTGCTTGTATATTGCCTTGTTTGATGCTTGTCGCATAAACTATGCCTCAATTGTGTAACATTGTGCTTGTCATGCATTCATCTAGTTCTCCACGGAAGACTATCTAATAGTCGTTCCGTGCAAGAATGAACCTGCAAGTATAAGGGACCGTTAGGTCGCCAAGACAGTTCCTGAACCAGGGGATTGTATCATGTCAAGTAAAGAAAGAAGCAAGACTCATTGAGGTATTCAGATCTCTGCAAGTCTCTCTCGAGCGGGCTAGAGGGTGTATGCGCCCTATTGCTACATCCATCTCAGCCCAAGAGACTACGCATATCCAATGGCTAAGTGAATCAAGAATTAACATGTTATTCATGAATCCAGTGAATCTAAAACCCAAGATTTTTATGTCACGAACAACTTGGAAATAGGGTACAGTTTTGCGGACGGTCATCGAGGCACTGGGATCGATCCGATCCGGACGGAACTTCATGATAGTCTCTCGAGCGGGCGGGTTGGTATGCTTCACCTCGAGAACCTAGCGTTGCATACCACTCTCGCCTAAGATTAAATTGGTCCTTTATGGCTATGCCAGTGACACATGTCATATAGATAAGTCATCCTCGCTTAGCGGCTATCCGCGTACTAGTCATTGCATCGCATCAAAAGAACAACTGAACACCTGAACGATTATGATATAGCAACTCTCGTGTTTGCATATGTTATTGCCTTGTTTTCATTATGAATGCTCGTGCATGAATTAACTTGTTTTGCCTTGGACAGGGAAGGACAATCGGTAAGTTGGTAAGTCTCGTCGTATTTTCTCTTATATCACACGGCGCACTGTCACATGAGTTAGGCCATTCAATATGCCATAAAACTGATCCTAAGGCAACTAGAAAGACAACATAATAGTTGGTGCCTGGAATCTATATTACGTGTTTGGATTTATCGAGCGAGCGAGTAGCCTCCCCACCAGTGCATTCAATGCACTAATAACCCACCAGATCGTTTGTAGGGTACGGGAGAACCTCGTTCGGTGCAGATGCCTCCTTCGTGCATGCTAAGGCGAGGAGTCAAATCCGGAGCCTTGGAGCGTTGCGTCTGAAACTGAAGCACATATACAAGACATAATGTTGGAACATTGCCTGAACATAGCCTGTATAATCATTCCACAATTATAGCTACTTGGCACGCTTTTACTGTTTCAGAGATAGAAAGGCTTGAGCGACTTGTAATCTCGGTTATACGCCGCCTGTAACACATGTTCAATATCAATAAAAGAGCTTGTTCTACTTCAATTTGTGTTATTCGATGCTTCCGCTATTGTCGACTCAGTGAACCTGTTATCAATTGCCTATGTGTTTATCATTCCGCTGTATTCAGATAATCTGTGCGACTATGTGGCTTTGAACTCTTACCGCCAGCCAATGAACCACGACCTTGCACGGTCGTGGCTCACGCTCGTGCGGCATCATGCCCGGATGGGTCAAAGCGAACGTTCCGCGGGAGCGCTGGCACGGTGATTCTCGCCTAGCGGGGACGGCCGATTTAGCCTGCGGGAGATCGGGGCGTGACAAATGCGGCACTAAGCAGTGAACAAATTAGTCATATAAGCTACTCCGACACAACATTAAATAGTCTGACACAACATTAAAAGTTGTGTCATTTCGTAATTTGTGCAGGCGACGGTTACACAAATGACGTCGATGCTTACATCATCATTATTACTTTTTTTCAGTATACAGTTGTGCAGTGCCACGTGTATATTTGACAAACTCGTCATGCGGCAAGAAGTAGCGATCTTCCTATGCGGCATCAATCTTTTCTTTCCAAATGGCAGTGACCATGCCGTAAACTTGTCCATGCGGCAAGCCACGTTATGCAACAATAACTCTTCTTCTTTATTATACAGCTCACAATGAAAGTTATGAAGACGAAGAGACAGCTATGCGCATTAAGTACTTATCGTATTAATTTGGATTTTAAAGCGTTTATAACACACGCAATGTGTTAAGTCGACAGGGTTATGCGCATACGTCCAGATCCGAGTTATGTGTCGTATTTATTGTTAATGTCTATGCAGCATGCCAAACCTTATGCGACAAAGACTGGAAGTAGTGACTTTTTAGATTCAGGCGCATATAGCCGTTACAGTGTGAATGGCTATAAATAGTTGTGACATGTGCTTCCCAAGGGCATCGAAATGTAAGTACTTTTGAGCCAAATTGATGCCCTTCTTGCAAGTGAGCTGAGAGTTAGTTATAATCTTCCAATCTTTGTCGTAGGATAGTAAATGGAATAAAGAAGTCATTCGCGACTTGATCTCCATCGACACAATTCCCAGATTCTTTTGTACTTAGAATTATCAGTGTTAGGATTCTCATTGTACTATTCTTTGTTAAAAATCAATAAAGTTAAAACACATTTTGTGATAAAAAATAGTTGGTATGAATAAAAGTTCCTCTAAACTATGCTAGCCCAAATCATGGCTAGTCCTGAGTAAGAAATGATGTGCCCCGATAAAAATTTATTTTTCTGATGCAGAGTCATTAGTTATTTGTTACATCTTATTTTCTCAATAATTTTTAGGTTTGCATCAAAGGGTCCACTGAAGGCATATTTGGTTATATTGATGAGAACGTAGTTTCCAATGATTTCATTAGTGATTCGTGGTAAATAGTCTTACCGATGTTATTCCATTTTGACCATCTTCTATCAATGGTGGCAATGAAGGTCAATCCATAATTATTTCCATCCCCAACTTGAACTTATTGGAGTTTTGATGCTTAAAATCAATATATACATGGGATTTAATTTGATTATGGATCTCTTAGAACATAGAACCTAGAGGGACCAAACTTGTTTCTTGAAACAACAAAACATAATTTTTTACATTTATAAGAACTTTATACGACTCCCGGTCTGCATTTTATATGTCGTTGCTCTTTGTTCTTGTGCTGATGCTGACCATAGTTCTTGTATAAATTAAACAACTTACAGGCCAAGCATCTTTGATGCAAGGCTAGCATTAGTTGGATTGATCTCCTCCTTCATGAAGCTTGTGTCGTGGTATGACAATCAATGGGGCTACAAGCAAGAACCCTAATTACTTTTACAATTACATTCCTATGAATCTTAAGATCGAGAGTTAAATCTGACTTGGAACTTTTGTCTTTGTTTCAGCAACCGGGTGTTGGATCTAATTGAACATGTGTCCTTGGTTAATGCCCACAACTAAAAAGATCTATGATGGCCCATAGAAGTTTGCTGGTTGAGGTGCCTCAATGGATCTCGTTAAGGAGAGAATACTTCTAACACACACACTACAAGAAAAAAACTCTTTTATAACGTTGAAAAAATATTGTAAAAGGACTTTTACATCATTTAATAAAAGATTGTTATATCCAAGGTTATAAAAGGGGTGGCATTTTTCATAACGTTCATTTGAACGTTGTGAAAATGTTGTAGAATTTATTCCCACAATAGTTTAGAAACATTGTTGAAAATTATAAAATCGAACACAAACTTTTCTACAACTTTTTCCAAGTATTGTAAAAATATTTTTGTAAATATATTACAAGTATTATAAATATAATTTTAACAACATTCTTTGGCTGTGGTAAAAATAATATGCACCACGTTCAGTAAATGTTGTACATAGATTTTATACAACAGTGTACAAACATTGTAAAAAGAGTTTATACAACTTTTAAAAAATATCATACATTTTTATTTAATCATGTTTGCCAAACGTTATAAATAATATTTGTATGTTGTAATTATAATATCAACAACGATTTAAAAGTATTGTAAATAAAGTTTGCAATATTTAGAAAAGTTGTTAAAATGTTATATTACAACAGTTTTGAAACATTGTTGATTATGTTTCCATTTTTAAAAAAATACAATTTATAAATAAAAATATGTTGATTGTAATTATAATACAAATACACTCTTCTAATTACCGCTCCCGATGTTATTCTTGTTGTTGTTGTTTCTACTGCTGTTGCTGCTCGAGAATATATCATGCCCCAATCTCCCGCAAGCTCAATAGTCTCCACTGAACGTGAATCACCACGTTGCAGCTCTCCCGCAGGACAATCGTTCTCATCGGGACGTGATGCCGTACGAGGCTGGAGTTGCGCTCGTACAAGGCGATGTTGTCCAACACCAAAGTTATCATCGAAACGACCAAGTTGCAACGATCGTCAAGCATTGTTGTCACGCCCCAGTCCCAAAATACGTAGGACCAGGAATACGTGACATGCCAGCTACGCATTCGACCAGACTCTGGTCTGACTCGAATACGTATAAGCTGTAAAATAAAGGCACAATCTAGATATCCCATAAATGTAAACCTCTATGTCTCAATCCACAATGTACATCAGTATACAAGAAAGAGCTATATGTGCTAAGGTCGGCCGCCCAATAACACACTAACTCGAATAGACTCGAGAAGAAGTATGAGTCTACAAAACTAGGCTACAACAGCAGATGAATAATCAATGTAAATAACCGTAATGCCGGTAGATATAATGTGAGTACCTGGTACCATGCTCGCAAGATTTGCCACTCCACATCAACTCCAAATGCTCCGTAATCATCTATGCTGCAAAACTGGCAGGGAACCAGGTCCTCAGAGGGACGTAACAAGGTACAGAAATACAACATGCCAAGTAAACAGAAAGTACATGTGCACGACAGGGTACTCTATCATAACCAACTAGTGTGACACAATTTAAAGACAATGTTCGACGCGTGGGCTGTCCAAAGTAAAACCGTAGCTCCGGACACGGAAACACACGGCACGTACCGCAGCTCCGGGCAAAGAGTCACACGGGTGAAACAGGTATCACTAAAAACAGGTATCACTAGAAACAGGTATCTCTAGAAACAGGTATCACTAGAAAATACTACATATATATAAGCGCGTGCAGAGTAGCCCAAACGTCTAGTAACTGTCTTCCCCTTCCCAAGCGGTCATAGATTGTGCGTTGAACCTGAACCTCTAACTACAGTCTCGATACAAGGAATAACTAAACAGACGCGACCCTAAGGTCATCCCAGTCTCTGGAAATGATGTCAGTATCAGGATACAGGAAATCTGGCACGATCACAGTGTATGAGTGTGTCCTGGGGTATCGATGTACTCTGGTACGTGCATCGAGGTGCTATGAAGCATCTAGTATTTATTCTAAGATGTTAAGTCGAATGTCAACACCCGGTTGCGATCCGGACGTGTAATATCGAACGTCAACATAACTGCGTGCATAATATACATAACGAAACAATAAATATCTGTAAACTGAAATACAGGGTGGCAAGGTACACTTGCCTGCGTGCGGCTGTTGATGACGGGGATCGGATACTGCGTCCAAGTCCTCAGGTCCCGCAATACCTAGAGAAGAGATACAAATCTAAATCAATAATCTATTCTACAACAGACAGGTGTGCTACACATATCTACACCTAGACGTAATCTCAGCTACACCTAACAGAGACTAAACACCAGGGGGGTTGACTATAGTTGACCTCCGGTATAATTGTCAAAACAACTAGTCCTCTATATGTTCTCCTCAATTTAATTCTCCATAATTAAATTCATAATTTCTATCATGTACCAAACATCCCGATTATTTATTTAAATGTCAAAAACTCACTTTTCCTCGAATTCATAATTTAATTTATTCGTTATATTTCATGTCGAAGACAATCTCTAATCCACGGTCCAACTTTGTCAAATACGAAATACATGCTCACTATAAATAATTAAACTTATGTCAACCTCATTAAACCCAACCTCAAGTCATTTAATTTTCATATGCATTCACATTAACCTCATTTGAATTTACCAAAGTTTTTCTTAACACATAGTGCAAGTAAACCTACACTAACCATTTATATATATACAAAGACATTCTTTCTAATATAATTAATCCACATGTAATTTATTTATTATTTCCTTTACCCATACATATATCCATGACATATTATTCATGTTCTTATTTAATCATCATTAGCATAACCTTATCCATGTTCTTATTTAATCATCATTAGCATACTCAATGCAACCCTTTAATCACTTAGTTCAAATACTCCTCCCATTAACCATACATATCCACATAATATATATCACCCTAACAACATATTAATATTTCCATAATTAGCATCATTCCATAATTAATACTACCTATTTAAACATAATTAATATTCTGGAATTTAATGCAAAGAAGGTGGAGAAATGAACCTCAAGGTGGCTCGCTGGAGTTGAGGGTGCTCGTGGTGGTGGTGATGAAGATTGATGGTGAGGGGGGGTCGACCACGTGGGAGTGGGCTGTGCACAGTCCACGTGAGGAGTGAAGGTGGTGAGGGTTTGAGTGTGGTGAAGGTGGTGGAGAAGTTGGTGTAGAAGGAGGGAAGAAGAAGAAGAAGAAGAAGAAGAAGAAGAAGAAGAAAAGAAAAGAAATGAAATGGGGAGAGGGGTTCGGCCGGATTTGTGGAGTGGGGAGGAGAGAGAGTGAAGGAGGGGGGAGTTTTCTATGTTCCCTAGAAATTAGGGCCGGCCTAGGGATGAGTGTGTGAGGGGGAAAGTTATATAGGAGAGTGTGTAGGAATGAGTGGCTAGGAATGCTTTGAATTAATTGAATGGGTGGTTGAGATTCAATATGGATATGAGTGGGATTCCTTCATGAGGGAATGGGATTGGGACCCCATTTTGGGACCCTAATTATTATCATGACCAATGAGGTATTGCCAACAATTTGCTAATTGCAAATAAGCCCCCGTAAATTCGAGAATTTGTATGGACACATGAAATGACGCAAAAATTGTGCCAAAAATTACGTTTATTAAATTGTATGACGAGGGGGTAGTGTGGGTGAGGAACGGGTTTAATTAAATGGGCATTGGGATTAATTTAGGATTTAAATGGGATTTACCAAGTTGGTAATCCCGAAATAAATAGAAATAAGCGTTCCGTGAATTTAATTTAATTTGGGGCACTTGGGATCAAAATCCGGAAATGGCGCAAAAGCCAAAAATGGTGGAGGCTTGGAGTCAGTCTTGGACCCTTTTGTTGGTCCTGCTCAACGGGCTAAGTTGGTACCCCAAAATCGAGGGTAACGACACAGGTGTCCGACACAGAATTAAATAAGGATTTCGGATTCGAAAAGTTGTGCAATTAATTTAGAGCACAACGGAATCTGACTTTTTGTGACAGAAAAGTCCAGTGCCTAATTTGGCGAGTTGAGTCGAGTGTACAATATTTGTACAGAATTTATGGGCTAAAATTGGGCTCCGAATAATTTGACAACGATAGCGCGCGCCAAGGGTTTTAATTAATTAGATTAAAATTCCAGATAAATATACTCTATTCTAAACCTCAATATTTTCTATAAAAAAAATTTCCCGGTCCACTCTAACTATCCCCAGAATAAAATGAGGGGGTTTACATTCTTCCCAACTTAGAAAAATTTCGTCCCCGAAATTAAAAGTAAAGCACGATAATATCTAACAGAATCTTAAAACAACTAGTAATCAAATGTCGTACATAAATTCGTACCTTGCTCCTCAAATTAGTACGGGAATCGCTGCCGAATAGAATCCTCGCGCTCTCAAGTAGACTCGCCTGGTGAATGGTGCTTCCATGCCACTCTGACCAGTCGAATCGTCTGTCCTCTCAAAGTCTTCTCGCTTCGATCGAGGATCTCAACTGGCCGCTCTACATAAGACAGACTAGGCCCGACTGTAATCTCCGAATGATCAAGCACGTGGCTAGGGTCTGCGACATATCTCCTCAGCTGCGATACGTGAAATACGTCATGTACTCCCTCTAATGATGGAGGTAATGCAAGACGGTATGCCACTTCGCCAACTCGTTCCAGCATGTCAAAAGGTCTGATATACCTCGGACTCAGCTTGCCTCTGCCTCTGAATCTGATGGTACCACGAGTGGGCGATATCCTCAAAAATACATGGTCACCCCCTTTGAACTCCAATGGTCTGCGGTGCGCATCTGTCCAGTGTTTCTGTCTGTCCTGTGCTGCGCGCAGGTGGCTCTGAGTCTGCTTGACCTTCTCTACTGTCTGTGTCACCAACTCTGGACCAAGTATCTGACGCTCTCCCACGTCACTCTAACAAACTGGCAACCTACATTTCCTGCCGTACGGTGCCTCATAAGGTGCCATCTGTATGCTGGCCTGATAACTGTTATTGTAGGAGAATTCTACCAAGTGTAGATGGTCCTCCCAAGAATCTTCAAAATCAATCATGCACGCTCACAACATATCATCTAATATCTGTATCATGCGCTCTGACTGTCCGTCAGTCTGTGGATGATACGCAGTGCTGCACTTGAGACGAGTTCCTAGGCTCTCCTGCATACTCCGCCAAAAATGTGACGTGAATCTGGAATCACGATCCGATACGATGCTGACAGGCACTCCATGTATTCGTACTATCTGCCTCATATACATGTCAGCTAGTATCTCTGTGGTTTGCCCAACTCTGAAGGGCAAGAAATGTGCAGACTTGGTGAGTCTGTCTACGACAACCCAAACTGCATCCTTCCCGCTAGGGCTGCGTGGAAATCCTGTGACGAAGTCCATGGTAATATGTTCCCACTTCCACTCGGGAATGGGGAGTGGCTGCAATAATCCTGCAGTCCTCTGATGTTCAGCCTTGACTTGCTGACACACTAAACACTTCGCCACAAATCTTGCAATTTCTCTCTTCATCCCATGCCACCAGAAATGCTGTCTCAAGTCTCGGTACATCTTCGTACCCCCAGAATGAATAGAATAAATCGAGCTATGAGTCTCGGTCATCAACTCTTGGCGTAGCTCGCCACTCGGAACATATAGGCGATCTCCTTACCTCATCGTTCCGTCTCCATGAATCCTGAGTCCTGTTTGCATGTCGGCCTTTATCCTGTCTCGCAATCGTCTAAATCTCGTATCTGTAGGCAAGGCTGCCTTGACCCTCTCAATCAATGTAGACTGAACCTCGAGACTGACCATCTGTCCATCCATGCCTGGCAATACATTCTTAATCCTGAGTTTCTGAAAATCCTCTAACAACTGGCGATGAGTCGTAAAAATATGCCATAGGCTTCCTGCTCAAGGCATCTACTATTATATTCGCCTTGCCAGGGTAGTACTGCAACTCGATATTATAAGCTGTCATAAATTCTAGCCAATGCCTTTGTCTCATGTTGAGTTCCTTCTGTGTGTAGGCATACCTCAGACCTTTGTGTTCCTTTTAAATCCCAACACGCTCTCTATAAGGGTAGTGTCTCCATAGCTTTAGTGCAAATATCACCGCAGCTAACTCCAAGTCGTGCGTCGGATAGTTCTTTTCATGAACTCTCAACTGTCTCGATGCGTAGGCTATCACCTTGCCGTATTGCATCAGTATCCATCCCAATCCGCTCCCTGACGCATCACTGTACACTACAAATCCTCCTGATCCTGAAGGTAGTGTCAAAAATTGGTGCTGATGTCAGACGCTTCTTCAGCTCATCGAAAGCCGTCTGACACTCATTGGTCCAGATAAACTCTTCGCCTTTACGCGTCAGTCGCGTCATAGGCGCAGCTATCCTCGAAAAGTTTTCCACAAACCTCCGGTAATATCCGGCAAGTCCGAGGAAACTCCTAACCTCCGTAACTGATGTAGGGGTAGGCCAGGTCTCTACTGTGGCTATCTTCTCCGGATCAACTGATAGTCCATCTCCGGTGATTATGTGTCCCAGAAATGGTACTCTATCCAAGCAAAACTCATATTTGCTAAGTTTGGCGTACAGCCGCTCATGTCTCAGTGTTTCCAACACAATCTTGAGATATCTCTCGTGCTTCTCCTGGTCCTTGGAATGCATCAAGACGTCGATGAACACCACCACGAACTTATCCAAGTACTGGTGGAAAACCTTGTTCCTCAAGCTCATAAATACTGCTGGCACGTTGGCTAAGCCAAACGGCATGACTAAAGACTCATAGTATCCATACTACATCCGGAATGTCGCCTTAGGAATGGCCTCTCTCCGAACCTAGATCTGATGATAGCTGGATCTGAGATCGATCTCCAAAAATACACATGCGCCACTAAGCTAATCAAATAAATCATCGATGCGCGGCATAGGGTACTTGTTCTTTACCGTTACTGCATTAAATCCTGTAATCGATACACAAACATACCGTCCCTGAAATCAATACGCAGACGTACCGTCTCGTCCTTCTTCGGTACTATAAGATGGTTGCTTCTCATGGAAAAACACTAGCCCGACCGAAACCCTTGTCTAAGAGGTCCTCTATTATGGACTTCCAACTCAACCAAACTCTGTCGGTGCTAGTCTGAAGACAGAAAAATAACTGTCTTGGCTCTTGGAGTCAACTCTGTAACAACTCTTTCTGTCATGTGGCAGGCCTGAGAAATTCTCTAGAAACACCTCCTCAAATCCTGATATAATGCGGGGTACACTGGTTCACCTTCTGCAATGTGTGTCTCTAAGGTAGAGGGGCACCATGCTCCCAGGCTCCCTGAAGTATCTCAAACTCAGGGTAATCTGGTAGTCATAAATAATGTAATCACGTCGACAATCTCGCGTCGTGAGGTATTGTCTCAACCAATCCATGTCTAGGATAAGGTCATAGTGTAGACTAATCCTCAAAATAATTTTTCTCGTTCTGTTTCCACCATCAATCCTCAAAAGATAATTTTCCTTGCCTAATGTATAAATTTTTCCTTCCTCAAAATTTATTCCTATATTTGTATTCCTCAAATTTTTCCTCTTCGTTATTTATCTCCCAAGTCACATAGTACAACAATGGTATCACTCAAGCACATACTAGAATTCCTGAAATCAGATCATCATCTTCCAAGTGAGAGCCTGTAATCTTATCTCCTCTAGTCCATAAGGTCATTCCTGGTATTGTTATCATATACAACCACTAGTTTCCATCATTAGGCTATGCATTCATATAAATCATTCTAGGTCATGATCAACAATCCTTCCAGCTCTTAGTACTTCCAAGATCACTGCTATCTCAAGCACGGGTAGGGTACTCCTAGGTCCAACTCTCTTGCCGACCTTCCACACAAGTTCTAAAATCCAAGGAACCCATCAATCTATCCTAATAAGGTAACAATCTTCTCAGAGAAAGGTATACGAATTATGTCTTCTGTCGTCTGGTCTTCGATCTTCTTCTGGAGGGAAGTCTTCAGTTACAAGCATTCGTCTCCCCGAACAATAGGGGACGAGGAACAAGGATAGCGATATTGACGAAGATTGAACGAATGCAAAGTGGAAGTCCAAGGGCGATAATCACATACAAAGAGTTTTTAAATCGATTATGGATTGAGATCCTATTCAACAATCATATCATCTATTCCTAATTTGTAGGCTCGCTTGGCACAGTCAGGTGACCAAGACGATTTAAATCGGACCTGCATGGGCCACCACAAAAATATGTCATGCCCCAGTCCCAAAATACGTAGGACCAGGAATACGTGACACGCCAGCTACGCATTCGACCAGACTCTGGTCTGACTCGAATACGTATAAGCTGTAAAATAAAGGCACAATCTAGATATCCCATAAATGTAAACCTCTATGTCTCAATCCACAATGTACATCAGTATACAAGAAAGAGCTATATGTGCTAAGGTCGGCCGCCCAATAACACACTAACTCGAATAGACTCGAGAAGAAGTATGAGTCTACAAAACTAGGCTACAACAGCAGATGAATAATCAATGTAAATAACCGTAATGCCGGTAGATATAATGTGAGTACCTGGTACCATGCTCGCAAGATATGCCACTCCAACATCAACTCCAAATGCTCCGTAATCATCTATGTTGCAAAACTGGCAGGGAACCAGGTCCTCAGAGGGACGTAACAAGGTACAGAAATACAACATACCAAGTAAACAGAAAGTACATGTGCACGACAGGGTACTCTATCATAACCAACTAGTGTGACACAATTTAAAGACAATGTTCGACGCGTGGGCTGTCCAAAGTAAAACCATAGCTCCGGACACGAAAACACACGGCACGTACCGCAGCTCCGGGCAAAGAGTCACACGGGTGAAACAGGTATCACTAAAAACAGGTATCACTAGAAACAGGTATCTCTAGAAACAGGTATCACTAGAAAATACTACATATATATAAGCGCGTGCAGAGTAGCCCAAACGTCTAGTAACTGTCTTCCCCTTCCCAAGCGGTCAACGATTGTGCGTTGAACCTGAACCTCTAACTACAGTCTCGATACAAGGAATAACTAAACAGACGCGACCCTAAGGTCGTCCCAGTCTCTGGTCATGATGTCAGTATCAGGATACAGGAAATCTGGCACGATCACAGTGTATGAGTGTGTCCTGGGGTATCGATGTACTCTGGTACATGCATCGAGGTGCTATGAAGAATCTAGTATTTATTCTAAGATGTTAAGTCGAATGTCAACACCCGGTTGCGATCCGGACGTGTAATATCGAACGTCAACATAACTACGTGCACAATGTACATAACGAAACAATAAATATCTGTAAACTGAAATACAGGGTGGCAAGGTACACTTGCCTGCGTGCGGCTGTTGATGACGGGGATCGGATACTGCGTCCAAGTCCTCAGGTCCCGCAATACCTAGAGAAGAGATACAAATCTAAATCAATAATCTATTCTACAACAGACAGGTGTGCTACACATATCTACACCTAGACGTAATCTCAGCTACACCTAACAGAGACTAAACACCAGGGGGGTTGACTATAGTTGACCTCCGGTACAATTGTCAAAACAACTAGTCCTCTATATGTTCTCCTCAATTTAATTCTCCATAATTAAATTCATAATTTCTATCATGCACCAAACATCCCGATTATTTATTTAAATGTCAAAAACTCACTTTTCCTCGAATTCATAATTTAATTTATTCGTTATATTTTATGTCGAAGACAATCTCTAATCCACAGTCCAACTTTATCAAATACGAAATACATGCTCACTATAAATAATTAAACTTATGTCAACCTCATTAAACCCAACCTCAAGTTATTTAATTTTCATATGCATTCACATTAACCTTATTTGAATTTACCAAAGTTTTTCTTAACACATAGTGCAAGTAAACCTACACTAACCATTTATATATATACAAAGACATTCTTTCTAATGTAATTAATCCACAAGTAATTTATTTATTATTTCCTTTACCCATACATATATCCATGACACATTATTCATGTTCTTATTTAATCATCATTAGCATAACCTTATCCATGTTCTTATTTAATCATCATTAGCATACTCAATGCAACCCTTTAATCACTTAGTTCAAATACTCCTCCCATTAACCATACATATCCACATAATATATATCACCCTAACAACATATTAATATTTCCATAATTAGCATCATTCCATAATTAATACTACCTATTTAAACATAATTAATATTCTGGAATTTAATGCAAAGAAGGTGGAGAAATGAACCTCAAGGTGGCTCGCTGGAGTTGAGGGTGCTCGTGGTGGTGGTGATGAAGATTGATGGTGAGGGGGGGTCGGCCACGTGGGAGTGGGCTGTGCACAGTCCACGTGAGGAGTGAAGGTGGTGAGGGTTTGAGTGTGGTGAAGGTGGTGGAGAAGTTGGTGTAGAAGGAGGGAAGAAGAAGAAGAAGAAGAAGAAGAAGAAAAGAAAAGAAATGAAATGGGGAGAGGGGTTCGGCCGGATTTGTGGAGTGGGGAGGAGAGAGAGTGAAGGAGGGGGGAGTTTTCTATGTTCCCTAGAAATTAGGGCCGGCCTAGGGATGAGTGTGTGAGGGGGAAAGTTATATAGGAGAGTGTGTAGGAATGAGTGGCTAGGAATGCTTTGAATTAATTGAATGGGTGGTTGAGATTCAATATGGATATGAGTGGGATTCCTTCATGAGGGAATGGGATTGGGACCCCATTTTGGGACCCTAATTATTATCATGACCAATGAGGTATTGCCAACAATTTGCTAATTGCAAATAAGCCCCCGTAAATTCGAGAATTTGCATGGACACATGAAATGACGCAAAAATTATGCCGAAAATTGCGTTTATTAAATTGTATGACGAGGGGGTAGTGTGGGTGAGGAACGGGTTTAATTAAATGGGCATTGGGATTAATTTAGGATTTAAATGGGATTTACCAAGTTGGTAATCCCGAAATAAATAGAAATAAGCGTTCCGTGAATTTAATTTAATTTGGGGCACTTGGGGTCAAAATCCGGAAATGGCGCAAAAGCCAAAAATGGTGGGGGCTTGGAGTCAGTCTTGGACCCTTTTGTTGGTCCGGCTCGACGGGCTAAGTTGGTACCCCAAAATCGAGGGTAACGACACAGGTGTCCGACACGGAATTAAATAAGGATTTCGGATTCGAAAAGTTGTGCAATTAATTTAGAGCACAACGGAATCTGACTTTTTATGACAGAAAAGTCCAGTGCCTAATTTGGCGAGTTGAGTCGAGTGTACAATATTTGTACAGAATTTATGGGCTGAAATTGGGCTCCGAATAATTTGACAACGATAGCGCGCGCCAAGGGTTTTAATTAATTAGATTAAAATTCCAAATAAATATACTCTATTCTAAACCTCAATATTTTCTATAAAAAAATTTTTCCGGTCCACTCTAACTATCCCCAGAATAAAATGAGGGGGTTTACAATTGTGTACCAAGCACACATCAGAGTAATAAGCAACGAAGCTCTTGATATGATCCAAATGAAATGCTACGAAGGCGATTGCCTCAAAGGCAATGCAATACTCTTGCTCTTTCTCTAGCCCACAAAGGTACTTACAGTTCATACATCACGTCCTTGTATAGATTGAAAGTCCAAGCCTCCAAAAATGAATTAAATCCAACTATACTTCAAAATAGAGATGCTTCCAACGCCTCCTCGGCTATCCACTAGCGTTGCACCGCCTGAGTGCCTGAAATAGTTGCCCACAACATGGGTCAGTACTCAACTTGTACTGGTGAGCAGGGTGAACTCACTCGACTAAATCGACACTAGCTTATTAGGGGCGAGCATGCATTAAGATGATCTTTCTATAGAGAAGCAAGTGAATTCAATTCATATCAGTTGCATGTTTTGATAGGATTGAAAATAACATCATACCCAACAAGTACATCAGTTGCTTACTCAACCGACGCACACCTTCCCTGCAACGAAACACAAGTATACTCACCATCTGCAGAAGATAATAAATTAGCATGTGTTCCATTCTATGCGGTCATTGGTGTGATCAACACCTTAGGGACTTATTTCAAGCATTAGCGGCGCGCCCTATCAGCCCGGGTAGCAAGCCCTGCTGGAGGTCACACAATGCATCGCGACTAGCACGAGGACTTATTCCAAGCATTACGGTACGCCCTATCAGCCCGTGTAGCAAGCCCTGTTGGAGGTCCCGCAATGCATCACGACTAGCCCGAACCAAATATTTCCCTCCGAATCGATACGGTTCCAGTGCCCCGGAATGCCGTTTCAAGAAAATGTCAAATCTTGTGCACAAGTTGTCCCAGACCATGCGAATGCATGAACAATTCATTTATCATACAATGCATCAAAACAAACAAAGAAGTAAAGCAGCAACATATATCTTATGCAACAGTTCATATTTTCTAAAGTGGTGTTCCAATTTTGGTATCCCATAGGTCCAAACTCTATCCGAGGCTCCAGGCCGCAACCAACAACCAACTTCTTTTCCAAACAACACAAGTTTATAAGGTGTGCAAGCATATAGTAAAACTAGTCTACAATTCCCATGTTCCTTTCTTAGTGGCTGGCATGCATTGAGGCTAAGGATTTCCTAGGCGTCCAACTGGCATCATCGAGTGAACGTTTGAAACATTAGAGATGTGGGCGTAAAAAAGTAGGAAAGAAGGGTCCAAACCACTCACTATGTTTGATCCCGTTAAGCATCATGTCCTGCCGATACGGCTGATTCCTTGAACCCGTGGTCCGATGCAATGTGCGATCTACTCAACTGGTATGACCGTACGAGCAGGCCGTGCTCTCCAAATCATCCGACCGATTGGACTAAGGAAGACGGCATTATCGCTCCAATCTAGCTATCTTAGTACTGTTCTGAATGAACACATGTTTCCCATCGAACTCCGCTAGCCATCTGCACATGAAACCAACTCAATCAATACTTCTTCCCAAAATCTAAAAAATCAAATGTAACCAGCTATTATTTTATTCAATCCGACTCAGCGTAACGCACTGTGCGGTTGTGGGGCGTTACATAATATACCACTTAGAATCTGGTTCATCCACGAACCGTGGTGGTACACATTCCTATCACATGCCGCTTGTCCAATTCATAACTCTGCTCTATGCAACTCTCATACTCACGATCCTAACTCAGCATTTCGCTCTGCTGAATGCTCGTACAATTTCTATATTATTACACCCTCCTTGCAGCTTAATACGAATTTTCTCGTATCACTTAGTTTTGGATCATACACATATTTAAGGCATCCCTAAAATATATGTATTTCAGCAGAGCTTTGCGATAGCAAATTTGAACAAGTTACAAGGGTATCTTTATGTCCGAGTCATCGATTTACTTTACTCCCAATTAAACCAATCCTGATTTCCATTCCAACATATTCGCTTGATCATTATTCTCAAATATGATGATTTTCCACCGACTCGATCAGTTCGTGTTCCAACTCAATCCATCCAACTATTTCTGAATTCGTACTAGCAACATCTCCAATTATATCTCATGTACCGAACGATCATCTCAACTGATACTACCCCCAACTAGGCGACTTACCCAAATATCAAACTTTGCTTAGATCAGCTCAGTCCAACACCTTTTTCTGCCATCTCAATACCTCACTGGGTGAACATCTATATTGAGGTTCGTGTGATCCATGAAGATTTTGCCGCCACGTCAAAGGGATAGTGTCGCCACATTTTCAACGTGGACACACTCGCCACAATTCCTAGGTTGCGTATGGAATAGTTCTTCGCGCTGCTTCCACTGCCTCGAAGCATAGGATATCACCTTTGCCTTCTGAACGAGCACGTTTTCCAGACTAAGTTCCGATGCATCTTGTAAATCTGAGGCACGTCTGTCCCTTCCAGTATTCGCAAAGATTTGATCTGAACGAGCCGCTGCTTTAACTTTACAAGCTAGTTTCACAGTCGTCAATTCATATGAATGTTATTCCCTTCCAGGGCACGACGAGTCAGAGGCGATGCCATCTACAAAAATCTGTGACTCTGAATCTCATCAGTTGACTTAGGCCAATTTCCACCATCGCTCCGATCTTCCGACTGCATCTTTAGTTGAAGGCTATCCCAAGGATCTCTCAAATCCAACACTCAGTCAATAAGCCAAATCTCCAACACACACTACTCACATCTGCCCTCGACGCACTCCCAAATGCTCTACCGTAAGGGTCGTTCTATGAGTCTATAATATTTATCTCTGATTTGGCGGTCAAGTCGCTAGGGTCAGCTGTCCCGAAGCTACGCTCGATAATTATAAGTCATCACGATGGACAGTTACTATGAACCATGTTATATCTCCTCTGCAAATCTGAACGATAACCCAACCATTCAACCCGAGCGAACTTTCGAATCCGAGAACTTCATGCACTACCTCTGCTGATCTATCAACCAAAGGCCGCTTAACCACCTAGAGTCTTAATATCTGTCCAAGCCATAATTCGAGAACTACACTCGTTGAAACCATCTTCCATCAATCCGTCGTTCTGCCCTAAATCCATCCAATTTCCGAATTGCCATGTTCGTCTACTCGCACTACCACTTGTAATGATTCTCAAAACTTAAGACTTGCTCCAATTCTTATCTGTTTGCTGCGTTCCACAATGCACGTCCAACTTGCTCAAACAACACAGTTATTTGCTCCAGCGTTGCTCCCACGTTTAGCTATCTTTAAAAGTCTGTCCGCCATAATCTTTGCCCTCGTATCCATTCCTTAGCCCATCTTGATTTCGCTATGTTCCGATTAGTCCACACATTTTCAATGACTCGTGCATCAGTTCCAACATAAATCTCAAATCCATATTGCCTATACTTGTTGCCTTAATCCGCCTCAGTACTGCAAGTTAACTTCCAATCTGACTCAACATCAACTAGACTTGCCTCAGGCCCGTTCATGTTTTTCGGAGAATCCGTCTACCATCGTTGCACCATTTTTGCCAAAATTTACTTCCGTTAAACCTGAGTCAAACTTCTCGAGTGCCAATATCCAAAATCCTTCAAGTTCATGTGAATCCATCGCATTGCCCCTCCAAACCAGCTTGTGTTTTATTACTCAACCAACAGCTCCAATGTGTTTCCAAAATCGTAGTTCGTGCTCGCTATCCTTCAATTAACCCATCGCTTCGCTCAAGCGTATCCCAACTGTTCGTTCCTATGCTCAACTCTCTCTTTGCATCCAATGAATGTTTTACAGAAATCCCAAATCGTGCAAGCGAACTCTGGTATTCAGCTTCCCATCTGATCGATCCCAACTTGTTTCCAATCCCTGGGTCTACCTAAATCCTTCAAATTTCCAAACACTCATTCCTCTTGCTCGTTCCGATCTCGTCCATCTCTTAAGTCCAATGATACTTCCTTTTGCATAAGTCCGTTCTTGAGTCCTCAAGTCTAATGTATCGAAGAATACCTGAGTCAAATTCCAATTGCACTATATACCACTTAGAAACATAGTTGCCCTCGTGCTTACTCTGCGTCAACCAGCATCTATCCCAAACCGACTATTCTAGGGTGATTTTGTCGAATCATAACTCAATACTTGCTTTCTCCATGTTTCATTCCCTAACTCAACCGATAGGCACCAACCAACTTGCAATCCTGTTACTAGCGTCCGTTGCGGCAATCCCATTGATGTCTAACCAAAATATTTTAATGCTTTACTCACTATGTGGTAACCCATATACCACTCCGAATCAAGTCGCTACTCATTGCACTAATCCCAGATCCGTCCGAACCATCCCTTATGCGTGATCCTGCCTTTCCCAACTCAAGTCTGACACAAAACTCAGCCAATGCCTGAATCATCCAACTTTTTCCATCAATCTCGCTAGATGCAACTTGTTCCATACTCCATTCTCAATACTTCAACTATTCTCAAACCGTCTAATACTTTCGCTAAACGAGCAATCTCGTGCATCGAGCTCTCTTCCAAGTAATCTAACCCAATACCCAACTGTTCTACCCATTTGTTGTACGAGCAACTCGTACAAAATTATCCTGATTTTCCCAAGCCAAACTCAAACCTTGCTTAATCGATATGCCATACGAGCAACTTGTGCAACGCTCTCTGTGATACACCCAGCCAAAATTCAAACTCTGTCCAACAATTTTGCTACACGGGCAACTCGTGCAACGATCTATTCTCAAATCCAATGCTTCTACTCACAACATGCCACATAACCAATCTCGTTTGCCAACCAACTGATCCACTGATGCAATCAAAAACTCCCTGAATGATAAGCCAAGCCAACCAAAGCAACGACACACCTCTCAACTTGCTGCACAAATGCAACAACGTCACCTAACTTGCTACACGAATGCAACAATGCCTAACGATGCTAAGCGATCTAACGAAAACCAACAAAAGCAAAGCAACCAAGAACAACATGCAGCCACAACCAGCAATATATAAACTTATTGCATGAAACATATAATGCGGCACCGAGTAGAGCTAAGAGCTAAACGACACGCGGAAGCTATTTAGAGTTTATGATGAAACGAAGGACCAAGACCGAGAAAAATGAACCAGGCGCTCTGATACCAATTTGTCATACCCCAATCTCCCACAAGCTCAATAATCCCTACTGAACGTGAATCACCACATTGCAGCTCTCCCGCAGGACAATTGTTCTCATCGGGACGTGATGCCGTACGAGGCTGGAGTTACGCTCGTATAAGGCGATGTTGTCCAACACCAAAGTTATCATCGAAACGACCAAGTTTCAACATCGTCAAGCATTGTGTACCAAGCACACATCAGAGTAATATGTAGTGAAGCTCTTGATAGGGTCCAAATAAATGATTGCCTCAAAGGCGATGCAATACTGTTGCTCTTTCTTTAGCCCACAAAGGTACTTACAGTTCATACATCACGTCCTTGTATAGATTGAAAGTCCAAGCCTCCAAAAATGAATTGACTCCAACTATACTTCAAAATAGAGATGCTTCCAACGCCTTCTCGGCTATCCACTAGCGTTGCACTGCCTGAGTGCCTAAAATAGTTGCCCACAACGTGGGTCAGTACTCAACTTGTACTTGTCAGCTAGGTGAACCCACTCGACTAAATCGACACTAGCTTATTAGGGGCGAGCATGCATTAAGATGATCTTTCTATAGAGAAGCAAGTAAATTCAATTCATATCATTTGCATATTTTGATAGGATTAAAAATAACATCATACCCAACAAGTACATCGGTTGCTTACTCAACCGACGTACGCCTTCCCTACAATAAAACACAAGTATATTCACCATCTGCACAAGACAATAAATTAGCATGTGTTCCATTCTATGCGGTCATTGGTGTGATCGACACATTAGGGACTTATTTCAAGCATTAGCGGCGCGCCCTATCAGCCCGGGTAGCAAGCCCTACTGGAGGTCCCGTAATGCATCGCGACTAGCATGAGGACTTATTCCAAGCATTACGGTGCGCCCAATCAGCCCGGGTAGCAAGCCCTGCTGGAGGTACCGCAATGCATCGTGACTAGCCCGAACCAAATATTCCCTCCGGATCGATACGGTTCCAGTGCCCCGGAATGCCATTTCGAGGAAATGCCAAACCTTGTGCACAAGTTGTCCCAGACCATGCGAATGCATGAACAATTCATTTATCATACAATGTATCGAAACAAACAATGAAGTAAAGCAGCAACATATATCTTATGCAACAGTTCATATTTTCTCAAGCGATTTTCCGATTTTGGTATCCCATAGGTCCAAACTCTATCTGAGGCACCAGTGTAAACACCCTAAATTTTTGAGAATATTTTTAAGATGAGTTATTACGAATTTTGGTATTTTTTGGAATTTAAGGCGAAGATGATTGTGATTTAAAGAATTTTTAGTATGACCAAATGATGTCAAATTATTTTGGAAATAATAAATTATGATGCACCATAGAAAACCGGACCTACAGTATTTTTCGGTGAATTATTTGGACCCCGGAAACGAGTTTTAAGCTTAAAAGAGCTATTGGATTTCTAAGCCGAACCAAACCACCTTCGAGAACCCGACCCGTTGGCTGAACCCTACCCGCATGTATACTGTAGCAGCTTTATAGGTTGACCTAGGGATCTGTGCCGTCACCCCTCTCATCCAGCATCATCCGCCGACTCCCCTTGCCGATCATTGCCGCCGCCTTCCTCCGGGTTGCTCAGCCGACCGTACCCCCTCCCGAATCCAGCGTCCCCGACCGGCGGCTCTCCCCCGCAGTCGACTCGGCACCCTGCTCTGCCTGAGAACCCTCGCGCCGACCAACTCCGGTCTGCCGTAGCACAGCCCTCGATCGGCCGCAGTGCACGCCGCTCCAGCAGCAGCGTCCCCGACCGATCGGAACAGCCCCACCCGCCGGCGGAACTGAGCCCGCCCGCTGTGCGAATTCCCAGACCGAGCGGAGCCCGCCACGCGGTGTCCCCGACCGGACGTGTCGCGGCGTCGAGTTCCCCGACTTCTCGTAGCCTTGGTGATTCACAGCAGCGTCCCCGCAGAACCCGGACACATCCAGGATACGAATCCTGGATCGAAGTGACTCACGGACACTTGAAGAACAGAACTCACGGGGTCCTGTACAGGTACTGATTTCTCTCACCTCGTAACTCCGAATTAGTTTTCGTCAGTTGCTATGCGTAGACTATTTAACCCTCTCGGTGCCCGTGTAACTCGCTCAGTGCATCGCGTCTTGTGGTGATCGCACACCGCGATCCAAAAACAGGAAAAACAACACCCTGTTTCACCCCGGAACTGAGTACGCCCCACCAATCGGGACGACTTGGTCGCACGCGGTCTTTACCGAACCGTGCGCGACGTTGATACGGTCGTGTAGGATTTCGCAGAAGTCGATTCGGAGGTGTGTGCACCCCGGAATCAACGCGTATCCGCCGACGACACCCAGTATCCGTTATTTCTGGAACACACTGTAACTTTGTGTACGCACGTCGGATCGAGATAAAACTTGCGCCATCGGACTCGTAGCAATACGCTGGTCCTGTGACCCAAGTTTGGTCCGATTCCGAGAACGTTGACAAAATTACGTATCGTGGGCTCACAGGCTCCACTTGACGGGTGATTTTGAGATCGGCTCATCGGAATCCAATTATGGAAGTTCTGTTGGGTTCGTATCATCGTTCCTGACTTGTAGACACTAAGTTTGCAGAATTTGGAGACCTTTGACCCTGACACGCTTTTCGGTGCAAAGTGGCCCACATGTGGACCCCGCTTTAATCCGAAAATGACCTTTTTGTCCCTGTGTCCAAATTGGACGTAAGGACAGGCATTTCTAGCTATTTGACATCTTCTGAGACTAGTGGTGATGTTTATTACAGCTTTTGGAGTAGTACCTACCGGATCCACCGATACAGGGACAGTTGTTGGTATTCGGACATCAGGCAAGTGTACCTTGCCCAAACTCTGCAGCTTAGTTATCTATTTTTCTTGATTTATATATATTACTGTACATGCTTAACCTAGGACCGTGTGACGTACTTAGCGTCCGATTATCAGTCGGGTGTCGACACTGTACGCAGTGTTGGGTACGGTCATCTAGAGATGGACATCCGTGACACTTTATATGCTCGTACTTGTCTTATCAAGTACCCTATGACCCAGGACACTTGACACTATTCATGAGACAGGATTTTCCCGAGATATTCGTGGTGATTCTGTATAGGATACAGGACATGGCCATTATATTCTTAGATACTTTATGACTTGTTGCATTTAGCTATGATCACGCTTGACATGGGCATGAGACGTTATGGTCATGATATGCGTGGTTATATTGGGTTGGGAGAGACACACAGGCTACAGGCTGTATTTATATATATCTTCTATTATTGAGAGGTCGTAGACTCTCGTAGCAGAGCTAGACCCACTACCGGTTATTACCGCTACCGGCTCCCCGACACAGAGCTTGTAGTGGCTCAGCCTGAGTTTTAGTGTTGCTCTCACTTGCATTTCACTTAGATTGGTTACATATTTACCTATTGCTTCATTTAGTTATTTATTTGCTGCACTGTTATTTATTTATTGGCATGAGCTTTCTTGTACCTTGCTATGTCCCCTGAGGACCTGGATCCGGATTTTGTCCCCAGGATTTGAGGATGAGATTTATCCCGAGGTATACGGGACTGGAGCAGGAGCTGATTCAGGAGCTGTACCACCATCCGTGGACGAGGTCTTAGCTGAAGACTTTGCCTGAGCATCCATGTTCCATGCTCAGCTTTTATTATTTATTTCAGTCTTTTATTTCTGGTCTGTTGAACCATTGTACTAGATATTTAACAGGTTGTTCCCCGAAGTACTTTGTGAGACTAGATGATGATTTACATTCCTTATTTATCCTGTGGATCATACTTTATATTTTGTGTGGATGAGATTAGTTGTGCCATAATTGTCGTAGACTTGTTTTACAGCTTAAGTATGCCCTGATGGATCCATTAAATTGGGTTGTCTATCGGTGCGTACTGCTAGCCATTGACACGCGTCCAGTCCCTCGGTATTTTGGGACTGGGGCGTGACATGGTTTTTATGGTGGCCCATGCAGGTCTACAACTAAATTGTTCGGTTTCAACTTAGGGACCGAACCAGCCTGCCCTAAGGATAGTATAAATCATAGGATCTCATCAATTATTAACCATTTGTTGAACTCTATATCGAACTCGAAATTTGTTACTTGAATTGCATCCTGTATTGATTCCTCTGAGCGTTCTTATAGTTTATCTTTTTGCAGAGTAATGGATTCCGGGAACAGAGATGATATTCCCTTGGATACGCCGCACGACGCTGTGGTTACTTATGGAGACGGAGTGACACCAGGGGATGGAGGACAAGCATCGCAGAGTGATCAAACCGGACAGCCTAATCCAAGGTTCCGGAGAGATGATATCCCACCTCCACCACAGTTCACTCCCCAGATGCCAGTATTCCCGCCAGGACAAGCCATGGACGGGCAACAGATGTTCCAGATGATGTATGCTATGATGCAAGCACAGCAACAGATTCAGCAGGAGGCCCATCGGCAGGAGGCCGAGTATCTGAGGACCAGCCTGGTATCCGCATTGGAGCAGGCAAATCCCCCAACGAGGAGAACATCGACGGGATCTATCACCGACTTCCGTCATCTCAAGCCTCGCACATTTTCTGGTAAAGAAGGGCCCACGGAAGTTCATGAGTGGCTCACCAACATTCAGCATCAGTTGGAAGCCGCTGAACTTCCAAGAGAGAAGTGGATGACTGCCGTCAGAATGCAGTTAACTGATAATGCGCATCACTGGTGGTTAGCAGAAGAGAGGAGGCTTGGACAGGACTGAGTCACATGGAAAGAGTTCTCCAGACTCTTCCAAGAGATGTACATTCCAGCAGTCGCACGGTCAGAGCTCAGAGACAGGTTCAACCGCCTTATCCAAGGCAACATGTCAGTAGAGGAATACAATGCAGAATTTATTCGCCTGAGGAAGAAAAAGCAGAGAAGTTCTTTGACGGCCTGAAGTTCGAGCTTCAGAGAGTGATTGGATCGGTAGCACCTACCTCTTATACCGATGTCCTTGCAGCGGCCCGACGCTTGGAGCGCGTCACCAGGAGGGAGTCTAATCTGAAGAGGCCTATCACGTCAGCACCATCCAGGCCAGCACATGGGGATTCAGCAAAGCGAACCCAGAGGGGTATGCCAGATAGAGCAGCACATAGGGACAGACCTCTTCCTACTTGTCACCACTGCGGCAAGGTAGGACACATTGAGAAGGAATGCAGGCGTAAGTTGGGACTATGTTTGAGCTGCGGATCCAGCCAGCACTTTTCCAGGGACTGTTCCGAACGCAGAGACGGAGCACCAAGACTAGCATTACCTGCACCACGACCAGCAGCAGGAGCCCAGCAGACGGGAATTGGTGGGGTCAGACCACCAGCCCCAGGAGGGAACTAGCAGAGACCACCCCTGGCACCACAGGCAGCTTTATTCCAGCAGGTTCAGCAGCAGAGAGGTCCAGCTCAGGGACGAGGACAGGCATTCCCATTAGCTGTTGAGCAGGAGACTACAGCAGGCGAGGTCATCGCAGGTACTATTCTAGTAGCTTCATTACCAGCTGTAGCATTATTTGATTCTGGAGCATCGCATTCATTTATAGCAGCTAGCTTTGTAGCCACCCATAGAGTAGCTATCGCACCCCTTCCGAAGATGAAGAGGATTCTTACGGGAGGTAGAATTATTCCGGTTAGTGACGTCTGTAGATCATATTCTGTAGTAGTTTGTGGCAGAGAAATGCGAGCTCAATTTCTGATCTTTTCCATGCCGGATTATGATATCGTACTTGGTATGGACTGGTTAAGTCAGTACCATGCGACTCTTGATTGCCGACTTGGGCGGGTTATATTTAGACCGCCTGGACATCCAGAATTTGAGTTTACTCAAGGAGCAGTAGAGCAAGGAGTTCAGCCTACTCTTAGGGTACTATCTGTAGAAGAGGAGACAGGTTACCCAAGAGTCATCTCAGAATTTGTGGATGTATTTCCTGATGATCTTCCAGGTTTACCGCCTGATCGGGAAATAGAATTCACAATAGACCTAACTCCAGGAGCAGAGCCTATCACTTTATCAGTCTATCGGTTAGCACCTAAGGAGTTAGTGGAATTGAAGGAACATGTTGATGATCTTTTGGAGAAGGATTTCATTCGGCCCAATGTTTCACCTTGGGGAGCACCCATATTATTTGTGCCGAAGAAGGATGGAACGGTACGATTGTGCATTGATTACAGGACACTAAATGCTGTAACCATCAAGAACAGGTATCCCTTACCACACATTGATGATCTCTTCGATCAGTTGAGTGGTGCAAGGGTATTTTCGAAGATTGACCTTAGATCCGGCTATCATCAGATCAAGGTGAGGAAAGAAGACATCCCGAAGACAGCTTTCAGGATGAAGTATGGGCATTATGAGTTCTTGGTGATGCCGTTTGGTTTAACCAACGCACCAGCAGTGTTTATGAGCTTGATGAACAGAGTCTTTCATCAGTTCATGGATAAATTTGTAGTTGTATTCATCGACGACATTCTCATATATTCCAAGAACCATGAAGAGCACGAGGAGCATCTCAGAATCGTGTTAGAGACCTTGAGACAGGAGAAGTTATATGCTAAACTCAGTAAGTGTGAGTTCTGTATGGACAAAGTGCCTTTCTTGGGACACATCATCTCAGGAGAAGGACTTTCAGTAGATCCAGAGAAAGTTGCGGCAATAGAGACTTGGCCTACACCCACATCAGTTGCAGAGGTGAGAAGTTTTCTCGGACTTGCGGGATATTACCGAAGGTTTGTAGGGAGTTTCTCGAGGATTGCAGAACCGATGACGAAGCTGACACGGAAGGACCAAGAATTTCTATGGACAGAAGACTGCCAGAAGGCCTTCGAAGAACTGAAGAGAAGATTAACAACAGCACCTGTCTTGACTCTTCCTTCAGGGTCAGGAGGTTTTGTTGTTTACAGTGATACATCAGGCAGTGGACTAGGATATGTTTTGATGCAACATGTCACGACCCGCACCCGGTTTAAGGGTGCGAGAGCGTGGGTACGTCCAGCCTACGCCGCAGCATCGGCGGTAGAACGCTGTCTAGGTCGAGTACTATCTAAACAATCTCACGCTAGTATCCAACTCCATAAGGAGACTCGGATAATACTATAAAAATATTAACAACATACTCAATCACAACTACAGCACGATAGGAATTTGAAGAAATAAAAGAATACTTAACGCAAGTCTAATGACAACATAATCATACCTGCAATAATTAACTTCCAATCCCCAAGTATGTCAGGAACCAGTCTACTAAGGTCACAGTCTGGAAAAATATTTTCCAGTCAGGAAGGAGCAAAGTACATCTCTAAATAGCAGTTCTATATTAATGATATAAACTATGTAGCAGTTCTAGATGGAAATATACCAGAAGTATGTATAGGTACGAGAAATAAAAGAAATACTGGAAATACTGTAAGTAAATGCAGGAGAAGAAACAATATGTCCATGAGCGAGAACCTATGACTAAGTGTGTAAGTACTAGCTTTAACATGTGATCGACTTGGGAACTTAATCAGGCTGGTTACATGTGATTAGCTATGATTCACGAAGGTCAGGCTAACCGTTGGTTAGCTATGATGCATGTATAGGTCAGGCTAATCACACGTAACAGCTATGAAGCATGGAGAGGGTCAGGCCGCACCCGACGTGAGATGTGGGGTGAGCTATGATGCATGAAAAGTTGGGTATGATCACATATCCACACTAAAATATTCCCCACGCCCGACTGGTATAGTAGATCCAATCATGGTACGCTATGGCACGGGATTCCCTAGGGAGGTAGAAAATCTCCCCGGGAATCAGTGTCTGTACATGCACAAGATAACAAGGAAAACAAGTCTTGTACAAGCTACACCATGAATAAGGAATAACATCTCATGACGAGATCCGTGTATACCAATCCGTGTAACCAGCGTGTCAAGAGCATGGATATTTACACTAGATACAGTGAACATAGAAGATATCATAAATTAGAAACTAATCAGAGAATGTACTTGCCTTGGGTCCTTAGCGGATAATTATTGATGTCCTGTTCCAGAGTGTCCCCTGGGTAAACCAACAGTCCTATAAACATATCACAAGCAAAACCACATTTGCATCAGATGCTACACTAACACAGTCTAAAATACTGGCCTCAGGGCCATGTCAGGCAGAGCACTAGTCAACTAGGATTATCTAGTAGGGATACGTATATAAATACACATATTATTAATTATCATTAATACTTACAATATATATATATATATACTCATCATATTGAATAATGTACACCTATTACTTATGTACATTATTACCATACCAATCAATACATATACCAAATACGTGTTTATATATACATTTTATATCCTCAAATATATATATATGATACATTTGTTTACATGTACCAAAAATATGTTTATACATGTATATATATATAGGTACACATATTTATACCAAAATGTATTAATTTAATATATACTTTACCAATATATAATTATACCAAAGTACACACATTAACATATATTATGTGTATACAGTTAAATTAATACACATATATATATAATACGTATTTATAATAAAATACATTTTAATATACATATATAGAAAATTAGAGAAAATACGCAAGATATATATGCATATATATATAAAATATATATACACTAAGTAAAAATACACTATCTACATTAACATATATATACTAAGAAATATTTATACTAGAATTTATACATGTTAAATATTAATAAAATAAATAGTTATACATATACTAATTTAAATTATACTAGTATACATAGTTATATATACCAATTTATTAAATATATACGTATACACATATACGTACGTTTTAACATTAATTTAATACATAACATACATATACATATATTAGTATTTACATACACGTATATACACATATATACGTACACACACATATATATATATACATATATATATATATAAATGTATACACACAAATACATAGAAGGAGGGAGAGGAGGCTTACTGGGGTGGCTCGACGGCCATTGGCCGGAGTCGAGGGGCTCGAGGGAGGAGGCAATGTACTTGCGGTGGTGGCTGACGGGAGCTCTGGGCTGGAGGATGAGCAGGTCGTCGCGGGGATCGGGAGTTGCTGCAGGGAGGATGATGGAAGTGGTGGTGGTGGTGGGGTGAACGTGGAGCAGTGGTTCCAGCGGGGAGGAGCAGCCGGAGTTGGAGGGGAGTAGTCGGCTCCGCCGGCTGAGAGAGGGCCGCCGGTTGGATGGGTGGTCGAGCTCTCGGGAAGAGGGGAGCAGCGACTGCCAGCGGCTGACGGAGGGGATCTCGTGAGGGGGACTGGGCTGCCGGAATCACAACAGAGGGCCGCGGTGAGTACACAGAGCCGCCGGGCCGGAGTTCACAGGGAAGGGAAGGGTGATGGTTTCCCTCTCTCTTTTATTTCCAAATTTAAAAAAAATAAAAGAAGGAGAAGAAGAATGGAAGGAGAAGAAGAAGAAGAAAGGAAAGAGAAGGAGAAAGAAAAGAGAAGAAGAAAGGAAGAAGGATTTCTTCCTACGTTGGAGGCTTGAGGAATTTTGGAGGCTTGTAAGGTGGGGGAAAACCAAGGTTTCTTGGGATTAGGGTTTGAGGGTACAAGATATTAAATAGGGAGAGAGGGTGCGATGGAGGGTGAGGATTTGACCCCTAGAATGAGGGGTCCAGATTTGTCATGAGAGAAAAATTAATCCATGTAGGAATGAGGGTAAGGGGCTAGTTACATAATATTAGGGATTCCTCATTGGTTAAATAATTGGGTGTTGATACAAAGTGCAAATTTGCAATTTAGCCCCCTTAAATTTGGGAAATTGCACAAACACATAAAATGACGAAAATTTGGCGGGCGATTCGGTGTTTGGTATTTTGTGGGGTCAGGGGGCGCTGTAAGATTTGTGTGGGCTCAAATAACAGGGCACTGGAATTAAAATTGGGATTTTAGAATCAGATAGAATAGTATAATCAATTTAAATAGAAATAAATGCAAGTTGTTCAACAATTTATTAGGAGTACATGGGGTCAAAATCGGGTCAGGTCATCAATACCAATATTGAAGAAGACTCAGAACAGAATATCACCCTAATTTGGGCCGCACGAAAAATAGGTCAAGATTTACCTCCAATTTCAATTGGAACGCACAACGATACAAAATAGGGATTTATTAAATAACGTCCGCGATGATTTTTGTGCGGCCAGAAATAATGTACAGAGAGCATAATTATGAGTTACAAAAATAGCAAAATGGAAGACGGGCATGTCTAGGGCAAGATTGTAAAATTGGTTGGAAGACAAAAGTCACGATACTGCTCCAAATATCGAAACAAAGGCAATGCACAATAATTAATTAAAATCTCCAATAAATAAATTCTAGCTAATACCAAATTTCATACTTCAGACAGGTATTCATCTACTGGCTTCTAGGTCAATTCTGCTAGCTACAAAATAAATGAAAAATGTATATAATATTATATTTAATTACACATCACACATATTTATTTAAATCAAATATACTATCAGGCAATTAATTAATTGTAACTACCATAATATTAAATATTGTAAAATGTCAAAAATACCCCTATTTTCGGAACGTGGTAGTGACAAGTCTACCCACCTTAAAAGAATTTCGTCCTCAAAATTTAAAATTCTCATAGTAGTGTTTATCATACACATTATTATTTCCCTCAAAATTTTAAATTCATCATCTATGAAATCAGGTTATAATCCACAATGTCTTTTCACGACTTTTCAAAAATTCTGAAATTGTTGCATTCCGAAAAATCCTCTAAATAAAATCAAGGTCTAAAAAAATTTTTTTTTTTTTTTTTCCAAAAAAAAAGTTTTTCGAAAGTTTTAGTTAATAATTCAATACTCGGAATTTAATATCCACTCCTCAAATTTGATTTTTAATCTATGCACATATATAATTGTAATCTCGTTCCACAAGTTTTGAATTCAAGCATTAGTCCATCAATAATTTTATTCCTCGATCTCCTCTTTCCTCAAAATACTAACAATGCGACACCTATGGATCCTTCAAATGCAACGTCCGCAATAATAAAATTTAAATTACCATATTGCAATCAAATATATATAATGATAATTTTCAAATTTTCCTCAAATTTTAATGATAAATTATATCATAATCAATCTTCCTGAAATTAACAATCATCAATTCTGCCATGTTAAATTTTTAATCCTTTATTTAAATTAGCGTTTATCCTCAAATTTCAATCATACCTCGATCCTTGTAAAACCAATGATCCATCAATTCTGTTATATCAACTCATGAATGCTTGTCCTTGAATTTCTAATCATCTTGTCCCATTTTGTCAAGTCATAACCTTGTCATAGATCCTTGCTATGGTCAAAGCCCCAACGATCATGGTCTAAGAAAATTTTTACCCACAGTCATACAACAAACAACTTAGAGGAAACATGCATGGTTATGGTCTGTCTTATCATGGTATTGCATTCTCTGTCAGGGTGTACTACTAACTATATCCTAACAAGAAAAATCACGAATATAACCCACGGTACTAGGGAATCAATCAATCAGAAGACAAAACATCATGAGAAAAAGAAAGAACCTGCTAACACATTACCTGTAGTATCGGTCTCCTCGACCGTCATCGCAATTGCCCCGCCCTGCTGGGGTGGTTCCCTTCGCGGGTGCTGAGCAGTATGCGATTCCACAGGTAGCCTAACTGGATCTCTATCTCCTTAGTACCATACCCTCTGTCAGTTCCCGTTCCTACTACAATTGTCCATACTATTTGTTCTCATCACTCCAGTGCACACCAAGTATAACACCATACTAAGTGCTAAACCCTTTCTAATACAACTCTAGATGGACACCCAAGTCAGTCTGCGGTGCCACCTCAATCATGCTCAAGTCATCGGATCCTTACACATGTATATCATCTAATCATATATTAGTATTCATATCTCTCATCTACCATAAAATTAATCATCAAAATAATCATCAAGGTTTAACTTCTCGATCAACAAAATAAATTGTATATACTTCCTCCAAATTAGATACTCAACATCGAAACAAAATTTAATCACTTCTAAAATCTTTGTAGTCTTAACCATGTTTATTGAATTCATATTTGAAATCCTCAAAAATTTAATGACATAATCTCAACTCCTCTAATATTCAAAAAATAAAATCTTATCTCCACCTTACAAATTATAAATTTAAATCCACAAGCATACATATAGATACTCCCAGTCTCTAATACTCAAGGTCCACACAAATACACCAATTATCTCCAACCTCGTACTAAAATTTGTACTGCCCGGATTACTTGCAATATCACTTCCAATAATCCAAGTTATCATCACACATATTTTCTTCAATGATTTTCTATCTATTTTACTTAACACACCAATCTAATTGTCATCACACGAAGTACTTACTGTCATTAGCACCTTGCTCAACAAATATTTGATATAAAATCACTAGCACTATTGGTATGGTAATACTAGCTTCATCATTAGATTATCTCCTCAACTTATTACAAATCACGATCACTTGCACCTTCTATAATACCCATGCTTTACTTCAATCTCAAGGGCAGGCATATGGTTCCATATCTCGATTGATGTATAAGCATATCTCTTAAACCTTTTACAGCCTGTTAAACTATTCTGTGATATATTTCACAACTTTTATTACCAATCTTGATATTTCTCTAATCATGGCATCTCATTAAAACCCTTTATGTATATATATTTCTTTACTCTTGATCCACCCAGTATCAATCATCAATTTGAACATCATGCTCCATTAATCTTTAACGCAATTCCTTGATACTTAATTGTTTACATAGATCATCCAATTACATAATTTAATGATTATCTAGGACTGGCATGCTGGTTCTGATACTAACTCTTGGAACCTTCACTGATACTCTTACTCCTCTTTCTATAATACCAATACTAATTACAATAACACCTATCATATAACTATTGCTACAAGGTACTATGTTATGGGTATCTCTAGATTAATGCCTAATGCTTCCATGTCCAACTAAGAAATACTTACAAACTCACAAGTCACACTCAGTCAACTAATACAAGACACAACCAAAATTGCAAGCCACTAATTATCATACTAACAAGGAATCCTCAAAGGAAATGAGCTCAAAAAGGAACTGGATCAAGGACGGAAGGTATCTTTACTGCTAGTAAAGAAAAGAAGCGATGGAACAAAGTCCTGGAATAACGAAAATAGATAAGTCTTGAGATGATACTTCAAGAACCAATTTAAGATACAACCTGATAATCATACACGTCTGTCAGAAATTATGACACTTAGAATCCTCGCCACGCCAGTAAGCATAGATGCGATAAACGACAGGTTCCGTAACTAAGGTATGCAACCCTATAATCATGTCATCTAGAATCCTCGCCACGCCAATCGGTATGGCTGCGAGAGACCCTAAGTTTCATAACTACGGTATGTACATCCAAGTCAGGTTCCTACGTTCTCGTCACGACAGCTAATATGGCTGCAATAAACTCTAGGTTCCATAATCAAAGTAGACGTTTTACCTTTCTCACTGTCCTCATCAATATATGTCATCAGATGATACCATAAATTCTAGTCCATAAAATTCATCTCAATATGAAATCAACTCAACAACGATACCAGGAATTAAAGTTAACAACTGGTCAACAAGAATCAACTCAATATCAATGAGTGAGGACGGACGGAAACAAGGGCGAAGGAATTAAATTGGAGATTATAATAAGATTCTCATGGGGTCATCCCAGGAAATCTTTCAAATAAATTGTGATTGAGTATCCTCTCTCATCCTAGTATCCTATGTCCTAGATCCTATCGCAGGCACATAATAGTACAACGAAGATGTCACACTACCACGACATCGCACAACTTGCGAAGTCTGACCTGCATGGGCCACCACTAAAAATGTGTCATGACCCGCACCCGGTTTAAGGGCGCGAGAGCGTGGGTACGTCCAGCCTACGCCGCAGCATCGGCGGTAGAATGCTGTCTAGGTCGAGTACTATCTAAACAATCTCACGCTAGTATCCAACTCTATAAGGAGACTCGGATAATACTATAAAAATATTAACAATATACTCAATCACAACTACAGCACGATAGGAATTTGAAGAAATAAAAGAATATAACGCAAGTCTAATGACAACATAATCATACCTGCAATAATTAACTTCCAATCCCCAAGTGTATCAGGAACCAGTCTACTAAGGTCACAGTCTGGAAAAATATTTTCCAGTCAGGAAGGAGCAAAGTACATCTCTAAATAGCAGTTCTATATTAATGATATAAACTATGTAGCAGTTCTAGATGAAAATATACCAGAAGCATGTATAGGTACGAGAAGTAAAAGAAATGCTGAAAATACTGTAAGTAAATGCAGGAGAAGAAACAATATGTCCATGAGCGAGAACCTATGACTAAGTGTGTGAGTACTAGCTTTAACATGTGATCGGCTTGGGAACTTGATCAGGCTGGTTACATGTGATTAGCTATGATTCACGAAGGTCAGGCTAACCATTGGTTAGCTATGATGCATGTATAGGTCAGGCTAATCACACGTAACAGCTATAAAGCATGGAGAGGGTCAGGCCGCACCCGACGTGAGATATGGGGTGAGCTATGATGCATGAAAAGTTGGGTATGATCACATATCTACACTAAAATACTCCCCACTCCCGACTGGTATAGTAGATCCAATCATGGTACGCTATGGCACAGGATTCCCTAGGGAGGTAGCAAATCTCCCCGGGAATCAGTGTCTGTACATGCACAAGATAACAAGGAAAACAAGTCTTGTACAAGCTACACCATGAATAAGGAATAACATCTCATGACGAGATCCGTGTATACCAATCTGTGTAACCAGCGTGTCAAGAGCATGGATATTTACACTAGATACAGTGAACATAGAAGATATCATAAATTAGAAACTAATCAGAGAATGTACTTGCCTTGGGTCCTTAGCTGGTAATTATTGATGTCATGTTCCAGAGTGTCCCCTGGGTAAACCAACAGTCCTATAAACATATCACAAGCAAAACCACATTTGCATCAGATGCTACACTAACACAGTCTAAAATACTGGCCTCAGGGCCATGTCAGGCAGGGCACAAGTCAACTAGGGTTATCTAGTAGGGATACGCATATAAATACACATATTATTAATTATCATTAATACTTACAATATATATATATACTCATCATATTGAATAATGTACACCTATTACTTATGTACATTATTACCATACCAATCAATACATATACCAAATACGTGTTTATATATACATTTTATATCCTCAAATATATATATATGATACATTTGTTTACATATACCAAAAATATGTTTATACATGTATATATATATAGGTACACATATTTATACCAAAATGTATTAATTTAATATATACTTTACCAATATATAATTATACCAAAGTACACACATTAACATATATTATGTGTATACAGTTAAATTAATACCCATATATATATAATACGTATTTATAATAAAATACATTTTAATATACATATGTAGAAAATTAGAGAAAATACGCAAGATATATATGTATATATATATATAAAATATATATACACTAAGTAAAAATACACTATCTACATTAACTTATATATACTAAGAAATATTTATACTAGAATTTATACATGTTAAATATTAATAAAATAAATAGTTATACATATACTAATTTAAATTATACTAGTATACATAGTTATATATACCAATTTATTAAATATATACGTATACACATATACGTACGTTTTAACATTAATTTAATACATAACATACATATACATATATTAGTATTTACATACACGTATATACACATATATACGTACACACACATATATATATACATATATATATATATGAATGTATACACACAAATACATAGAAGGAGGGAGAGGAGGCTTACTGGGGTGGCTCGACGGCCACTGGCCGGAGTCGAGGGGCTCGAGGGAGGAGGCAATGTACTTGCGGTGGTGGCTGACGGGAGCTCCGGGCTGGAGGATGAGCAGGCCACCGCGGGGATCGGGAGTTGCTGCAGGGAGGATGATGGAAGTGGTGGTGGTGGTGGGGTGAACGTGGAGCAGTGGTTCCAGCGGGGAGGAGCAGCCGGAGTTGGAGGGGAGTAGTCGGCTCCGCCGGCTGAGAGAGGGCCGCCGGTAGGATGGGTGGTCGAGCTCTCGGGAAGAGGGGAGCAGCGACTGCCAGCGGCTGACGGAGGGGATCTCGTGAGGGGGACTGGGCTGCCGGAATCACAGCAGAGGGCCGCGGGGAGTACACGGAGCCGCCGGGCCGGAGTTCACAGGGAAGGGAAGGGTGATGGTTTCCCTCTCTCTTTTATTTCCAAATTTAAAAAAAATAAAAGAAGGAGAAGAAGAATGAAAGGAGAAGAAGAAGAAGAAAAGAAAGAGAAGGAGAAAGAAAAGAGAAGAAGAAAGGAAGAAGGATTTCTTCCTACGTTGGAGGCTTGAGGAATTTTGGAGGCTTGTGAGGTGGGAAAAAACCTAGGTTTCTTGGGATTAGGGTTTGAGGGTACAAGATATTAAATAGGGAGAGAGGGTGCGATGGAGGGTTAGGATTTGACCCCTAGAATGAGGGGTCCAGATTTGTCATGAGAGAAAAATTAATCCATGTAGGAATAAGGGTGAGGGGCTAGTTACATAATATTAGAGATTCCTCATTGGTTAAACAATTGGGTGTTGATACAAAGTGCAAATTTGCAATTTAGCCCCCTTAAATTTGGAAAATTGCACAAACACATAAAATGACGAAAATTTGGCCGGCGATTCGGTATTTGGTGTTTTGTAGGGTCAGGGGGGGCTGTAAGATTTGTGTAGGCTCAAATAACAGGGCACTAGAATTAAAATTGGGATTTTAGAATCAGATAGAATAGTATCATCAATTTAAATAGAAATAAATGCAAGTTGTTCAACAATTAATTAGGAGTACATGGGGTCAAAATCGGGTCAGGTCATCAATACCAATATTGAAGAAGACTCAGAACAGAATATCACCCTAATTTGGGCCGTACGAAAAATAGGTCAAGATTTGCCTCCAATTTCAATTGGAACGCACAACGATACAAAATAGGGATTTATTAAATAACGTTCGCGACGATTTTTGTGCGGCCAGAAATAATGTACAGAGAGCATAATTATGAGTTACAAAAATAGCAAAATGGAAGACGGGCATGTCTAGGGCAAGATTGTAAAATTGGTTGGAAGACAAAAGTCAGGATACTGCTCCAAATATCGAAGCAAAGGCAATGCACAATAATTAATTAAAATCTCCAATAAATAAATTCTAGCTAATACCAAATTTTATACTTCAGACAGGTATTCATCTACTGGCTTCTAGGTCAATTCTGCTAGCTACAAAATAAATGAAAAATGTATATAATATTATATTTAATTACACATCACACATATTTATTTAAATCAAATATACTATCAGGCAATTAATTAATTGTAACTACCATAATATTAAATTTTATAAAATATCAAAAATACCCCTGTTTTCGAAACGTGGTAGTGACACAACATGGCAAAGTCATTGCTTATGCGTCAAGACATCTGAAGGTCCACGAAAAGAACTACCCAACACATGATCTGGAGCTAGCAGCAGTGATATTTGCATTGAAGATATGGAGGCACTATCTTTATGGAGAGAGGGTAGAAATCTTTACAGATCACAAGAGTCTGAAGTATGTGTATACTCAGAAGGAGCTTAACATGAGGCAGAGACGCTGGCTTGAACTGATGGTAGATTTTGACATCGATCTGCAGTATCATCCGGGAAAGGCGAATGTGGTTGCAGACGCACTCAGCAGGAAGCCTATGGCTTATTTCTTGACGATGCAGCCCGAGTTGTTGAAGGATTTACAGGAGCTACAGATAGAGGTTGTTTTACCAGGACAGAATGGCTTGATGGCTAATCTTGAGATTCAGTCATCACTCGTGGAGAAGATTAAAGAGGCATTGCCCACCGATGCTAGATTCCGAAGACTCAAAGAAAGGACAGAAGCCGGCATACAGACAGGACTTCGCATTCACGAAGACGGGACATTGAGGTTTGGAAATCGCCTGTATATCCCAAATGGAGAATTGAGACAGGAGATAATGACTGAAGCACATAGTTCTATGTACTCTGTTCACCCAGGAGGAACCAAGATGTATCGAGACTTGAGACAGTACTACTGGTGGCATGGAATGAAAAGGGAGATTGCAAGATTTGTGGCTAAATGTTTAGTCTGTCAGCAAGTAAAGGCCGAGCATTAGAGGACTGCAGGTATGTTACAGCCGCTTCCTATACCAGAATGAAAGTGGGAGCACATCACGATGGATTTTGTCACAGGATTTCCGAGGAGCCCCAGCGGAAGAGACGCAGTATGGGTTATCGTGGATAGACTCACTAAATTGGCACACTTCTTGCCATTTAGAGTTGGACAGTCCACAGAGGTACTAGCCGACATGTATATGCGACAAATTGTCAAATTATATGGAGTGCCTGTTAGTATTGTATCGGATCGAGATTCGAGATTTACATCTCATTTCTGGAGAAGCATGCAAGAGAGTCTAGGCACCAGACTCAAATTCAGCACGGCTTACCACCCGTAGACAGATGGCCAATCGGAGCGCACTATTCAGATATTGGAGGACATGTTGAGATCATGTATGCTAGACTTTGGAGGATCTTGGGAAGATCATTTGCACTTAGTAGAGTTCTCCTATAATAACAGTTATCAGGCCAGCATCCAGATGGCACCATTTGAAGCTTTATACGGAAGGAAGTGCAGGTCACCTATATGTTGGAGTGACGTTGGTGAACGTCAACTACTGGGTCCAGAATTGGTCACACAAACAGTGGAGAAGGTGAAGCAGATTCAGAATCACCTACGAGCAGCTCAGGACAGACAGAAGTATTGGGCAGATACGCATAGACGTCCCCTAGAGTTCAAGGAAGGAGATCACATATTCTTGAGGATTTCGCCCACTCGTGGTACTATCAGATTCGGGAGCAGAGGCAAGCTGAGCCCAAGGTATATTGGGCCATTTGACATCCTCGAGCGTGTTGGTGAGGTGGCTTATCGGCTTGCATTATCTCCATATTTAGAGGGAGTGCATGACGTATTCCACGTCTCACAGCTGCGAAGGTACGTGACCGACCCAAGTCACGTAGTCGATCATTCAGAGATCGCAGTAGGCCCAAGCTTGAGATACGAAGAATACCCAGTTGGCATCCTCGACGTCAGTGAGAAGACATTGCGGGGACAGACAATCCGATTGGTTCGCGTAGCATGGAAACATCATTCCCCTGGAGAATCGACTTGGGAGCGAGAAGATAGTATGCGCCAGCGATACCCCCACTTGTTCGAGGAGGCAGTTGTAAACTAAGCAACCTTGTATTTCCATAATTCTTTTTGGTAGCTTATTCTTTGATTGTGAGGACGCAATCCTTTTAAGGAGGGAAGATTGTAAACACCCTAAATTTTTGAGAATATTTTTAAGATGAGTTATTACGAATTTTGGTATTTTCTGGAATTTAAGGCAAAGATGATTATGATTTAAAGAATTTTCAGTATGACCAAATAATGTCAAATTATTCTGGAAATAATAAATTATGATGCACCATAGAAAACCGGACCTACAGTATTTTTCGGTGAATTATTTGGACCCCGGAAACGAGTTTTAAGCTTAAAAGAGCTATTGGATTTCTAAGCCGAACCAAACCACCTTCGAGAACCCGACCCGTTGGCTGAACCCTACCCGCATGTATACTGTAGCAGCTTTATAGGTTGACCTAGGGATCTGTCCCGTCACCCCTCTCATCCAGCATCATCCGCCGACTCCCCTTGCCGATCATTGCCGCCGCCTTCCGCCGGGTTGCTCAGCCGACCGTACCCTCCCCCGAATCCAGCTTCCCCGACCGGCGGCTCTCCCCCACAGTCGACTCGGCACCCCGCTCCGCCTGAGAACCCTCGCGCCGACCAACTCCGGTCTGCCGTAGCGCAGCCTTCGACCGGCCGCAGTGCACGCCGCTCCAGCAGCAGCGTCCCCGACCGATCGGAACAGCCCTACCCGCCGGCGGAACTGAGCCCGCCCGCTGTGCGAATTCCCAGACCGAGCGGAGCCCGCCATGTGGTGTCCCCGACCGGACGTGTTGCGGCGTCGAGTTCCCCGACTTCTCGTAGCCTTGGTGATTCACAGCAGCGTCCCCGCAGAACCCGGACACGTCCAGGATACGAATCCTGGATCGAAGTGACTCACGGACACTTGAAGAACAGAACTCACGGGGCCCTGTACAGGTACTGATTTCTTTCACCTCGCAACTCCGAATTAGTTTTCGTCAGTTGCTATGCGTAGACTGTTTAACCCTCTCGGTGCCCGTGCAACTCGTTCGGTGCATCGCGTCTTGTGGTGATCGCACACCGCGATCCAAAAACAGGAAAAACAACACCCTGTTTCATCCCGGAACTGAGTACGCCCCGCCAATCGGGACGACTTGGTCGCACGCGGTCTTTACCGAACCGTACGCGACGTTGATACGGTCGTGTAAGATTTTGCAGAAGTCGATTCGGAGGTGTGTGCACCCCGAAATCAACGCGTATCCGCCGACGACACCCAGTATCCGTCCTTTCTGGAATATACTGTAACTTTGTGTACGCACGTCGGATCGAGACGAAACTTGCGACATCGGACTCGTAGCAATACGCTGGTCCTGTGACCCAAGTTTGGTCCGATTCCGAGAACGTTGACAAAATCACGTATCGTGGGCCCACAAGCTCTACTTGACCGGTGATTTTGAGATCGGCTCATCGGAATCCAATTCTGGAAGTTCCGTTGGGTTCGTATCATCGTTCCTGACTTGTAGACACTGAGTTTGCAGAATTTGGAGACCTTTGACCCTGACACGCTTTTCGGTGCAAAGTGGCCCACATGTGGACCCCGCTTTAATCCGAAAATGACCTTTTTGCCCCTGTGTCCAAATTGGACGTAAGGACAGGCATTTCTAGCTATTTGATATCTTCTGAGACTAGTGGTGATGTTTATGACAGCTTTTGGAGTAGTACCTACCGGATCCACCGATACAGGGACAGTTGTTGGTATTCGGACATCAGGCAAGTGTACCTTGTCCAAACTCTGCAGCTTAGTTATCTATTTTCCTTGCTTTATATATATTACTGTACATGCTTAACCTAGGACCGTGTGACGTACTTAGCGTCCGATTATCAGTCGGGTGTCGACACTGTACGCAGTGTTGGGTACGGTCATCTAGAGATGGACATCCGTGACACTTTATATGCTCGTACTTGTCTTATCAAGTACCCTATGACCCAGGACACTTGACACTATTCATGAGACAGGATTTTCTCGAGATATTCGTGGTGATTCTGTATAGGATACAGGACATGGCCATTATATTCTTAGATACTTTATGACTTGTTGCATTTAGCTATGATCACGCTTGACATGGGCATGAGACGTTATGGTCATGATATACGTGGTTACATTGGGTGGGGAGAGACACACAGGCTACAGGCTGTATTTATATATATCTTCTATTATTGAGAGGTCGTAGACTCTCGTAGCAGAGCTAGACCCACTACTGGTTATTACCGCTACCGGCTCCCCGACACAGAGCTTGTAGTGGCTCAGCCTGAGTTTTAGTGTTGCTCTCACTTGCATTTCACTTAGATTGGTTACATATTTACCTATTGCTTCATTTAGTTATTTATTTGCTGCACTATTATTTATTTATTGGCATGAGCTTTCTTGTACCTTGCTATGTCCCCTGAGGACCTGGATCCGGATTTTGTCCCCAGGATTTGAGGACGAGATTTATCCCGAGGTATACGGGACTGGAGCAGGAGCTGATTCAGGAGCTGTACCACCATCCATGGACGAGGTCTTAGCTGAAGACTTTGCCTGAGCATCCATATTCTATGCTCAGCTTTTATTATTTATTTCAGTCTTTTATTTCTGGTCTGTTGAACCATTGTACTAGATATTTATCGGGTTGTTCCCCGAAGTACTTTGTGAGACTAGATGATGATTTACATTCCTTATTTATCCTGTGGATCATACTTTATATTTTGTGTGGATGAGATTAGTTGTGCCATGATTGTCGTAGACTTGTTTTACAGCTTAAGTATGCCCTGATGGATCCATTAAATTGGGTTGTCCATCGGTGCGTACTGCTGGCCATTGACACGCGTCCAGTCCCTCGGTATTTTGGGACTGGGGCGTGACAACCAGGCCGCAACCAACAACCAACTTCCTTTCCAAACAACTCAAGTTTATAAGGTGTGCAAGCATATAGTAAAACTAGTCTATAATTCCCATGTTCCTTTCTTAGTGGCTGGCATGCATTGAGGCTAAGGATTTCCTAGGTGTCCAACCGGCATCATCGAGTGAACGCTTGAAATATTAGAGATGTGGGCGTGAAGAAGTAGGAAAGAAGGGTCCAAACCACTCACTATGTTTGATCCCGTTAAGCATCATGTCCTGCCGATACGGCTGATTCCTTGAACCCGTGGTCCGATGCAAAGCGCGATCTACTCAACTGGTATGACCGTGCGAGCAGGCCGTGCTCTCCAAATTATCCGACCAATCGGACTAAGGAAGACGACATTATCGCTCCAATCCAACTATCTCAGTACTATTCTGAACGAACTCATGTTTCCCATCGAACTCTGCTAGCCATCTGCATATGAAACCAACTCAATCAATACTTCTTCCCAAAATCCAACAAATCAAATGTAACCATCTATTGTTTTATTCAATCCGACTCAGCGTAACGCATCGTGCGATTGTGGGGCGTTACAGAATAGACCTGAAGAATTGTTGTTGTTATTATTATTGTTTGCTGTTGCTGCTCGAGAATGGATCTGAAGAATTACACTCAACGATATGAATAGTTAAGAAAACTCATAAGAAAAACTAAACATAAAGAACTCCTAAGAAAACTGAACATAACTACCCAAGCAGTTTAAACTTCTTTCTTTCAGCTTATTAAAGATGTCAAACTTCTTTCTTGTAAACACATATAGCCTAAAACCCCCAAAAGAAAGAAGAGGCATAGACTACGTAATCCATTCATGAAAATCAAAAGAATCAAACCGTGAGAGGTTTGTGATGAATCACCACTACCATACCATCTTTTTCAACTATAAAAAGAAACATACGAGTAGAATAACTTTAAGATTTCTTATCTCAATCTAAGATTCATAGTGTCCTAGAACTTGAGAACCATTACTAGTCAAACCTGGTAAACCGGTTCTTGTAATATAATAAGTGTTAGGAATCAGACACGTCTTGTAAGTGTTCTGACATCGTGTCTGGGAGTATCCGTAGCAAAAACTTTAGGTCAATCCATGTTAGAAATCAGACATGCCCTGCAAGCGTTCTGACACTGTGTCTGAGAATGTCTGCAGCGAAAACTTTAGGCCAAACCACCTGAGATAATCAACCCGTCTAACGAACATTAAGCACAAATAAAGATAGGTATATAGCGGTGACTATGTCAACTGAACAAATCTTAACCTTTAAAACTCAGGTAAAATTACAAGATTGACAGAATCAATGTTGAACCCTTTGCCCTAATTGTCACGACCCGCATCCGGTTATTCGGGCACGAGTACGTGGGCACGTCCAGCCTACGCCGTAGTGTCGGCGGTAGTACGCTGTCTAGGTCATTTTCTGGGATCAATAACTATCTATCTCATCCACAAATAAAGTAAATAGACAAGGAAATTAACAGGAAATAGGAATGCTGATTTATAAAACAGATTGTGATAACAGATCCATAGTTTATACATGAACAGAAGATAAATCGGGGACAAACCCGATTACTGAGCTGAAAAGGGAAAAACTAGCTAACTGGCTACTACTCCTCGGAGGTAATCTCCTGAGTGGGAACCTGCCTCTCAACTGTGTCACCTGCTACGCCATAGGGATCATAATAGGTAGGGCAAAGTCCTCATCATCGCCTAAACAACAGATCCAGTCAGGAAAGGAGCAAAGTACACAATGCACAACAAGATTAAACTAAATATTTATGATAATTAAGTATTGAATATCATATTGAGAAAATTGCATAGAGGGACATCATTATCTCACAGTTAATGCTGTAAACAGGAATATGAGAAAAGCAGGAAATAAATGAGACAGGAATGAAACTACAACAATCAACAAGAGCCATAACTAGACAAGAAGCTATGTGTGTGAACTTGTGTTTTTAGAATACCTAGTTGGCATGCAGGGGTCTATAAAGTTAAACCGGCCGCCATGGACGGCTATTATTCACGAATAATCGAGATCCGGCTGATGGACAGTCGTGTACCAACAGCTATTATTCACGACACGGGTCAGGGTAAACTACATGCCTTTCAGTATTCTCCCTCCCGACACGAAAACAAGACATGAAATCCAATATTCAAGACATGAAATACAGTATTCTAACACTACGTGTAATCATCAAGGGTACGAGTAGAGCAGGAAATTAATGATCACAATATAAAGATTAACTTGAAATGCAGGTACTTGCCTTTGTTTGGATCCGATTAATAGGTCTTCGGGGAAAATATCCAGAGATGAGTCCAAAAGCTGAAATAAACATTACCATCACTCTCAGAAGATGTCAAATAGCTAGAAACGCCTGTCCTTAGGTCCAATTTGGAGACAAGGGCAAAAACGGCAGTTTCGGGTCAAAACGGGATCTGCCGTTGGGCCCATTTTGCACCGAAAAACGCGTCCGGGTCAAAGGTCTCCAAATTCACCAAACTTAGTGTCAAAAGGTCAGGAACGCTGGTACGAACCCAACGGAACTTCCAGATTTGGATTCCGATGAGCCGAACACAAAATCGCCCGTCGAGCGGGGCCTGTGGGGCCCACGACACGCGATTTCGTCAACGTTCTCAGAATCGAACCAAACTTGACCCACAGGACCAGCGTATTGCTACGAGTCCGATGGCGCAAGTTTCGTCTCGATCTGACGTGTGTGCACGAAGTTAGGGTAAATTGCCGAAAAGGCGGATACGGGGCGGTGTCCGCGGATACGCGTTGATTCCGGTGTGCACGCACACCCGAATCAGCTTCCATGAAATCCCACACGTCCGTATCGACGAGGCGCACGTATCTGTGAAGACCGCACGCGACCAAGTCATCCCGTTCGGCGGGGCGTACTCAGTTCCGGGGTGAAACAGGGTCTGGTTTTTTTCCTGTTTTTGGATCGCGGTGTGCGATCACCACAGGACGCGATGCCCCGAACAGTTTGTCCGGACACCGAGAGGGTCATACAGGCTTCACAACGCAATTTGCGAAAATAAAAACAGAGCTACGAGACGAAAGTTACACGCACCTGAAGGGGACCCGAAAATCGGGGTCCGACACGTGTCCGACACGACACAGGACACTGTGTCCTGTGTCTCGTGTCCGACACAGGAAGGAGATTTGGGAAATTAGGGTTTAGGGTTTCTCCGGCGAGGACGGCGGATTGGGCGACGGAGGAGGCCGGCCGGGCTAGGGCAGGGCAGGGCGGCGCTTGCTGGAGGAGGCGGCGGCGGTTCGGACCGACGGCGGCGGCGCCGGAGCGAGCTCGAACAGCTGCTGCCGCGGCTGCTGTTGTCGAGCGGTGGAGGGAAGAGGGGGACGGCGGGGTCTGCACGGCGGAGAGGAGGGGAGGAAGGAGGAGGCCGGGGAGAGGGATGGCGGCGCTGCGGCGGGGCACGGCGAGCGGGACGGAGCAGGGTGGTGGTCGGCACGGTGGGGGCGCGTGGTTTTATAGAGGGCGGGGGAGGAAGTCGAGCCGAGGGAGGCGGAGGGGGTTGCCGGGTGAGGCGGCAACGTGGCGGAGGAGGCGGGGCGCTGCGGAAGAGGGGGCCGACGTGGGGCTGGCCGCCGGAGGCGGCGAAAAACGCGGCGCCGGGCGTGGTCGTGGGGGGGGGGGGGAACGCGGTCAGCGGGTCCGGGCGGGTCGGGTTCAGGCGGACCCGACCCGACCCGTTAGGGTGACGGGCCGCGGGTTGGGCCGCAGGCCGGGCTGGGCCGGACTCGGGGTTGGGCTGGGCTGGGCCGGAATATTAAATTTAATAATAAAAATGATAATAATAATAATAATTATAATTATTATTATTAAATAAGTAAATAGTTTTTAGGTGTTTTAAAATAGGTCCGGGGTCCAATAAATTCCAGAAAAATTACCCTAAGTCCAGTTTTTCATTTTACACCCAAAAATGTTATTTTCATGATATTTTAACATTATTTATTAATAATTAAAAATCATTTAATAAATAAAAATCCCGATTTTAATTACAGAAAATTCCAGAAAATTGCGAAAAATCCCAATTTGAAATTCTTGCAAAATCTGGGGGTTTACAATCTACCCAACTTATAAAAATTTCGTCCTCGAAATTTAATTTAAAATCAAGCCATAATCTGTTAATCCTTCATGTACATCAATCGCAGTCTTCTCGCGATAATTTAAATCCTAATCGTGTCCACTGCAATCACTTCATGATTAGGATGACTACTGTTCCAATCAAAATTCAACCTATGGTTATCACTTCTTACTTCCTCAAATTATCCACAGGCAGATTTTAGATTAAGTTCATATAGCATTTTCAAGATTGCACATGACTATGATTTTGCCTCACTGTTCTGACTATCATAATTCCTCTAGAAATAATTCGAGTCTACTAGTATTCACACTGTATGCTTTAACTTATTAAATTTCATTCACATCCTCAGTAATCCAACTAGGTAGTCCAACCACCAATTTTTAATTTGTAATTCGAATCATCAAATTAAAAAAGTAAACTGTAGTCCACCAATGTTCACGTCTGAATCATAATACCCTCTAAATTCAAATTGATGATTTTACTCTCAATATTCAAGCTTAAATCATGCACCTAGGATGTAACTATTGGGTCCTCGATATCAATTTATTAATCATCTTAGTCACTCCTCTAAATTTTTAAAAAAAAGTTTGGAATGGCTTGCTTCTTCCAATCTAACCTTACTCGGTCACAATCCAAAGGACATTCCCCTCGAGTTGACAATTGTATTGCTACCCAACTTAGGATTTACCCATTCATCACCAAAAGACTATATATTTTAAGAAAATATTCCTTAATATGGTTACTCATGTCATTCAATCCTCGAAATTTCAACGCCGATCATATCACATATGATATGTCCTCAATTACGAAAGGTTTAGTCCTCAAGTATGTGATCGGCCTAGGTGGCATATCTATTACTATCTATGTATCAAACTTATATCAAGCACAGGATTTCGTCTTCCCGAAATAAGGGAAGACGAAGATCAATAATACGGAGTTCAAGGGTGGGGTGATAGAACAGAAGTATAGGGATCAAGGCGTTTAAAGAATTCTAGTAGGATTTGTCAGGCGGTTATGGATTGAGGTTCTATTCTGGTAGTCATTTATTCGCATGCTCGTATTAGTTTAGTTATGTAACTGATACGATATGCTCAGCATGTCTAGGTCAAGTATGTTTGTCTACTAATCACTACGTATCTCAATCCACGTAAAGTAGTCGTGCGAAGTGCGAATCAAAATGCACCAAGGTTGATCAGACCGTAATACACTGATTCTGAACAGACACTTGTATTAGTGTACGCGTCCAATAATACATGTGTCATGAACAAGCCTGATAAAGAGTAAGCTTGCAAAACTAGGCTATAGAATAGCAGCATAAACAAAGTACATCAAAATTAAGTGCGCTAGATGATGATGAAAGGAGGTACAAAATTTAAATTCACATAACAAGCAAGATAACAGAAAACTCTACAATCTCTACAGTTATTAAATATAAAAGCATACCAGGTTATTAGCAAGTTTAAAATTACTAGGTTGGGGCTGAGGTCACGAACCAATAGGCGCGGGCTAAACAATACTAGAAGGGTAGCTAAAGGAAATCACTTACGCGCATTAGTGACTCTAAGAGTCTGCACGTTCTCCACGGTCATCGCGTAAGTTTGTCCGTGTTCTTGGAGTAGCGGCACAGTCCTTCACTCGATGTGCTGCTGATCCACAAAGTAGACAAACACCTAGCCTCTTTCTACAATCCTTCCAAATATGACCTTGTTTCCGACAAAAACTACAAATAGGAACTCGTCGGTTCTGCCCTTGGGTTGGATTCATCTGTGGTCGTTTTGCAGCTCTTTCCTGTTGTGCTTGGTCTTGTGCTGACGCATACGGCCGCTTCCGGCTGGACTCGGTCCTTGTGGTACACTCCACAGGTCGCGCTGCAGTAAGAACGTCCTCGTCGAAGGTAATTGCATTTGAACTGCTTGGCTTCCGTGACTCCGAGCTAATTTTGTCGACGAAGTTCTCCGCTTGGTTTTGCTGTGCTTCTTGTTGAACCTTCTGATATGCTTGCATCATTACGTAGAACATGCGGAACATCTGTTGTTCGTCCATAGGCGGTCCCAGTGGGAAGGAAGGCATCGGTGGAGTAGGCTGACTTGCTTGACTGCCTTGTGATGATTGGACGACTGGCATTACATTGTCTTCTTGGTTAACCACGACGGCTTGTGGTGTTTCTGCGCGAGCCTCGTTGCTGGCTGGTGGGTCCATTTTCTGCATTCAAAATAACCAATAAGAGGCGCACAGAAATCAAAGCAGGATGCAAGTCAATAAAATAATTCGGAACCGATATGAATATCAAGAACGATTCAATCAAGTGGATGAGCTTTTCCTAAAATCCTCAATCTTATTGCAGGCCTGTTCGGTCCCTAAGTTGAAACCGAACAATTTAGTCGTTTGACCTGCATGGGCCACCACAAAAACGTGTCACGACCCGCACCCGGTTATTCGGGCACGAGTACGTGGGCACGTCCAGCCTACGCCGCAGTGTCGGCGGTAGTACGCTGTCTAGGTCATTTTCTGGGATCAATAACTATCTATCTCATCCACAAATAAAGTAAATAGACAAGGAAATTAACAGGAAATAGGAATGCTGATTTATAAAACAGATTGTGATAACAGATCCATAGTTTATACATGAACAGAAGATAAATCGGGGACAAACCCGATTACTGAGCTGAAAAGGGAAAAACTAGCTAACTGGCTACTACTCCTCGGAGGTAATCTCCTGAGTGGGAACCTGCCTCTCAACTGTGTCACCTGCTACGCCATAGGGATCATAATAGGTAGGGCAAAGTCCTCATCATCGCCTAAACAACAGATCCAGTCAGGAAAGGAGCAAAGTACACAATGCACAACAAGATTAAACTAAATATTTATGATAATTAAGTATTGAATATCATATTGAGAAAATTGCATAGAGGGACATCATTATCTCACAGTTAATGCTGCAAACAAGAATATGAGAAAAGCAAGAAATAAATGAGACAGGAATGAAACTACAACAATCAACAAGAGCCATAACTAGACAAGAAGCTATGTGTGTGAACTTGTGTTTTTAGAATACCTAGTTGGCATGCAGGGGTCTATAAAGTTAAACCGGCCGCCATGGACGGCTATTATTCACGAATAATCGAGATCCGGCTGATGGACAGTCGTGTACCAACAGCTATTATTCACGACACGGGTCAGGGTAAACTACATGCCTTTCAGTATTCTCCCTCCCGACACGAAAACAAGACATGAAATCCAATATTCAAGACATGAAATACAGTATTCTAACACTACGTGTAATCAGCAAGGGTACGAGTAGAGCAGGAAATTAATGATCATAATATAAAGATTAACTTGAAATGCAGGTACTTGCCTTTGTTTGGATCCGATTAATAGGTCTTCGGGGAAAATATCCAGAGATGAGTCCAAAAGCTGAAATAAACATTACCATCACTCTCAGAAGATGTCAAATAGCTAGAAACGCCTGTCCTTAGGTCCAATTTGGAGACAAGGGCAAAAACGGCAGTTTCGGGTCAAAACGGGGTCCGCCGTTGGGCCCGTTTTGCACCGAAAAATGCGTCCGGGTCAAAGGTCTCCAAATTCACCAAACTTAGTGTCAACAGGTCAGGAACGCTGGTACGAACCCAACGGAACTTCCAGATTTGGATTCCGATGAGCCGAACACAAAATCGCCCGTCGAGCGGGGCCTGTGGGGCCCACGACACGCGATTTCGTCAACGTTCTCAGAATCGAACCAAACTTGACCCACAGGACCAGCGTATTGCTACGAGTCCGATGGCGCAAGTTTCGTCTCGATCTGACGTGTGTGCACGAAGTTAGGGTGAATTGCCGAAAAGGCGGATACGGGGCGGTGTCCGCGGATACGCGTTGATTCCGGTGTGCACGCACACCCGAATCAGCTTCCACGAAATCCCACACGTCCGTATCGACGAGGCGCACGTATCTGTGAAGACCGCACGCGACCAAGTCGTCCCGTTTGGCGGGGCGTACTCAGTTCCGGGGTGAAACAGGGTCTGGTTTTTTTCCTATTTTTGGATCGCGGTGTGCGATCACCACAGGACGCGATGCCCCGAACAGTTTGTTCGGACACCGAGAGGGTCATACAGGCTTCACAACGCAATTTGCGGAAATAAAAACAGAGCTACGAGACGAAAGTTACACGCACCTGAAGGGACCCGAAAATCGGGGTCCGACACGTGTCCGACACGACACAGGACACTGTGTCCTGTGTCTCGTGTCCGACACAGGAAGGAGATTTGGGAAATTAGGGTTTAGGGTTTCTCCGGCGAGGACGGCGGATTGGGCGGCGGAGGAGGCCGGCCGGGCTAGGGCAGGGCAGGGCGGCGCTTGCTGGAGGAGGCGGCGGCGGTTCGGACCGACGGCGGCGGCGCCGGAGCGAGCTCGAACAGCTGCTGCCGCGGCTGCTGTTGTCGAGCGGTGGAGGGAAGAGGGGGACGGCGGGGTCTGCACGGCGGAGAGGAGGGGAGGAAGGAGGAGGCCGGGGAGAGGGATGGCGGCGCTGCGGCGGGGCACGGCGAGCGGGACGGAGCAGGGTGGTGGTCGGCACGGTGGGGGCGCGTGGTTTTATAGAGGGCGGGGGAGGAAGTCGAGCCGAGGGAGGCGGAGGGGGTTGCCGGGTGAGGCGGCTACGTGGCGGAGGAGGCGGGGCGCTGCGGAAGAGGGGGCCGACGTGGGGCTGGCCGCCGGAGGCGGCGGAAAACGCGGCGCCGGGCGTGGTCGTGGGGGGGGAACGCGGTCAGCGGGTCCGGGCGGGTCGGGTTCAGGCGGACCCGACCCGACCCGTTAGGGTGACGGGCCGCGGGTTGGGCCGCAGGCCGGGCTGGGCCGGACTCGGGGTTGGGCTGGGCCGGAATATTAAATTTAATAATAAAAATGATAATAATAATAATAATAATAATAATAATTATTATTATTAAATAAGTAAATAGTTTTTAGGTGTTTTAAAATAGGTCCGGGGTCCAATAAATTCCAGAAAAATTACCCTAAGTCCAGTTTTTCATTTTACACCCAAAAATGTTATTTTCATGATATTTTAACATTATTTATTAATAATTAAAAATCATTTAATAAATAAAAACCCTGATTTTAATTACAGAAAATTCCAGAAAATTGCGAAAAATCCCAATTTGAAATTCTTGCAAAATCTGGGGGTTTACACTAATAGATTCAACCATATCACCACACTCAAGAAGAAAAGAAAGAGATTATAATTGAAATCACTCATCAACCCATAGCAATCTCCCTGAGCGAAGGCAACGACTCATCGATCAGATCTCTTTCTTCCATCTATCATGGATGGCGAAGCCCTAAGAGCAAAGCACGGACTTTCTCTTAGGTTTTCTGTGGACGAGCACCCTGAATCTCCAACTTGTGCTATCCTTTGTGCCTCCACCCTTCTCCTTTATTTATATGATGAGAAATCATATTTTAGGTCATAATAGGATTTCCTAAATAGAAAACCTTAAAATAAGAATCATATTCCACCTAAAATAATCAAATACCAATTATGGATGTCCAAATATGGTCAAATTAAATATTTGATACAAATTTAAAATATAATCAAATCTTACATTTAATGTAGATTTTTAAATTATATCAAATCAAATCAAATCTTTGATCATATTTGGGCTCCAAAATTCACCAAATCTAGACTAGACCCCAACAATCTCCTCCTCCAGTCCGTTGAGAGGGTGTTGACCCCATGGCTTCTTAATTGGACTCCATGCATATCGCCCCGCGATAAAGTTCCTGCTCCCCCATGCCACCGATCTCCGATCCCCCGAGTTGCTTTACATCTTCCTTCGTCTCCATCTCCTCGAACGTCATGTCGACGCTAGCTGCCATGCGTAGATTCTTTTATACTACTGGGATCCTACTGACATCAATGATACGGCTAAGACGGACGTCCCTGACTATCAGCCTCACCGTGAGTCTTGGCTGCCTGTCTCTGACTTTCGTCTTCCACCGAAACGTGTTAACATTCCGACGAGCTTCTTCACCCTTTGCTGGCCCAACCAAGCTGATGGTGCGATTCTTCCAAAATTTGAACTCTTGAATTTGTCCACCTTCATGTCCGAACTTGTCACTACCACATTCTAAAAATAGGGGTATTTTTGACTTTTTATATGTTATTAATATTATGGTATTTATATTAAATGATTTCATGATATGTGTATTTAAATTAAATAATCGTGTGAGATGTGTATTTAAATATATTATTATATACAGTGTTCATTAATGTTTGAGCTGGTAGACTTGACCTAGAAGCCCACTAGACGAACACCGGACCGAATTATGGGATTATGTATTTAATTGTTTTATTTAGTATTTAATTATTGGAGGTAGTAATTAATTACCGTAATTTTATTTAATTGTTGCGCATTACCGTTGCTTCGATATTTGGAGCGCTACCCTACTTTTGTCTTCCAATAAATTTTACAACCTTGCCCTAGACATGCCCGCCTTCCATTCTGACCTTTTTGTAACTTATAATCATGCTCTCTTGTGCTTCATTTTAGCCGCACAATAGTAGTCACGGACGTTTATTTAATTTCTAAATAAATTCTAACTTTGTATCGTTGTGCGTTCCAATCGAAATTGGAGGCAATCTTGACCCATTTTTTGTGCAAACCAAATTAGGATAATATTCTGTTCTCAGTCTTCTTCACTAATGATAATTGTGACCCGACCTAATTTTGGCCCCATGTACTCCTAATTAATTTTAGAATACATCTTGCATTTATTTCTAATTAAATTGGGGATACCATTTTGACTAATCTCGTTTAATCCCGATTTAATTCCAGTACCCTATTAATTAAGCCCATACCAAACACACAACGCCCCCTCACCCTACAAAATACCAAACACAAATCGCCCACCAAATTTTCATCATTTTATGTGTTTGTACAAATACCCAAATTTAAGGGGGCTAATTTGTAAATATTGTATTAGGTGTCAACACCCCATTGGTTCAACCCAATGGAGAAGCCCTAATATTTGACTAAGTCAACAATCATCATCCTTACATGAAGGAATTCCTCCATGTCAAATCTTGACCACCCATTCAAGATGGGTGCATCCTCACCACTTATTTCCCACTCACCATCCTATTTAATGTCCCATCACCCACACTCTTCCCAACCTAGACCTAATCCCCAAACCTAGGAAAGCCCCCATCATCCTTCCCTCACTCAACCGTAGCCACCCTCCTTCCTAAAAAAATTCCTTTCTTCTTCTCTTTTCTTCTTCTTCCCTTCTTCTTCTTCTTCTTCTTCTTTTGAATTTTTAAAGGGGGGAAATTATCTCCACCTTCCTACTGTTCACCCGGGCACCCCGACCCCCATCTCCGGTCGACCCGCCGGATATCACCCGTGCTTTCTCAGCCGGACCCTTCCCCTACACGACTGCTACTCCTCCTCCAAGCCTCAACTCCGCTACTGTCCAGCCCGGCCGACAGTTCGAGCCCGGCCTGCTGCTCCTCCACTCGAGCCCGAACCCGGCCACTGCTCAAGCTCCGCCGGCCTCCTCTGTTACACAGCCGACCCGGCCAGTCACCTCACCGCCGGCTTCCTCCCCTTCTCTTCCGACTCCCCTCAGCCACCACCATCGTCGACATCAACCACTACTACCATTCCCTTTCGGCCAACTCCCAATCCCTGCATCCCTCGGCACTACAACCACCATCACCCTGCTCATCCAACAACCGTGACCGCCTCGCCCCACCTTTTGACACCTTCCTCGCTGTCATTGCCCTCCTCCAGCTCCTCCCCCGGCGGCCCGCAGCGCAGCCAACTCCCTGCAACTCTGGCTCCCTGCTGCAGCTCCGGCCAGACGATCCAATCACCACCACCCTACACTAGAACCACCTCCACCCGGATGAGCTGAGCCACCCAACTCCGGCGAGCCAGGCCTACACGTCGAGCCAGAACCACCGTGAGCCTCTCTCCCTCTTCCCTCCTTCATTAGTATAAATACGTATTTTGTGTGTATGTGTATATGTATGTATATAGTGTATTCTATTAGTGTATATGTATATATATATATATGTATATATATATCTCGTGTATTTCTCTATTTTTTTATATATGTATTAAATGTATATGTGTATTAATATATCCGTATAAATATAATATATGTTAATGTATGTATTTTGGTATATATATATGTATGTATTTTGGTATAAATATATGTACTTATATATGTATATAGTATAGGTATATTTTTATTGGTATATATATATGTATAAATATAACACATGTATATTTTCACTAGTATATATATATATATATATAAATATATATATATATATTCTTAAATAATGGGTGTTATGTATATTTTAACATAATATATATTTCTATTTTAGTGTATATAAAATTATACATATTGTATATAAATTATTGGTATACCCATAAATACGTATTAATTTAATTATTGATAATATGTATAATTGATGAATGTTTTAGGCGACCCGAGTGTAAATACGGATACTCCGTAACTACACATGACCTATGACCCTGAGGACTGTTAGTTGACTGCCATATGTACACTGACGTACTGGCGAGCCCCGTACCATTTTGATCGTTTGTCTTGCCCAGCAATCACAGACGCGACGCCCGTACAACTTGACGCACTTGACCCTAGTTGACTAGTGTCGTACCAGACATAGCCCTGAGGCCAGTGTATTTTGATTGTGTGTTAGTGTAGCATCTGATACAAATGTTACATTTATGATATGTCTATAGGACTGTTGGATCATCCAGGCGATACTCTGGAATAGAACATTGGTATTACCAGCTAAGGACCCAAGGCAAGTACATTCTCTGATAATTTCCAATTGTTTGATAATTTCTATAATTCCAGTATCTAGAAATGTTACATCTGATTATATAGATTGGATCTTTAGTCATGAGATGTTACATTATTATCATATATTAACATTATACACGACATTGATATTTACACCTAGTACATGATATATTCGACATTGATCGTGTATCATGACGTGTCATGATTGGATCCACAGTACTAGTTGGGGACGGGGGAAATTGCTAGTGAGAAATGTGATCAAATACCCATTGTACAAGTTTAAATTATTGGTGTTAATCATACGCCTCACGTATAATTAGCCAAACCATATAGCAATCGTACAAGTCCCAAGCCGATCATATTTCGAAACTACTATTTCAAACACTTAGAATAGTTACAGTTCTCTATTTTAGATCATATACTACATCACCGTATATGATATTGTACCTTGTTCTTCTCTTCATTTCATCTATGCACTGACTGTATCATATTGCCTATATTGTCTGTCTCTTTACATTGCATATCTCTTTATTTTGCCATTGCATTTATTCACTGTCTTCTCTCAGTATCTAGCATCATTTGTTTATTGCTTTATAGTCCTTATCAATTAAATGGAACTGTTATTTGAGATTGTACTTTGCTCCTTCCTGACTGGAAATATTTTTCCAGACTATGCCTTAGAGGACCGGTATCCAACACTTTATGGACCTTATGGTGAGTAGCTGCAGACTTGTTAGTTCAGTTGTGATTCCGGGAAGTCTAGCCGGAATCACTAGTTCTAGTTAGTTCTTTTAGTAGATTATTTGGTACCGGATTTATCTCCGGCATACTTGTTGAGACATGAATATTTGTTGAGTTAGATTATTTACATTTAGACTTGTGTTGTATTTTAATTTTGTTTTTTCGATATCTTATCGTGCTGTAGTTATGTGATTGAGTATGTTGTTTATTTATATTGCGTCATCCGTGCCTCCTTATGGAGATTGGATGCTTGTGTGAGATTGCTTAGATAGAATCATGACCTTGACAGCGTTATACCGCCGATGCTGCGGCGTAGGCTGGACGTACCCGCGTACTCGTGCCCCAATTTCGGGTGCGGGTCGTGACACGTTTTTAGTGGCGGCCCATGCAGGTCCAGACTTCGTAAGTTGTGCAATATCGTAGTAGTGCGACGTCTTAGTTGTACTACTGCGTGCCTGAATAAAGGACATAGGATACTAGGATGAGAGAGAATACTCAATCATAAAATTCTTTTGAGATTCCTGGGACGACCCCCTTGAGAATCTTATTACAAGTTCCAATTTAAATCCTTCGCCCTTGTTTCCGTCCGTCCTCACTCGTTGATATTGAGTTTGATTCTTGTTGACCAGTTGTTAAATTTAAATTCTTGGTATCATTGTTGAGTTGATTTCATATCGAGATAAATTTTACGGGCTAAAAATTTACGGTATCATCTGATGGCATATATTGATGAGGACAGTGAGAAAGGTAAAAATGTCTACTTTGGTTATGGAACCTAGAGTTTATCGCAGCCATATTAGTTGTCATGACGAGAACATAGGAACCTGACTTGGATGTACATACTTTAGTTATAAAACTTAGAGTCTCTCGCAGCCATACCGGTTGGCGTGGCGAAGATTCTTGATGACATGATTATAGGGTTGCATACCTTAGTTACGGAACCTGTCGTTTATCGCACCTATGCTTACTGGCGTGGCGAGGATTCTGAGTGTCATAATTTCTGACAGACGTGTATGATTATTAGGTTATATCTTAAATTGGTTCTTAAAGTCTTATCTCAGTACTTATTTTCTATCACTACAGGACTTTATTCCATCATTTCTTTGTTTGCTAGCAGTAAAAATACCTTTAGTCCTCAACTTTCCTTGAGGATTCCTTGTTAAGTATGATAATTTGTGACTTGTAATTATTTCTATGTCTTGAGTATTAGTATTGACTGAGTGTTGCTTGTGAGTTTGTAAGTGTTTTCAAGTTGGACATGTGAGCAGTAGGCATTAATCTAGAGTTAACCCATAGCGTAGTGCCTTTTAGCAATAGTTCTATGATAGGTGTGTTATAATTGGTATTGGTACTATAGATAGAGGAGAAAGAGTATCAGTAATGATGATCATTTGGAAGTAATAAGTGCAAATAATTTGGACAGTACAATTTTCGTACACAGTTGAGGTTGTAAATAATTAGTGTATTAGTGTGCACCTTGAGTATTAGAGACTGTGAGTATTTATATGTATACTTGTGGATTCAATTTTATCGTTTGAAGAGTGAGAATGAATTACAATTTTTAAGAATTTTAAGGAGTTGAGATTTTATGTTATTAAAGTGTTTGAGGACTCAATTTGATTCAATAAACATGGTCAAGGCTATAAAGTTTTAGAAGTGATTAAGATTTTATTTCGATATTGAGTATTTGACTTTTGAGGAAGTATATGCATTTTATTTTGAATTGTTCAAGAAGATAAACTTTGATGATCTTATTTTGAGGATTAATTTTTTTGGTGGATAAGAAATGTGTAATAGTATATGAGTGGATGAAGTGCATACGTAAGGATCTGTTGACTTGGGCATGATTGAGATGGCACTGCAAACAGACTTGGGTGTCCATCTAGAGTTATATTAGGGAGAACAATACTTAGTATGGGGTATTGCACTTGGTGTGCACTTGAGTGATAAGAACAACTAGTATGAACAATTGTAGTAGGTAAGAAAGCTAGCAGTGAGTGTGCTTGTAGTAGAACTGTGGTATCTAAAGGGATAGAGGCATCAAACCTTGGATGCATCATTGACCTGTGCAATCACAACTAGGAATATTTCCAATCTATTTATCTTGAATGTTGCTTCTTTAGAACTTTACTGTCCTTCCTTGATGATATTGCATTTTTGCCTTAATTTATTCTTTTGGATCTGTCTTCAGGATATCGCCGAAGACATGATCTATGAGAGTGGGAGCATCAGCTTTAGAGGGGTCTGCCACCTCTCTACCTGATGGACAGACAGTCGTAGTTCCTCCTATATCTCCGATGCATGTGGAAGAATCTGCACTTTTCAGGGATCCTCCTCCCCCACCTGTTCAGAGGATTATCGCAGTTGTGACGGACAACCTTCCTCCTCCACCGACTCCAATTTTTGAAAGTGTGCCCATTGACGGGGCACAGATGTTTACTTTGATCCAGGGCATGGTAGATGCCCAGAGAGTGACGGCAGATGCTCAGTGAGTTCAAGCTGAGGCTCAGAGGGTGCAAGCAGAAATGCACCAGGCACAAACCGAGCTGATGAGAGAGAGCATGGAGAATGCTCATCAGGTGACTCTCCAAGCTTTGGAGAGAGTATCACAATACCAGCAGTGTCCTGGCTAGCAGCAGCCAAGGACGTTTCAGTATAACCCCCAGCACTACCAGGCATCGGTTCGTGTTCAGCAAGATCAGCAGACTTGTCATTAATTTAAGAAGCCAGGTCATCTTAGGAAGAGTTGTAGAGCGAGGCTAGGACTTTGTTTGCACTGCGGCGCTGCGGGACATCGAGTGAGGGATTGTCTTCGAGCTCCTTATCTCCCCGGCAAGCGCACAGCTCCAATTTATAGAGATCCAGTTAGGCTACCTGTGGAACCGTATATTGCTCAGCACCCGCGAAGGGAACCACCATAGCAGGGCGGGGCATTTGTGATGACGGTCGAGGAGACCGATACTGCAGGTAATGTGTTAGCAGGTTCTGTTCTTTCCTACCTTATGTTCCTTTCTATTTGATTGATTGACTGATTCCCTAGTACCGTAGTTGTATGCATGATTTTCTTGTTAGCATGTAGTTAGTAGTACACCTTGACAAAGACTGCAATACCATAACCATACATATTCTCCTTAGATTGCATGTTGTATGATTGTAGGAAGGATTTTCGTAGACTGTGATTATTGGGGTTGACCATAGTATATTCATGAAAAGGTTATGACTTGACAAGAGAGACAATATGCTTAAAATTTTGGAGGATAAGCATAAAGAATTAAGGATTTAATATGGCAGTGTTGATGAATCATTGGTTTTACCAAGATTGAGATATGATTAAATTATCATTAAAATTTGAGGATAAATATTAAATTAAATGAGAGGTTAAAAATTTAATATGGTAGAATTGATGATTATTGATTATGATATAATTTATCATTAAAAAACTTGAGGAAATTGAGGAGATTATCATTATATTTATTTGACTGTAAGTTATGAATTTTAAAATTTATATTATAAATGTTGCATTGAAGATTTCATAAGTATTGCATTGTTTGAGTTTTTGTGGAAAAACGAAACCAAGAAATAAGATCATTGATGGATTAGTGTTTGAATTCAAACTTTTGGGACGAGATTTCAATTTTATATATATACATCGATTGAAATTAAATTAGAGGAGTGGATATTAAATTTCGAATATTTAATTTTTAACTTAAAAGTTTCAGAAAAAAATTGTGATAAAAAAATGGAATTTAATTTTTAATTCGTGAATTTTCAGGAATACGATAATTACAGAATTTTGAAAAAATTATGAAAAGACATTGTGGATTACTACCTGATTTCCTGGTTGATGAATTTAAATTTTGATGAAAAATAATAATGTGTATGAGTAAATACTACTATGAGAATTTTAAATTTCGAGGACGAAATTCTTTTAAGGAGGGTAGACTTGTCACTACCAGATTCCAAAAATAGGGGTATTTTTGACTTTTTATATATTATTAATATTATGGTATTTATATTAAATAATTTCATGATATATGTATTTAAATTAAATAATCGTGTGAGATGTGTATTTAAATATATTATTATATACAGTGTTCATTAATGTTTGAGCTGGTAGTCTTGACCTAGAAGCCCACTAGACGAACACCTGACCGAATTATGGGATTATGTATTTAATTTTTTTATTAGAATTTAATTATTAGAGGTAGTAATTAATTACCGTAATTTTATTTAATTGTTGCGCATTGTCGTTGCTTCGATATTTGGAGTGCTACCCTAGCTTTTGCCTTCTAACAAATTTTATAACCTTGCCCTAGACATGCCTACCTTCCATTCTGACCTTTTTGTAACTCATAATCATGCTCTCTTATGCTTTATTTTAGCCGCACAATAGTCATCGCGGACGTTTATTTAATTTCTAAATTAATTCCAATTTTGTATCGTTGTGCGTTCCAATCGAAATTGGAGGCAATCTTGACCCATTTTTCGTGCAACCCAAATTTGGTTAATATTCTGTTCTGAGTCTTCTTCACTAATGATATTTGTGACATGACCTGATTTTTGCCCCATGTACTCCTAATTAATTTTAGAACACAGCTTGTATTTATTTCTAATTAAATTGGGGATACCATTTTGACTAATCCCGTTTAATCCGGATTTAATTCCAGTACCCTATTAATTAAGCCCATACTAAACACACAACGCCCCCTCACCCTACAAAACACCAAACATAAATTGCCCACCAAATTTTCATCATTTTATGTGTCTGTGCAAATACCCAAATTTAAGGGGGCTAATTTGCAAATATTGCATTAGGTGTCAACACCCCATTGGTTCAACCCAATGGAGAAGCCCTAATATTTGACTAAGTCAACAACCCTCATCCTTACATGAAGGAATTCCTCCATGTCAAATCTTGACCACCCATTCAAGATGGGTGCATCCTCACCACTTATTTCCCACTCACCATCCTATTTAATGTCCCATCACCCACACTCTTCCCAACCTAGACCTAATTTCCAAACCTAGGGAAGCCCCCATCATCCTTCCCTCACTCAACCGTAGCCACCCTCCTTCCTAAAAATTTTCCTTTCTTCTTCTCTTTTCTTCTTCTCTTCTTCTTCTTCTTCCCTTCTTCTTCTTCTTCTCCTTCTTTTGAATTTTTAAAGGGGGGAATCATCTCCACCTTCCTACTGTTCACCCGGGCACCCCGGCCCCCATCTCCGGCTGACCCGTCGGACATCACCCGTGCTTCCTTAACCGGACCCTTCCCCGACACGACTGGTACTCATCCTTCAAGCGTCAACTCCGCCACTATCCAGCCCGACCGACAGTTCGAGCCCGGCCTGCTGCTCCTCCACTCGAGCCCGACCCCGGCCACTGCTCAAGCTCCGCCAGCCTCCTCCGTTACACAGCCGACCCAGCCAGTCACCTCACCGCCGGCTTCCTCCCCTTCTCTTCCGACTCCCCTCAGCCACCACCATCGTCGAGATCAACCACCACTGCCATTCCCCTCCAGCCAACTCCCACTCCCTGCATCCCTCGACACTACCACCACCATCACCCTACTCATCCAACCACCGTGACCGCCTCGCCCCACCTCTCGACACCTTCCCCGCTGCCATTGCCACCCTCCTCCAGCTCCTCCCCTGGCGGCCCGTAGCGTAGCCGACTCCCTGCAACTCCGGCTCCCTGCTGCAGCTCCGGCCAGACGATCCAATCACCACCACCCTACACCAGAACCACCTCCACCCGGATGAGCCGAGCCACCCAACTCCGGCGAGCCAGGCCTCCACGTCGAGCCAGAACCACCGTGAGCCTCTCTCCCTCTTCCCTCCTTCATTAGTATAAATACGTATTTTGTGTGTATGTGTATATGTATGTATATAGTGTATTCTATTAGTGTATATGTATATATATATATATATATATATGTATATATATATCTCATGTATTTCTCTATTTTTGTATATATGTATTAAATATATATATGTATTAATATATCCGTACAAATATAATATATGTTAATGTATGTATTTATGTATATATATATATATATATGTACTTATATACGTATATAGTATAGGTATATTTTTATTGGTGTATATATATGTATAAATATAACACATGTATATTTTCACTAGTATATATATATATATATATATATATATATATATATATATATATATATATATATATATATATATATATATATATATATATATTCTTAAATAATGGGTGTTATGTATATTTTAACATAATATATATTTCTATTTTAGTGTATATACAATTATACATATTGTATATAAATTATTGGTATACCCAAAAATACGTATTAATTTAATTATTGATAATATGTATAATTGATGAATGTTTTAGGCGACCCGAGTGTAAATACGGATACCCCGTAACTACACATGACCTATGACCCTGAGGACTGTTATTTGACTGCCACACGTACACGGACGTACTGGCGAGCCCCGTACCATTTTGATCGTCTATCTTGTCCAGCAATCACAAACGCGACACCCGTGCAACTTGACGCACTTGACCCTAGTTGACTAGTGTCGTACCTGGCATAGCCTTGAGGCCAGTGTATTTTGATTGTGTGTTAGTGTAGCATCTGATACAAATGTTATATTTATGATATGTCTATAGGATTTTTGGATCATCCAGGCGATACTCTGGAACAGGACATTGGTATTACCAGCTAAGGACCCAAGGCAAGTACATTCTCTGATAATTTCTAATTGTTTGATAATTTCTATAATTCCAGTATCTAGAAATATTATATCTGATTCTTGACACTGTGCTACACGGACTAGTATATAGATTGGATCTTTAGTCATGAGATGTTACATTGATTATCGTATTGACATTATACACGACATTGATATTTAGATCTCGTACATTATATATTCGACATTGATCGTGTATCGTGACGTGTCATGATTGGATCCACAGTACTAGTTGGGGGCAGGAGAAATTGCTAGTGAGAAATGTGATCAAATACCCATTGTACAAGTTTAAATTATTGGTGTTAATCATACGCCTTACGTATGATTAGCCAGACCATATAGCAATCGTACAAGTCCCAAGCCGATCACATTTCGAAACTACTATTTCAAACACTAAGAATAGTTAAAGTTCTCTATTTTAGATTATATACTACATCACCGTATATGATATTATACCTTGTTCTTCTCTTCATTTCATATATGCACTGATTGTATCATATTGCCTGTCTCTTTACATTGCCTGTCTCTTTATTTTGCCATTGCATTTATTCACAGTCTTCTCTCAGTATCTAGCATCATCTGTTTATTGCTTTATAGTCCTTATCAATTAAATGGAACTGTTATTTGAGATTTTACTTTGCTCCTTCCTGACTGGAAATATTTTTCCAGACTATGCCTTAGAGGACCGGTATCCAACACTTTATGGACCTTATGGTGAGTAGCTGCAGACTTGGTAGTTCAGTTGTGATTCCGGGAAGTCTAGCCGGAATCACTAGTTATCTAGTTAGTTCTTTTAGTAGATCATTTGGTACCGGATTTGTCTCCGGCATACTTGTTGAGACATGGATATTTGTTGAGTTAGATTATTTATATTTAGACTTGTGTTGTATTTTAATTTTGTTTGTTCGATTTCTTATCGTGTTGTAGTTATGTGATTGAGTATGTTGTTCATTTATATTGCGTCATTCGTGCCTCCTTATGGAGATTGGATGCTTGTGTGAGATTGCTTAGATAGAATCATGACCTAGACAGCGTCCTTGAGCATAACATCACGTACTGTGCATGTCGTCGATGACCCACACCTCCCCCCGGAACTAGGTGAATGGCCTCGAACTGCTGAAACCAATGTCGCTCCGTGAATCTTTGGCAAACCACCCATCGCCAAAATCGGATCCGTGAAGCAACCCCTACCTGAAGACCGACTAGCTGTCATGGGACCGATATACTGACCCTCAAGCTTTGGCTCATTATCATTCGTCGCTTTGTCTAGACGAACCGATTCCTCCATAATCCAAAAGTATCTCAAAGTCCCTTCTCAACAAGTTTTCGACGATTTAACTCCTATCAAATAGCCCTCGGACCTCCATCCGATGTTTGTAGCATGTCTGTATAACTCAGCGGCTTGACCTTGTATATGCCACAACATAAATCTTCTCGAGCCAACTGTTGGAACCCTTCGTAAGCATCCAATCTGTATCCCTAAATAAACTGCGACGACCATCATCCGTTACTCTCCCTACCGAAACCAAGTTATAGCGCAAACTAGATATATGTCGCATATCCTTGAGAACGAGCTTCTCACCAAGCTCCATTGTCAAGTGTATATCATCGATGCCTACAACTGCAGCCGTCCCCTTGCTGCCCATCTTCACACGTCCAAACCTGCCATCGTGGTATGACGTGAAGATCCTCCTATATGAAGTAGTTTGATACGACGCCCTCGTGTCCATGACCCAATCACCATCATAACACATGTCATGCGGTTCCTCTGCGTCGGTTGCTGCGATGATGAGATCCCCCATGGCCGTGAGATCCTCCCGATCATCCTTGCCTTTGGCCTTCTCAGCTTTGAGCTTTATGCAGTTCCTCTTGATATGACCCATTTTGCAACAGTAATAGCAGCCCTCCTTGTGGTCCACAATCGCAAGATCCCGAGAACTCCCCCTGTCATCGCTTGTGAATTGGGTCTTCCCTTCCCGGAGGAAGCCACAAGAGCGGACTCTAGTGGAGATTCCACTTGCTTATGCCGGATCTTCTCGTTCAACAATGTGCTTTTGACTGCCTCCATCGTGACAACTCCACCAGGCACGGAGATGCTCATTGACACCACCAACGTCTGCCAGCTTTCCGGTAAAGAACTCAAAAGCAAAATGGCCTGAAGCTTATCATCAATCACAATCTTTATCGCAGACAGATGATTAATAATACCCTGAACCTCGTTCAGATGTTGTGCTACTGGGGCACCCTCCGTGTACTTCGAGTTGACGAGTTGGCGAATCAGAAACGCCTTGTTGCCAGCCGTCTTTCTTTCGTACAGCAAATGCAGCTTCTCCCACAATATTTTTGCCGAACTCTCCATGGACACGTGGTGAAACACCGAGTCGTCCAGCCATTGGCGGATGAATCCAACGGCCTTCCGATCTAATCTTTTTCAGTCTTAAGCAACTTTGTCCGATGGCTTACCGTTGTCGCCCTCCAACGGACCATGCAAGTCCTTGCATCAGAGTAGATCCTCCATCCTTAGCTTCCAAATCTTCTAATTCTCCCTTGTGAGGGTGATCATACGAGTGTTCATCTGCTCCGTAGACATAGTTGCCAGAACTAAAACCAGTAGCTCTGATACCAGATGTTGGAAATCGGACACGACCTACAAGCGTTCCGACACCGTGTCTGAGAGTGCACGCAGCAGAAACTTTAGTCCAACCCACCTGAGATAACCAACCCCTGTCTAACGAACACCAAGCACAGATAAAGGTCAGTATATGACGGTGACTACATCACCTGGACAAATACTAACATTTATAACTCAGATAAAATTACAAGATTGACAGAATCAATGTTCAACCCTTTGTCCTAATAGATTCAACCCCCTCACCACACTCAAGAAGAAAAGAAAGAGATTACAATTGAAATCACTCACCAACCCGAAACAATCTCCATGAGCGAAGGCGACGACTCCTCGATCAGATCTCTTTCTTACTTCTGTCTTGGATGGCGAAGTCCTAAGAGCAAAGCACGGACTTTCTCTTAGATTTTCTGTGGACGAGCACCCCGAATCTCCAACTTGTGCTATCATTTGTGCCTCCACCCTCCTCCTATATTTATAGGATGAGAAATCATATTTTAGGTCATAATAGGATTTCCTAAATAGAAAACCTTAAAATAAGAATCATATTCCACCTAAAATAGTCCAACACCAATTATGGATGTCCAAATATGGTCAAATTAAATATTTGATACAAATATAAAATCTAATCGAACCTTATATTTAATGTAGATTTTTAAATTATATCAAAACAAATTTTTGATCATATTTGAACTCCAAAATTTATGAAATTAAGACTGTATCCCAACAATAATAAACAAGTTCAAGTCAAGTCAACTACCTGCTGCTGCTTACGTGGCCAAAATGTTTGATGGATATCAAATGCATCTATACGTTCTCTCCACATGCATACCTCACCACCAATAACCAATTTGTTCCTCGGCATAGTTGCCAACGTTCCTAGCCAACATCGAACTCAAATTTACTAGAATGTCCATTTTTACTTAGGGGACAACAGTTTCCAATAAAATATCATCATATTACAAGGGAATTCTGAAAACAATTGCAAAGATGATTAGGAATATACTAAAGCCTCAACAGCTTTCTATTACGAATAGGAAACATGATTTTCTTGCTACACATGATCTATTGATAAATTAAACAGGACACTCGTGAATTATAACAGAACTTTCTTAGATTTATGTAACGTCAAGATTAAGGAAGAATTTTGGCTGCTGAGCTTTTTTTCTCAATAGAACATGATTTGGAGAGGGTGGGTTATCACTAGCTAAAACATAATATATTACCACTTTTCTGATAATCAGGGCTTTTAACTTATTAACTAATACCTACTACTTCAAGGCGGTGGGAGGCCATAAACAATGAAGGTATGAATTTAATAATACATATTCTAATACCCTCTGTGAACGGGTATATATATATATATATATATAAAGACTATGAAACACTACCAAACATGGAGAAATATCTTAGGTTCCAATCATTGATAGTTAACAAAAGGCCTACATTACATGCAATAGTACCTAAAATTACTACCGAAAAATATATAGAAAATCATTGGGCAGGGGAAGATAAAACATTTTGGCACAATCAGTAGTCCTACGAGGGGAAAAGACGATAGCTATAAGAGAATGGAAGATGTGCTACTGTTGGTTGCAAATGTAAGAAACAACCGGGCTTTCATGAATGACTGGAAACTTCACGGAATCCATCTATGAGTTGGGTACGATGGTGTGACCAAGAAAAAGAAGGAACTGACATTAAACCTCGAGGTCTAGTTGGCAAATAGGTAGTCTTTTCCAGATCATGTAGCCTAAGACCATTCAACCAAGGAGCGCTAACCAAATTTAAAACAAGGCCCACACAACATTTGAATCATAGTTTACAGTATCGGCCAATACCGATCTAATACAACCAATATCGATACGGTTTGGGATATCAAGATACTGATCGATACCGACCGATATCGACATTGTGTTTCTCTTCTTTTGGTTAATTCGGCAAAGAAAATTGAACGAAAATGACCAATCAGCAAGGATGTAAAGCATACGAAGGTTGTAAAAGAATGTAAAAGAAAACTTATCTATCGCATGTAAACCAATCGACAAAAATGACTACTATTCATTCAATTTCAAAACTACTAAGAAACAAAGTTAAAAATACTTCAAATAACGTCTAAATGTATTAAATATATTTTCTAAATGTTAATAATTTTATAATCATTATTTGCTTTTCGATACCAAAAAATCTGATACTCCGATCTGAAATCACTGATTATGTCGATACCACCGATATCAATACTCATAAGAATTGTCCGACACCGATATTGCGAACCTTGATTTGAATTGACATTAAACCTCGAGTTCTAGTTGGCAAATATGTAGTCTTTACCAGATCACAAATACAAAACATGGGAGATGTATAACTAGCCCACCGATATTTAGGATCTTTAAATCTACATAAACACCACAAGATACTTATTAGTATCAGTCTCTAGTTCATAGCAAGATCAAACTTTCACTTTATCTCTTCTCTACTTCCTACGATGCAATGTTTTTTTAAACACCATATCAAAGAATTAAGCAAACTAATAGGACTAAAATCTCCAATCCTTGCATATACTTTATGGGGATTAAGATAATTCTGTACTAACTTTTACGTCTGCCAATACCAAAACAGTTCTTGAACCAATTTGAGGAGATCATGGTCGAGATCCAGTAAGAACTATAGTAAAAACATTAAAAAAAAACTATTTAACAATATAGTGTTGTTTATTTTCAGATCCCATACTTTCTTCTTAAGCTCCTCTCGGTCGAAAAGCAATTTATAGCTTTGGCATTTAAATGTTAACTTTGTAATTTAAGGTTACGAAGTTCTACAGAAGTTTTCCTATGTAGAATGACATATGTTTTCCAAAATTTTATACCATGGATGTATGAAAAGCTAAAAATAATAATTTCTAAATTATTTGGAGCACTTTTTATGCATTCCATCAACAAAGATAACCAATAGAATTTTATTTTACCATAAATGTATAATATGTGTATGATAGTAATCAGTTAAGACATGTCAAGCATCGCACAAGTTAAATATTCTTTAAGTGATATCCTAGAAAAAGATGAAAAATATTTACAAGGATTAATTTGGAAATGTTCCAGCAATCTATATCAAGTTTTATGGGGTCTCAACACTGCTTTTACTCGATAATTCTTTTGAAACAGGTTGGTCCCCATGCTTTTAGGAGAGTAATCAGCTCCTTCACTACTTAGTATGCTAAGAAGAAAGTTGAGAATGTCAATCAAGGACCTTTTTGTTTGCTAAAGATAAAAAGGTAACCCTTAGGCTGATCAAGAGGGATCATCCCGCCACCTTAGACTTGAAATCATTTACCCTATAGTTTGTTGTTTCGGTCGATACTGATACGATACGACTGATACTGATATGGTTTAGCTAGTCCTACTATGATAATGTCGCTACTGATACCAATATTGGGCGTTTATTTCTCAGTCAATTCAGCAAAGATAGTTGAACAAAAAAGATCAATCATCAAGGATTTAAAATCATAATAAGTTATAAAAGCATATAAATAAAGAAAACTTATTTATCTCAATGATTAGGCTTTAAAATTCGGATAGTTGTTAGATATTTTTAATGATTCCTCAATTGAATATATGACATAACCTAATCTAAAGCAGCATTTTAAACACTAAAATAAAGGTAGAGGAGTCATAATTTTCATAAGAATAAAGATTATGATGGACAAGAAGTTGTGGAAGGGATATTTTTGCAAGAAGCTTATACATTAGGCTTGTCCTTCGAAGCCGTGGAAGGCATGGGTTTCAGCATGTGACTTATTCACTTAATCATGAGGTGCTACCAAGTGAGGTGTCAACCTAATAAGACCAACATTTCAAATAATATCATCCTAGCAACATTTTAAAGATAAATTTGCAATATTGTTTAAACATTGTGAAATACATATCTTTTACAACATTTTATAAAAGTTGTTGAATATAACACTTCTACAATGTTTCTTAAACATTGTAAAATGACATTACATACACAACGCATATAAAAAGTGGTAAAATAAAATTAATTTTACAACATCGAACAAACATTGTGGAACATGAAAAAATTATAACAATTTATAAACATTGTTGAACATGACATTTTTACAATATTTTAAATACATTGTCAAAATTAATAATTTGGACAACATTAAATAAACGTTGTCAAAGTTAATAAATGTTACAATGTTAACAAAACGTTATTGAAGACAGAGTAATACACAACTTTTTTGAATGACCATTGTAGAATCCTTAATGTTTGAATATAAACGGATTACAGGACCCTACTTCCCACCAGTACAAGTTGGTACATCAAGACAAACAATCACGGACACAAACGCTGAGATAGTAGATACCCTGAAACCCACCAGCCTATTGTCGAGTTTTTTTATGCCGATCTCAAGTTCCTAATCCACTGTGGAATAGCTTTGTGGTTGTTATTGGTCCTTCTGCTCTTGTCGCTAACTTCTTCCTGCGATCAGTCCTACTAGAATCTTTCCTACCCTTTGCTTCCCCTACCTCTGGTGCTGCCCTAGGGCTCTAAAAAAATCCTCTCCTACACCTTGGGCTTGGGTTGCCACCGAAAACCCCGACCCAGCATCTATGCCAGAGGGGTGGCCTGATACCGAACCCCTCGAGTCAGCGCATGGACTAGCGGCTAACACTAGGTTAGCTCCTTAACAAATATGCTCCAGGGCTGTCGACCTCTCTATCTTTCTCGCCGATCCTGGAGCATCCATAATAGTACAACTCATGAGGGTGTCCCCACCGATAACGTCTCCAGAGGATAAGCGGTTAGGGACCATTGAAAGGAGGCTGGAAGCCCCCTCAAAACCACCTGTATCTCTCCACCCTTATCCTCCCGATGATGAAGGCTCCCTCCAACGCCATTAGAGGCGGCCAACAACTTCCCGAGAAGAGGAGGAAGTTGGTCAGGAAGAATCGCAGGTTCTAGAGGCCTGTGAGCCGCTGGATCGGGCAGAGAAGGGGAGGGGAGCGAGGGGGGGATACGGGCCTCACCTCACAGAAGGGAAGCATCCCGGAGTCAGACACACCAACAAGCTCGGCCGAAATAGCAGTTTCCCCAATGGGTGCAGGAGCAATACCGCCCGCCCCCCCCCCACCCCCCCCCCCTAAAAGGAGCCCCCACCCAAATGCTCCTTATCCCCAGAGTCGGTCTGAGAGCAAGGGTGTCCCCAGAAATACCTTTCCTCCTCTGAGCTGAATTCGCAACTACATTAGGACCAACAACATCCTTGATAGCAGAATGCGAACCATCTACCAACAAAGTGGGGGTATCATTTCCCATACTCGACGAGGAAGACGCGACAACCCCCAAATCTTCCTTCGGAATCTTGTTTTTTACTTTCATACGCGCTTTCTTCACTATTCTTTTGTCCTTGGCCTCATGCCCCTGGTGGAAACATTCACTACAAAAGGTAGGCCGATTTTCGTATCTAGTATTAACCACATGCTTTTTCCTTCAGGGAGGTTGGTTTCTGATCTTGGATGGGAGTGCAAGATTCATCTCTATATCCACGAGCACCCGTGCGGAACTAGGCCTAAAGACCACCGTAGTCGCTCTGTCGATTACCAGTGGGGACCCAATGCAACATACCAGATCGAAAACAGCTATGTGTGTGTGTGAATAAGATAAATACATACTCCGGGCTCGAAGGCCTATTTTGGAAATATATATTTGGATCTGTGTTGGAAAAATGTAAGATATTGGTAGTATGTATTTTTGGGACTAGATTGAATGATATGTTTAATTCGAAATGAATGTTTTAAGAGTTTTTTTTTTAATTGATACCTTGAATATATCTTTGTATTTGAGATGGACCGAGCAAAAATTGAACATTGTTGGAAACTATTTGACTATTATTTTTTATAACACTTTAAAAATAAGTGTTATATATATATATATATATATATATATATATATATATATATATATATATATATATATATATATATAACGCTTTGAAGAATAAGTGTTATATATGTGCATCTCATTTATAGCGCTTCGAGAAAAAAAAAATGTTATATATGTACATAACATTTACAACACATTTTGAAACATTTATAACACTAGTATTTATAACACTTTGACGCTTACTAAAAGCATTATAAAAAGTCATATATAATACTTTTTAGCCGTCATAAAAAGGTATTTTCTTGTAGAAGGTGTTATGTTGTGAGTAGGTAAGTGCTTAGCTTATTTTTCATGGCTTGTAATTCCTATTTACACCTAATTCAATTATGTATATCAGGTGACTTTCCAAATGAATAATGTTATTTATACCTCCAAACTGTCCCTACAAAACATCCCTCTTTAAGTGGCAACTGATGTGACGGTTAATGTCATAGTTGACATAGCGATTAATGTTGCAGTTGACATGACAAATTTTAAAATTAACATTAACATTAACATTAACATTAAAATTAAAATTAATATTAATATTATAATTAATATTAAAATTAACATTAATAATAAAATTAATATTAAAGTTAACATTAACATTAATAGCTTCAGATACCGTCGTGTCAGGTACTTTGCTTTTCAATAATATACCTGCTCGTGTTCTATTTGATTCAGGTACAACGCATAGTTTTATTTCCACAAATTTGCCGTGGCGAACAATGTAAAAATGACTCCGTTGCACCTAGATTTAAGTGTTAGCACCCCCTCCGGTATGAAAATACCTGTCCGTTCAGTATGCCAAGGTGGTTACATTTGTATTGGAGAGAAGAAGTTGTCGCTCGATGTCTTAGTTCTAGACGTTCGGGACTACGATATCATTTTGGGAATGGACTGGCTCGGCGCGTGCGCGGCAACTATTGAATATGCAGAAAAGCGAGTCATTTTCCGTCTGCCCGGAGAAGCCGTGTTCTGTTACACCAGTAGTCCAGCGACAGATGCGACCAGGGCCTGCATGGTGATTTCGACAAAATCTACTCGGGGAATGCTCTACATAGGCTGCGAGGGATTTCTAGCGTCGGTTCGGGACACACGGCAGGACTACGCAAACGTCGAGTCTACTTCCGTTGAGGCGGAGTTTCCCGATGTGTTTCCGAGCGAACTACCCGGCATGCCGCTAGACCGAGAGATTGAATTCACTATCGACACATTTCCAAATACACAGCCTATTTCAAAGCCTCCGTACAGAATGGCCCCTGCAGAACTGAGGGAATTGAAATACAAGCTTCAGGGATTACTTGATCGTGGGTTTATTCGTCCGAGCGTATCTCCTTGGGGTGCACCTGTGCTCTTCGTGAAGAAGAAGGACGGAACGCTACACCTCTGCATAGACTATCGAGAATTGAATAAAGTCATAATCAGAAACAAATATCCTCTGTCACGGATAGACGACTTGTTTGATCAGCTACAGGGGGCAGCAGTGTTTTCTAAGGTCGATCTTCGCTCAGGTTACCACCAGCTGAAGATTAAGCCCGAAGACACGCCAAAGACTGCCTTTCGAATCCGATACGGACATTACGAGTTCTCAGTGATGCCGTTTGGACTGATGAATGCACCTGCCGCATTTATGGATTTGATGAACTATGTATTTAGGCCCTTCATCGATAAATTTGTGATGGTTTTTATCGATGACATTTTGGTGTACTCGAAGACTAGGGATGAGCATGCAGGACACCTGCGGATGGTGCTGCAAACCCTTCGAGACAACAAGTTGTATGCAAAATTAAGTAAATATGACTTTTGGCTAGACAGTATCTCGTTTTTGGGACATATCATCTCTGCGGAAGGCATTTCAGTTGATCCGAAGAAGGTAGAAGCCATTATGCAGTGGAAACGACCGGAGTCAGCTAGCGACATCCGAAGTTTTCTTGGACTGGCAGGCTACTACCCTAGGTTTATACAGAATTTTGCTAGAATTGCTTCGCCCTTGACTCAGCTCACACGGAAGGGTGCAAAGTTTACTTGGACGGACGACTGTGAAGCTTCGTTTACGGAGTTAAAGCAGCGCCTCGTCTCTGCCCCAATTCTCACTTTGCCAAACGGACCAGATGATTTTAAAATATATAGTGATGCATCAGGTAAAGGAATGGGATGTGTTCTGATACAGAGGGATAAGGTGATAGCCTTCGTGTCGAGGCAGTTAAAGCCTCACGAGAAGAACTATCCGACTCATGATTTAGAATTGGTTGCGGTAGTATTTGTGTTGAAGCTGTGGCGCCACTACCTTTATGGCGTGCCGTGTGAAATCTACACGGACCATAAGAGCTTAAAATATTTGTACACTCAAAAGGATTTGAATCTTCGGCAGCGGCGATGGCTTGAACTCCTTAGCGACTTCGATATCATGATCAGATACACGCCTGGTAAAGGACACGTAGTAGCTGACGCACTGAGTCGAGTGTTCGTAGGGAGCTTGCCTATCAACGATATGTTGCACCGAGATCTTGAATCACTAGGCATTACACTAAAAATTAGATACAAAAAGTGGGGGCAAGTAGCACAACTGCGCCTCGAACCCGACTTGTTACATAAAGTGAAGGCCGCTCAGAAGGATGACCCATTCCTGCAAAAGATTCATGCCCTTATTTTAGCAGGAAAGACGTTCGACTTTGTGGTAGGCACGGACGGGATGCTTCAAGTGATGGAAAGACTGTGCATTCTGAACGACGCGGCCCTCAGACAAGAGATACTCACGGAGGCCCACTATGCTAGTTATACTTCTCATCCGGGTAGCACTAAGATGTATCGGGATCTTCGTACGACGTTTTGGTGGCACGGCTTGAAACATGATGTGGCACAGTTCGTGTCGCATTGTATGGCTTGTCAGCGAGTAAAGGCCGAACACCAGAAACCAGGCGGAGAGCTTCAGAGCCTTGCTATTCCGGAGTAGAAATGGGATCATATAACGATGGATTTTATTGTTGGCTTGCCAAGGATGCAACGGGGACATGATGCAGTCTAGGTCATCGTCGATCGAATCACCAAGTCAGCTCACTTTCTGCCTATCAAGTCTACTTGGAGTGCCGACCGCCTGGCTCAGATATATCTCAACAAAATTGTTCGGCTCCATGGCGTACCCGTATCTATAGTCTCCGATCGAGATGGTCGATTTATATCGCGTTTCTGGGGAAGCCTACAGTCAGCAATGGGGACGAAGTTAAAGTTCAGCTCCGCCTACCATCCACAGACCGACGGCCAAACAGAACGTGTCAACCAGATCCTCGAAGACATGCTGCGACTCTACGCCTTGGACTCAAAGACTAGTTGGGACCTTCATCTACCTTTAGCCGAATTTGCTTACAACAATAGTTATCAATCAAGCATTCAAATGGCACCGTATGAGACGTTATACGGGCGGAAGTGTCGATCTCCGATCTGCTGGGATAAAGTTGGTGAACGGCAGATACTTGGCCCCGAGCTCGTGGAGCAGACTGTCCAGAAAGTTCGATTGATTCGAAAAAGATTAAAGGTAGCTCAAAGCCGTCAAAAGAGCTATGTGGATGTTCATCGGAGACCACTAGAGTTCCTAGTAGGCGACCGGGTATTCCTCAAGGTTTCGCCCATGCTAGGAGTCAGCAGGTTAGGAGCGAAGGGAAAGCTAAGCCCGAGATTTGTTGGTCCGTTCGAAATACTAAAGCGGGTTGCCTCATTTGCTTATCAGATTGCCCTACCACCATCCCTATCCGACGTACATGATATATTCCATGTTTCTCAACTTAGGAAATATGTGTACGATCCAAGCCACGTGGTAGACCTGGAATAACTGAACCTTCAGCCCGACTTGACGTATGTTGAACAACCTGTACAAATTTTGGATAGAAAAGAAAAGCTGCTTCGGACCCGTTCGGTCCCTCTAGTGCGCGTGCTTTGGCGGAATCACTCTGTTGAAGAATCTACTTGGGAGCTTGAATCAGAGATGAGGGAAAGGTTCCCCTCATTATTTCCTAGTGGTAGGTTCTATTTCTTAAGTTTCGGGACGAAACTTCCAATTAGTTGGGTAGGATGTGGTGCCCCGTTTCCCCTATTCGGGGAGCGCGACTAAGAAATATAAGACAATATCGTTCGATTGGGATAGATTGAATCAAGAACTCATCCTCGTTATGGATTTGTCTCTTCGGAATCGATTCCCATATTCAGTGGACCGTGCCCCCTGGATCGACTTAGCGACAGAGTCAGGAGGGACCTCTCCGCTGCATTCTTTTGTTGCCTAGTTTTCGCTGTCGCTTGTTGCTTTCGTGCCTTGAGTTGGTTTTCAGATTTGCTTGAGTTTTCTTGAACGGTTTCGATGGATTTCATTGCTTTCGTTCGTAGAACTGCACTTCAATTTCGATAATGGAAAGAGAGAAAGAAGTATTGATCAGCTGTTCGTGGCAATGCAGGTGATCCAGCAGTAGGCGCCGCTCGAACGGACTCCTACATCACTTCTTTCCTTCTTCCTTCCAACTACTAAAGTGAGTGGCTACCAACCCGATTAGCTAGCGCTTCTTGCTAGTCTTCATATCTAAATCTTGTATTCATGCTTTTTCCGATCAAACGATACCAAGTAATAACTAAAAGACTTCAAGATAATAAGGGAATAAACTTGGGTAAAGTTATGCTTGTCAAATAAAACTTGTGAACAGTTACTTACATGCTTGCTCGTTTGGAATGTTCATCATATGCATAAATATAAGTTAGAATGTATATTTCTTCTTAAAATTGTGCTATGTATAAAACTCATCTTCAATACAATAACTCAACAGGAAGACTGTGCAAAAGTAGATCTTGCCCTGTTATTGCCCTGTGCCTGATATTGTCCTGTATTGCCTCAAATGCTGACTTAGTGTACTGCGTTGATCACGGACAACTTGTGCACAAGGTCTTAGTTCCTGCAGACGGTCGTCGGGGTACTGGCACCGATCCGATCCGTACGGAACTAACGATAGTCGCCTGCTTCGGATGGAGTGGCTTGTGGCGCCTCCTGTCCTCTACGCCGTACGTCATTCCGTCCCGAGACTAGCCTGTCCATTATGGCAACGTGCCAGTGATCCCCTCGTATATTTTAACCTGTTGCTACTAACTTGTGTCTTCTTGGCAGGGAAGGCAAGGTAAGTATTATGCAGGTGGTTCAAACGGGCAGGTAAATATCACCGAACGGTGGCGGGTTATTTCAATGATTTTTATATCTATTCCTTGCTGTAAAATAAACTAAGGCAAGATAGAAACCCACAATAAATATGTATGCTTCATTAAAACAACGTGTTGATTGGTATAGTTGGGTTAGCTTGCCTTCACCAGTACGTTTCGATGTTGTCACTACCACGTTCCGAAAACAGGGGTATTTTTGACTTTTTATAATATTTAATATTATTGTAGTTATAATTAAATAATTGCATGATAGTATATTTAATTTAAATAATTATGTGATGTGTAATTAAATATAGTATTATATGCAGTGTTTATTTATTTTTAAGCTAGTAGACTTGACCTAGAAGCCTAGTAGATGAACACCTGTCGGAATTATGGAATTTTTGTATTTAATTATTTAGTTAGAATTTAATTCTTGGAGTTTGTAATTAATTATCGTATTTTATTTAATATTTTTGCGTATTGCCTTTGCTTCGATATTTGGAGCACTATCCTAGCTTTTGCCTCCCAACAAATTTCACAATCTTGCCCTAGACATGCCCGCCTTCCATTCTGCTAATTTTGCAACTCATAATTATGCTCTCTGTGCATCATTTCTAGCCGCACAAAAATTGTCGCGGACGTTATTTAATAAATTCCTATTTTGTATCGTTGTGCGTTCCAATTTAAATTGGAGACAATCTTGACCTATTTTTCATGCGGTCCAAATTAGGGTAATATCCTGTTCTGAGTCTACTTCATTATTGGTATTGATGACCTGACCTGATTTTGGCCCCATGTACTCCTAATTAATTTTAGAACACAACTTGTATTTATTTCTAATTAAATAGAGGATACTATTTTAACCGATTCTGAAAATTCCAATTTAATTCCAGTGCCCTGCAAATTGAGCCCATACCGATCTTACAGCACCCCCTGACCCTACAAAACATCGGACACCGAATCGCCCGCCAAATTTTTGTCATTTCATGCGTCTGTACAAATACCCAAATTTAAGGGGGCTAATTTGCAAATTTGTATTTTTGGTGTCAACACCCATTTGTTTAAACCAATGAGGGAGCCCTATTATAATTTTTACTAAACCTCACCCTTATCCCTACATGAAGAAAGCTCATGTCAAATCTGGACCACTCATTTAATTGAGTGCATCCTCACCCTCCATCAAAACCCTCTCTCCTATATAATGTCATGTCACATCAACCCTAATCCTTAGAAAACCTAGGTTTCTCCACCTCCACACAAGCCCCCATCTCCCTCAACACCAAACCGTAGCCCCTATTCTTCTTCCCTTCTTCTTCTCTTTTCTTTTCTTCTTCTCTTCCTTCTCCTTCTTCCTTTCTCCTTCTTCTTTATTTTTTTTTGAATTCAAAGAGAAGGAAAAGGGGGGGAAACTGGAAGTACTGTTCTGTTCCTGGCCCCCTCTGTACTCTGGCGGACTTCCCAGCCAGTTCGGCCATCTCCCCCCACTGGAACTCCCACTGCTCCCAATCACCACCACCACCTCCATCTTCACCATACATCTCTACCACCTCCATCATCTAACACCCTCTTCCAACCCGACTCCACGACGTCGAACCACCTCCACCACCCTGCACTCCGCCGGACAACTCCCCTCCCCTTCCCGACCTGCTCCGGCGTCCGGCGGCCTGCCACCACCACTCTTCTTCCCGCTGCGAGCTCCCCCTCCGCCTCTGCTCTTCCTCCCCCACCTCTACACTCCGGCCAGGCCAACCCTCCGGTCAGCGAGCCCCCTCACGAGTTCCCTCCGGCGACCGAGCTCCCTCTCCGGCGTGGTCAGCCGCTGCTCCGGCCCCCTGCTGCTCGGCAACCCCCCATCTCCACCACCATCATCTACTGCCGTCATCACCACCATTCTCCCACCGCCGGCTAACTCCTCCCCAGTTCGGCGAGCCCCGGCCATTTTCCGGCCAGCCCAACTCACAGTGAGTTCTTCTTCTTCTCCCTCTTCCTTCTATATATATATATATATATATATATATATATATATATATATATATATATATATATATACATACACATATACGTAGGAGTATAAATTAGTATATGTATATGTATATTGTTTAAATTAATGTTTAGCACATAATGTATAAGTATTTATTTAAATTAATGTTAATACATGAATATGTATAGTATATAAAGAAAATTGGTAATGTATAATTTAATATATGTACATGTATATTTTTATTTTTAAATTAAATGTTAAACATGTATAAGCGTAGTATATATATATATATTAGTATATGTATGTATTAATGTATATATATATATATATATGTGATATATGAAAATGTTTTCTTAGTATATATATGTATAAACGTATTTTGGTGTATAGTGCGTGTATTTCATTTAATATATATATGTATGTATTCTAGTATAAAAATGTATAATGTTGGTATATGTATATATATTTTGTATATATATATATATACTTAATATATTTTCAAATATGTATAATTAGTATAAATGTATATATATATATATTTTGTACATACATTTAATATATTTTCAATATATATATATATGATTGGTATATAAATACGTGTTCTACTATAGGTATTATTGGTATATGTGTATACATGTATTTTATTTATATATATACTTAGCATATTTTCAATATATTTAATTGGTATATATATATATATATATATATATATATATATATATATATATATATATATATATATATATATATATATATATATATATATATATATATATATATATATATACATTGGGTTATTTTTATAATATCTATTTAATAAAAGTATATATTATTGTATTTTTAATTGGTACATGTGAGTATATATATATAATTAGTCTATGTATGTATTCGTTAACTCGTATGTGTATATATATTTTTGTATAAACCCTTAGCATATTTTTTAATAATATATACATATATATTTTGTATATGTATTTAATTTGATATATATATTGTAAGTACATATGTTAATTAAGATGTGTATATTTATGGATATCCCTACTAGATGACCCTAGTTGACTAGTGCCCTGCCTGGCATGGCCCTGAGGCCAGTGTTTTTGTCTGTGTGTTAGTGTAGCCCTGATACAAGTGATACTGTAATGTGTTTTAGGACTGTTGCTTCATCCAGGAGATACTCTGGAACAGGACATCCATAAATACCAGCTAAGGACTCAAGGCAAGTACATTCTCTGATAATTTCCAATTCCTTGATAATTTCTATAAGTTCAATAATCATGCAATGTTACATCTGAATCCTTGACACTGTGCTACACGGACTAGTATAGCTTGGATCTGCAGTCATGAGATGTTACATTGATTATCGTATTGACATTGTACACGATATGTATATTAGACATCGTACATGATAGATTGGACTTGCTCGTGTATCGTGACGTGTCATGGTTGGATCCACAGTTCTAGTTGGGGGCGGGGAAGTAGTTAGTAAGAAATGTGATCATAACCTCTTATTGTAGTGTAGAACAATGTAAGTGTTAATCATGCTCTTCACCCATGATTAGCCAGGCCCTATAGCTATCGTACATGTTCCCAAGCCGATCACATTTTGAAACTACTATTTCAAACACTTAGAATAGATTTCAGTTTCCTATTTTAAATCATATACTACATCACCCGTATATGATGTTGTTCCTTGTTCTTTTTATTTTTATACATGCACTGACTATATCATATTGCCTATTGCCTGTCTCTTTATATTGCCTGTCTCTCTTTAATTGTCATTGCATTTATTTCACTGTCTTCTCAGTAGCTAGCATCACATGTTTATTGCTTTATAGTCCTTATCAATTTAATGGAACTGTTATTTAAGATTGTACTTTGCTCCTTCCTGACTGGAAACATTTTTCCAGACTATGCCTTAGAGGATCGGTAGCCAACACTTTATGGACCATATGGTGAGTAGCTGCACTTGGGCTTGATAGTTAGTTGTGATTTCGGGAGGTCTAGCCGGAATCACCAATCTTCTAGTTAGTTCTTTTAGTAGACTATTTGGTACCGGATTTGTCTTCGGCATTTTTATTGAGACTTGGATATTGTGAGTTTGATTATTACTTTAGACTTGTGTTGTATTTAATTTTGTTCGATATCTTATCGTGTTGTAATCCTGTGATTGAGTATGTGTTCATTTTATTTGTGTCATCCGTGCCTCCTTATGGAGATTGGATGCTTATGTGAGCTTCGCTAGATAGTATCAAGACCTTGACAGCGTTCTACCGCCGATGCTGCGACGTAGGCTGGACGTACCGCGTACTCGTGCCCCAATTCCGGGTGCGGGTCGTGACACGTTTTTAGTGGTGGCCCATGCAGGTCTGACTTCCCAAGTTGTGCGATGTCGTGGTAGTGTGGCATCTTTGTTACACTACTGCGTGCCTGTGATAGGATCTAGGACATAGGATACTAGGACGAGAGCAAATACTCAATCACAATTCCTTGAGAGATTCCTGGGATGACCCCTGAGAATCTTGTTATAATTTCTAATTTAAAATCATTCCCTTGTTCCGTCCATTCTCACTTGTTGATTGTTGATCAGGTATTAAATTAGGATTTTGGTTCCATTGTAGGGTTTGATTTCATATCAAGATAAATTTGCAAACTGATTTATGGTATTATCTGATGACGCATGTCGATGAGGACAGTGAGGAAGGTAACACTAGGGCTCTTGGACTACTAGATATGGATTTAAATTATAATTTGAAGATTAAAAATGAATTGCATTTTTGAATTTTGAGAAGTTGAGATATTATGTTATTAAAATTTTATTTTTGAGGATTCAGATTCGATTCAATGAACCTAGACAAACTGTAAGGATTTTTGGAAGTGATAAAATTTTCGTTCAGTATTTGAATGTTTGACTTGAGGAAGGTATATGCATTATACTTTAAATTTTTTGAGGAGTTAGTTTCGAGGAATTTATTTGGAGGATAAAATCTTTTAGTGAGAGAGATATATTAGTATATAGTAGATGAGGTGCATGTGTAAGGATCTGTTGACTTGAGCATGATTGAGATCTCACTGCCAACTTACTTGGGTGTCCATCTAGGGTTGTATTAGGGAGAGCAGTACTTAGTATGGTGTGTTGCATTTGATATGCACTTGGGTGATAAGGATAACTAGTATCAGCGATCGCAGTAGGTAAGAAAGCTAGCAGTGAGTATGTTTCTAGTAGAACTATGGTACCTAAGGGGATAGAGGTATCAACCTTGGATGTATCTTTGACCTGTGCAATCACAACTAGGGTTTATTTCCAATTTTTTATCTTGAATGTTGCTTCTTTAGAACTGTATTGTCCTTCCTTGATGATATCGCATTTTTGCCTAAATTGATTCTTTGGGATCTGTCTTCAGGATGTCGCCGCAGACACGGTCTATGAGAGCGGGAACATTAGCTTTAGAGGGGTCTGCCACCTCTCCACCTGAGGGACAGACAGCCGTAGTTCCTCCTACATCTCCGATGCATGTAGGAGTGTCTGCACTTTTTGGGGATCCTCCTCCCCCACCTGTTCAGAGGATAGCCGCAGCTGTGACGGACAACCTTCCACCTCCACCGACTCCGATTCTCGGAGGTTTGCCCATTGACGGGACGCAGATGTTTACCTTGATCCAGGGCATGGTAGATGCCCAAAGAGTGACGGCAGATGCTCAGCGAGTTCAAGCTGAGGCTCAGAGGGTGCAAGCAGAAGCGCACCAGGCACAAACCGAGCTGATGAGAGAAAGCATGGAGAATGCTCATCAGGTGACTCTCTAAGCTTTGGAGAGAGTAGCACAGTACCAGCAGTTTCCTGGCCAGCAGCAGCAGAGATCAGGCACTATAGTGGATTTCAAGAGGATGATGCCTCGAGAGTTTAAAGGCACCGAAGGGATACTCTACACTGACGACTGGCTAGAGGATATAGAAAGGAGCCTGCGATTGACCCAGATTCCGGAGAACTTGCAGATAGAAGCCGCTGGCAGTCAGATGTTCGATATCGCACTCACGTGGTATCGCACGGAGCCGAGAATTACTGCACAAGGACTTACTTGGGAGACCTTCAAGGAACTCTTCAAGGAGAAGTTCTTTCCCGACGTGGCATTGGGAACCTTGGAAAGTCAGTTTTATGACTTGGTTCAAGGAAACATGTCGGTCGACGAGTACGCTACAGAATTCTGTAGATTGAGCCATTTTGCATCGTCTATGATTCGGGACCCAGGAGATCGAGCCCAGAAATTCAGAAAGGGACTGACAAGAGAGATTAGGTCGCGTACTTCTGGTCGTCGTACCGCTACCTTTGAGGCTATCTTGATGGATGCTCAGATTGCAGAAGAGGATCTGGACCTCAGGCCTAAGAGGAGTCACAATACTTTTGGAGATACGAATGGTAGCGCAGGACCGGCCAAGCATCCCCGTATTCAGCACCAACAGCAGTACCAAGTACCATTTCATATTCAGCAACAACCATGGACCTTTCAGCATCCACCGTAGTACCTAGCACCAGTTCCTATACAGCAACATCCATGGGCGTATCAGTATCAACAACAGTACCAAGCACCAGTCCGTGTTCAGCAGAATCAACAACAACCTCCAAGAGAGATACCGCAGACTTGTCATTTCTGTAAGAAGCCAGGTCACCTTTGGGAGAGCTGTAGAACGAGGCTAGGACTTTGTTTGCACTGCGGCGCTGCGGGACATCGAGTAAGGGATTATCTTCTAGCCCCTTATCTTCCCGGCCAGTGCACAGCTTCAGATTATAGAGATCCAGTTAGGCTACCTGTGGAACCGTATAATGCTCAGTACCCGCGAAGGGAACCACCCCAGCAGGGCGGGGCATTTGCGATGACGATCGAGGAGACCGATAATGCAGGTAATGTGTTAGCAGGTTCTGTTCTTTCCTTCCTTCTGTTCCTATCTATTTGATTGATTGACTAATACCTTAGTACCGTAGCTTGTATGCATAATTTTCTTGTTATAATGTAGTTAGTAGTACACCCTGATATAGAGACTGCAATACCATGACAAAAGACACCATGACCGTACATATTCCCTTAGGTTGCATGTTGTATGATTGTAGGAAGATTTTTCTTAGACCATGATTATCGGGGTTTGACCATGACGAAGATTCATGAAGGAGTTATGACTTGACAGGAGAGACAAGATGATTAAAAATTTGAGGATAACCATTGATTTAAATAGAGGGTTAAGAAATTAACATTTCATATTTGGTGGTTTATTAATTCCAGGAAGATTATGACATGCTTAAATTGGTTATTAAATTTGGAAATTTTGGGAGATTTATCAATATATTTATTAAATTGCAAGTTATGAATTTTTAAAATGTTATATTTGGATGTTGTATTTGGAGAATCCTTAAGTATCGCATTGTTGAGTATTTTGAGGAAAGAGGAAATCGAGGAATAAAAAAATTTATTGATGGACTAATCTTTGAATTCGAACTTTTTGGACGAGATTACATTTTATATATGTGCATTGATTTAAAATCAAATTTGAGGAGTGGATATTAAATTCTGAGTATTGAATTATTAACTCAAAACTTTCAAGGAAATTTTTTAAAAAAAATGGACTTTGATTTTATTTCGAGAATTTTTTCGGAATGCAATAATTTCAGATTTTTGAAAATTGTGAAAGGACATTGGGGATTATTACCTGATTTCGTGATTTATGAATTTGAACTTTGAGAGAAAATAGTAATGTGTATGAATAAACGCTACTTTGAGGATTTTGAATTTCGAGGACAAAATTCTTTTAAGGAGGGTAGACTTGTCACTACCACGTTCCAGAAACAGGGGTATTTTTGAATTTTTATAATATTTAATATTATTGTAGTTACAATTAAATAATTGCATGATAGTATATTTAATTTAAATAATTATGTGATGTGTAATTAAATATAGTATTATATGCAGTGTTTATTTATTTTTAAGCTAGTAGACTTGACCTAGAAGCCTAGTAGATGAACACCTGTCGGAATTATGGAATTTTTGTATTTAATTATTTAGTTAGAATTTAATTCTTGGAGTTTGTAATTAATTACCGTATTTTATTTAATATTTTTGCGTATTGCCTTTGCTTCGATATTTGGAGCACTACCCTAGCTTTTGCCTCCCGACAAATTTTACAATCTTGCCCTAGACATGCCCGCCTTCCATTCTGCTATTTTTGCAACTCATAATTATGCTCTCTGTGCATCATTTCTAGCCGCACAAAAATCGTCACAGACGTTATTTAATAAATTTTTATTTTGTATCGTTGTGCGTTCCAATTTAAATTGGAGACAATCTTGACCTATTTTTCGTGCGGCCCAAATTAGGGTAATATCCTATTCTGAGTCTACTTCATTATTGGTATTGATGACCTGACCTGATTTTGGCCCCATGTACTCCTAATTAATTTTAGAACATAACTTGTATTTATTTTTAATTAAATTGAGGATACAATTTTAACCGATTCTGAAAATCCCAATTTAATTCCAGTGCCCTGCAAATTGAGCCCATACCGATCTTACAGCACCCCCTGACCCTACAAAACACCGAACACCGAATCGCCCGCCAAATTTTTGTCATTTCATGCGTCTGTGCAAATACCCAAATTTAAGGGGGCTAATTTGCAAATTTGTATTTTTGGTGTCAACACCCATTTGTTTAAACCAATGAGGGAGCCCTATTATAATTTTTACTAAACCTTACCCTCATCCCCACATGAAGAAACCTTATGTCAAATCTGGACCACTCATTTAATTGAGTGCATCCTCACCCTCCATCAAAACCCTCTCTCCTATATAATGTCATGTCACATCAACCCTAATCCCTAGAAAACCTAGGTTTCCCCACCTCCACACAAGCCCCCATCTCCCTCAACACCAAACCGTAGCCCCTATTCTTCTTCCCTTCTTCTTCTCTTTTCTTTTCTTCTTCTCTTCCTTCTCCTTCTTCCTTTCTCCTTCTTTATTTTTTTTTGAATTCAAAGAGAAGGAAAATGGGGGGAAACTGGAAGTACTGTTCTGTTCCCGGCCCCCTATTCTTCTTCCCTTAATTGGTATATATGTATATATATATATATATATATATGTATATATATATATGTACATTGGGTTATTTTTATAATATCTATTTAATAAAAAGTATATATTATTGTATTTTTAATTGGTACATGTGAGTATATATATATAATTAGTCTATGTATGTATTCGTTAACTCGTATGTGTATATATATTTTTGTATAAACCCTTAGCATATTTTTTAATAATATATACATATATATTTTGTATATGTATTTAATTTGATATATATATTGTAAGTACATATGTTAATTAAGATGTGTATATTTATGGATATCCCTACTAGATGACCCTAGTTGACTAGTGCCCTGCCTGGCATGGCCCTGAGGCCAGTGTTTTTGTCTGTGTGTTAGTGTAGCCCTGATACAAGTGATACTGTAATGTGTTTTAGGACTGTTGCTTCATCCAGGAGATACTCTGGAACAGGACATCCATAAATACCAGCTAAGGACTCAAGGCAAGTACATTCTCTGATAATTTCCAATTCCTTGATAATTTCTATAAGTTCAATAATCATGCAATGTTACATCTGAATCCTTGACACTGTGCTACACGGACTAGTATAGCTTGGATCTGCAGTCAAGAGATGTTACATTGATTATCGTATTGACATTGTACATGACATGTATATTAGACATCGTACATGATAGATTGGACTTGCTCGTGTATCGTGACGTATCATGGTTGGATCCACAGTACTAGTTGGGGGCGGGGAAGTAGTTAGTAAGAAATATGATCATAATCTCTTATTGTAGTGTAGAACAATGTAAGTATTAATCATGCTCTTCACCCATGATTAGCCAGGCCCTATAGCTATCGTACATGTTCCCAAGCCGATCACATTTTGAAACTACTATTTCAAATACTTAGAATAGATTTCAGTTCCCTATTTTAAATCATATACTACATCACTCGTATATGATGCTGTTCCTTGTTCTTTTTATTTTCATACATGCACTGACTATATCATATTGCCTATTGCCTGTCTCTTTATATTTCCTGTCTCTCTTTAATTGCCATTGCATTTATTTCACTGTCTTCTCAGTAGCTAGCATCACATGTTTATTGCTTTATAGTCCTTATCAATTTAATGGAACTGTTATTTGAGATTGTACTTTGCTCCTTCCTGACTGGAAACATTTTTCCAGACTATGCCTTAGAGGATCGGTAGCCAATACTTTATGGACCATATGGTGAGTAGCTGCACTTGGGCTTGATAGTTAGTTATGATTCCGGGAGGTCTAGCCGGAATCACCAATCTTCTAGTTAGTTCTTTTAGTAGACTATTTGGTACCGGATTTGTCTCCGGCATTTTTATTGAGACTTGGATATTGTGAGTTTGATTATTACTTTAGACTTGTGTTGTATTTAATTTTGTTCGATATCTTATCGTGCTGTAATCCTGTGATTGAGTATGTGTTCATTTTATTTGTGTCATCCGTGCCTCCTTATGGAGATTGGATGCTTGTGTGAGCTTGGCTAGATAGTATCAAGACCTTGACAGCGTTCTACCGTCGATGCTGCGGCGTAGGCTGGACGTACCGCGTACTTGTGCCCCAATTCCGGGTGCGGGTCGTGACAGATGTACTGACCCTCGTTGAAACAGGTTTCCCGCGCTAGGAGAACCAAGCGAGGAGCAGGAGACAAACCCCCAATCCAGTCCAGCTGTAGGCACGCCTTGACCGTGCCACCTTTTGAAGCATTTTGAAGAAGAAGTATTTTGAAGATAGAAGCTAGCAGCCAAGCAATCATGTAGCTTCGTGGCAAAGCCGTCGTTCCGACTGGAGGACTTATATTTTGAGTTTTAGTAAAGGATGTAATATACAGGACTGCTATCTCATTTTGTGTCAACACTTTTGTAAGCCCATAGAGGCAATCCTTATGATTCAGTTCAAGGAGTTTGTAATAGATGTTCATATTATCAATAAAAAGAGAGAACTTTTCCATGCTTCAAATCTGTGTTCATTTAATCTGCGTACTCTGAATATGTGCTCGCTATGCGAAAATAAAATACTTAGCCTTGTGCGGTGCGCAACCTAGGCCCGCACGGCGGTCACGCCCGGGGGACGACTATCGATTCCACGGAATCGGGGCGTGACAACACTAACCCTATCCTAATCCTAACTCAAAAAATAAAGAAGATAAATTTTCATAAGTGGATTAAAAATCAAATAAAATTTATTTAGAACTCTAGCCATGTACTGTATTTTTAATGTGGAATGTAATATCTATTTTAACTATATGGATACATATATTTATTTTTGTAATCAATTATATTATTTGTTCCATCTATCTTACCAGATGGCACCCATGACCCGAGCACGTGCACGTCGCTTAAGAGTGGTACCTTCTACTGTTAAGGAGGAAGTAGTACCTCCTACAGTTAAGGAGAAAGTGACTGTTAAGTAGGAAGTGGCACCTCCTACTGTTAAATTAGAAGCGTTTGTTAGGGAGGAAGTGGCAACTCCTACTGTTAAGGAGGAAGTTGTACCTCCTACTGTTGGGCAAGCACCAGCTCAGAGGGGGAGTTTCAGTCACCCAGCATCTATAGCGGAGATTAATCACCTAGACGCTGCTTATGCGAAGTATCTGAGGGACTGGTTCTGCCCCAGCGTATTGGATTTCCTTGAAAGATTGAGAAATTGGATAAGACTTATGTGTGACTGTGATACTTTTATTGTGCTTATTGTGTGACTATGATACTTTTATATTGTGCTTTTTGTGTGACTGTGATACTTTTATTTTGTGCTTATTGTGCGACTGTGATATTTTATATACTTTTTTGATATTTCGTACCCAGAATATTTAACGGAGGTTTGCTCCAGGTCTGTCTATTTTTATGAACTATTATAAGTCTGTGTATTTGTTTTATCATCATATGTTATTATCGGGTATAGCCGGACGATTCAGATTGTTCGGAGGTCGATCCTCTAGACGTAGTGCTCCTCCGGTATAGGCTACTGGTTCCGAATTCTCATCGCAGAGTACTCCAGTGTACCGATCTTTAGTGGCTAGGAAGAAGGCAGTAAAGTGGCGTGGTGGCTCGATTCTGATGATGGAACATTTTCGTCGTTTGGTATATTTTTTTTCAGATATATTATTTTAATACAAGTACGATAAAATAATAGTAGGATAAAATATTTAATTTTAGAACTAAATAATATATTTTTAAAAGGTACAGACACTACCATAAAATGATGAAATAGCGACATTTTTAGCGACGTCAAAATAAAATATCGCTAGTATTAAAGATTTCAGCGACTCCAAAAATAAACGTCGCTGTAAGTCGCTGTTGGCGACATATAGCGATGTTTAGCGAATATAATTCAGTTTTTTAATGAATTGTTGCAATAAGCTTATTTAAGGTCGCTAAACGTCGCTGAACTTTTCAATTTAGTGACGTTTAGCAACCTATTTGGCGACGTTAGTAATTTTTTATTTTTAGCGACGTTTGTAGTGACGTCTATGACGTCGCAAAATATTTTTATTAGTGACGTCATAAGTTGACGTCGCTAAACGTCGCTAAAATTTTAATATAGGTTTCGATTCCCCTCTTCTATCGAAAACTTATCCTAATTTTTTAAGAACTCCCCCTCTTCCTCCCCCTCTCTCCGGCGAAGTGCACCCTCCGACGGTCAAGTGCAGCGGCTCCGGCGTCCCCCTTCTCCTCCTTCTCCTCCTCCTCCTCCTCTAGATAAATCCTAACTCTCTCTCTCTCTCTCTCTCTCTCTCTCAGAGAGTGTAAACCCTAACTCCGGTGGCCTACTCCGGCGTCACAGAGGGTATAAACCCTAACCCTAACCGTAACCCGATCTCTCTCTCTCTCTCTCTCACACAGATTTTACACGATATGACACTAACACAGACACGACACATACACTGACACAGACATGACACAGACTATCACAGAGGGTGTAAACCCTAACCCTAACCCTAACCCGATCTATCTCTCTCTCTCTTTATCTCTCTCTCACAGATGCACACGATATGACACTGATACTGACACGACACACACACAGACACAGACACAGACTATTATAGAGGGTTTACAATGCAGACGAGTCACAAGTTGATCTTAGGGTTATGTGAGATTTTATCTATTTGTCTATGGTGATGAAGTTTGTCATGGATGAAATAATTATGTGATGACAATAATTTGGTACACACCCACACACAATATTTAGCCACTTAGCAGTGCACAATAGTTTATTGCAGGTCCTTGGAATACTAGTAGCAGTACTACCCTGCATTGTGCCAATAAACACAAATGATATCCCTTCACAACACCTAGTACCCTCCAAAATTGTTATATATATATTTATGTAACGTTTGAAGTATAAGTATATACATGTGTATGTATGTATTAGATGGATATGTAATTATGTGGTTGTGCATGTGATGGTTGAAGGAAAAGAAATCAAGTGTTAGTGTAATTGTGGGTGTGTGTTGGTATATATATTTGTGTGGATGTGTTGTAGAGGTTAAAGAGTGGTGGGTTAGACTGATGTATTAGTATATGTGAAGTTGGGGTATCAGTAGCCAGAGTGCAGGCATGCATGTATACAAGTAAGGGGTTAATTATTCAGCTATTGAGGAAGTAGAAAGGGTAAGTTGGTGGCATGTTGGTATTAGAGTTAAGTATTAGTGTAGATAGTGGCATGTTGGTATCAGTTGGAGAAATAGAGTATTAGAAGAGATGTTGGATAAGGTATCAATATAATATTTGGATTAGGTGTTGGAACTAGACATTATCTCGAGGTAGTGTGAAGGTAATTGAGTTGATCTAGGTAAGTGGAGTAATGGTACTAGTTAAAGTATTTGGGTATTTTGATTAGGTATTTCGATAAATATCAACTAGTATTGACTCTAACCTTAAATAGTATCTAGTATAATAAATATCAACTAGTATTGACTCTAATCTTAAATAGTATCTAGTATAATAAATATCAACTAGTATAGTTTCATAGACCAATTTTAGAAATAACCAAAATGTTTAACACAATAATGCAAGTATTTAGAAATGTATTAGTATACACATGGATTTGCAGTCATGAGATGTTATTTATTGTTTCTCGTGTTCTCGCATGGTTGGATTCATTGATTATCTTGCATGGTTTCCATCTATCTACACAATATATAATATTAGACAATATATTTATATTTGTTATCAATTATATTATTTGTTTTCATCTATCTTACCAGATGGCACCCATGTGTAACCCCCAGAGATTTAGCTATTTTAATTTAATATAATATTTAAAATTATTATTTTTATTATTAATTTGGATTAAGTAAACAAAAGTATCCCTTAAAAATATTTTCCGTAACTTTAATTTTTAGGAGCACAACATTAGCCATTATCTCCAAACAAATTTTATATGCATGATCTAGACGAGCCCACCTTAATTTATGATTATCATATCCCACTCAAACATATCTCCTTGTGCTCTATTTTTTAATATAAAATATTTGGGTCAAAAACTTAATTTCTAGCACCTACAGTGTAACCGTTGACCATTCCGATTTAAATTGGAGATCCAATTTCGACCTATTCTTTCGACCTAATGTATGATCATGATCTATACTAGGTCTACGACACACATGATATATGTATCCCACTCTATTGAACCTCTATGTGCTACCTACCCTAAATAGTCATAAATGACCCATTTTCTTGTGAATCGGACCAACCTAGTCAAACTAAACCGCAACGACCCGAACCTGACCCAACTAGAAGTAGTTAGACTTAACCTAGGTTGACTAAGCTAGGTTTGACCATCCATATTAAACATTATTTCAGTTTTGGACAGCCATGGGTTTACTAAATCATTAGGATGGAATGTGAAAGGAAAGGGGTTATAACTTGTGACCTTTCCTTACCCCATTGGTAACTCCAAACCCTTTTCCTCCCCACTAAGATGTCCATAACCCTCCTCTTTTCATCTCCCCCATTAGAACCACCTGAAGAAAACTTCTTCCTAACTCTCTTCCTCATATTTTTTATTCACAAACCATCTCCAAATTCCTTCTCTATCTCCCTCCACACCTTCATCCATCCAACTCTACCCAGGCTGAATCTTAATTCAGTAATACCCCCACCAATCCGGCCCTATCTCCCTCCACAGTAAGTATCTTTCTCTCAAATTTTGTATGCTTCTTCCTCACCCTGTCCTTATCATTTTCTCTTCACAAACCTTCCATCAAAATTCATTCTAAGTTTCTCAAAAATAGCACTCCAACAGAGGTGTCCAGGCTGAATCTGAATTCAGTGTATCCTCTTCTCAGGCCACTCTGCCACCTCCATAGCCTCCAAACCACCACTATAGCACCCAATTATCCTTCTCCTACATCTTCTTAACAAGTTTCATTTATAACTAAGCACCTAAATCATCCTACAACTCCCCCAAACACCCCTTACAAAACGAAGACACCCTACTGAATCCGCCAGCAATAGCACCACTTAAACACCTTGTTGCCACCAATTCCAGCACTAAAACCCCTTCAACAACTACCCTATCTTCATCCTCTATCTCTCTTCTAATCTCTCTAATTCTCAAAGTACTTGAAAAAATGTTTTGAAGCCCCGGACAGTAGCTACGAGACGAAGTGTCCAAATCTGGACAAATTTGTGCAAGCAGTGCACAACCCTCTTTTGCCTTCCCATTTCACTTTGGTAAGAGCTCCAACTCCTCCTACTCAACCCTTCCTACATTTACTTCATATCCCTATTAAATTTTACTAACTTTGTATGATATTATACCAAGAATATTTATTACTTCTCATGTCTAGACTTGAATGATATTTATGCACTTGTTATCCTATTCACTTTGCCATGATCTAAAACCCAAGTAACCACTTGCAAAATATAATTTTTACTCTAATTATCACTAAATTTCAGAATGTATAATTTTTTTAGGGTGTTATATATAAATAAATGCATGGTTGAGAAATGATTAAATATTGTACAACTAGTAGTGCATTTTGCCTAGGTTTTGTGATAGCTAGTTTTATTGTTTATAAACACTATGTTGGAATATAGAAGATGTCGTGCTAATGTTGTTCACTAGTTATAGTAGTGCTTGCACACATGTTTCATGAAAAATACAAGAAAGAAATGAGGTATATGCCATGATCTTATTATAAATTCAGATTTGACTTGTCTATGTATACTTGATATTTTGTAGTAGAACGAGAGTTGTATATAGTTGGATGAACGGATATACTTGAGAAATATAGTATGTGATTGTTTGTGATGACCCTAACTTGACATATTTTTAATGCTCATGTGTATGTTTTAATAGACAAAACTAACCCTAAGTTGGTTAACATAGTTTGACACTTAGTGAATACCAAGGTTGATGATATATTGTATATAAAAATCTAGTATGAGAACACCTAATACCTATATGAACCTTCGTTATAACCATGTTTATGATGCTTGATGATGTTATGTGACTAGTAGATTTGGTGTTTACACACTTTCTTGGTCCTTGACTAGTGAACCTTAGCCAACCTACTTTGTTAGAACCCCAAATTATTTTAGACTCTAAATAATTGATGGCATTGTATAAGTGGTATCCTTGATTAAATTAGACCATAATTGTCTCATGATTAATGACGTAAAGTAGTAGTACTCTTGTGCATGCTTAGTGAACCATGTCATTGTAACTAATTTTATGATGTTATATATTTAGGCTCTTGGGATCGCACGAGCGTGAATTCGAGAGCAGGTTCTTTGTATTATCAACTTGGAGTTCCAGGCAAGTGTACCTTGCCAAATTATATAGTATTGTTATTTATTTTCTTGTTTATTTATATTGTGGTAAATGCTTAACCTAGGACCGTGTGACTTACTTAGCGTCCGATTAATAGTCGGGTGCCAACACTATACGCAGAGTTGGGTAACGTCGCCTAGAGATGGACATTCGTGACCCATTATATTCTCGCACTTATCTTATCAAGTACACTATAACCCAGGACACTTGACACTATTCAAGAGACAGAATTTTCCTGAGATATTTATGGTGATTCTGTGTAGGATGCAGGATTGACATAGACATTATATTTATAGAGATTATAAGACTGGTTGTATTAGATATGATCTCACGTGACATGGACATGAGACGTGTGATTACATTGGGTGGGGAGAGACACACAAGCTACAGGCTGTTCTATATATATCTACTACTATTGTGAGGTTGTAGACTCTCGAGCAGAGCTAGACCCATTACTTGTTATTACTGCTACCGGCTCCCCGACACAGAGCTTGTAGCGGTCTCAGCCTGAGTACTAGTGATGCTCTCACTTGCATATCACATAGCTGGTTACATAGTTTGCCCTATTATTATATTTTCATATACTGCATTTATTTTGGCATACTGTTTCTTGTACCTTGTTACGTCCCTCTGAGGACCTGGTCCCTTGCCAGTTTTGCAGTATAGACCGTTGTGGAGCCTGCCTGGAGTTGCTGATGTGTGTTGCTTTGTCTTGCAGGAATTGGTGCCAGGTACTTATATCTTTCTTCCGGATTCATGGTTATTATTTATATTATTTATTCATCTGCTGATATAGCCTAGTTTTATAGACTCATATTCCTTTCTCGAGTCTATTCGAGCTTATGTATTACTGGCGGCCGACTTTAGCACATGTAGCTCATTCTTGTATATTTTGATCAATGTGGATTGAGGCATAGATATTTATATTTACTTGATTATATAGATAGTGACCATTTTAATACAGCTTATACGTATTCGAGTCGGACCAGAGTCTGATCGAATGCGTAGCTGGCATGTTACGTTATCCTAGTCCTACGTATTTTGGGACTGGGGCATGACATATTTTTGTGGTGGCCCATGCAGGTCTTGATTAAATCGTTTCGGTTACTTTTCAATACCGAGCGAGCCTGTAATTAGGATTAATAGTATTAGTATCTCAATCCACAACTGATTTGAAAATACTTTAGCATTTGATTATCGGCCTTGGACTTCATAATTGTACTCTTTTATTTCCCTCGACATCCTTTATATTGTTTATCATCTCTCCATATTTCAAAGAGATGAATGTTCGTGCATGGTGTTTCCTCCAAAAGCAGATCCTTGTCAAGGCGGAAGAAGACATGCTAGATATAAATTTTTGAAAAGATGGTTACCGTTAATAGGATAGGTAGATAGGTTATTCCTATATGCTAGAGCTAGTATAGATTGTTCACATGAGAATTGAATATAGTATTAGAGGCCTAAAACTAATAAAACCTTACCCTTGCTTAAGGTAGCCATAATTTGAAAGTATTAGAAGTTAGCAAGATGGTTTAGAATACTTTATGGAATACATAGCTATATGCTAGGGATCAAATGTGGCTCATGATGGTGATACAAGAAATTATATTATGACCTTAAGAAATTGGAACCTTACGTAACAGGCCATAGTGGTTAAATCTCTAGTTGTCTTGTGACTTTTGGTATCAAAATTAGATCTTATAACCCCTTAAATTATTGATGACTATAGGTCTGGACTAAATAGATATGTAGATTGCTAGACCTAATGTTTGAGTAATTAGATAACTCAAGTACTAAAGTATAGCTTTCGAAATCAAATTAGATGTATTTGATTAACTGGGTTGTTAGTGTTAATTAAACAAGTGAGTACCACCCATTGACAAGCTAGTATCTGTGATAGAGAAAATAGGTTAAAGGATGAGAGTTTTATGATATAGCCTTAGTTAGATATAGTGAATTGCCTATAATAGATGATAAGCTATAACAAGATGGCAACCATATAGTTTGGATGAAGGGTATACATGGAATGAACAAAGAGAAAATCTCAGGTTCAAGGTGAAGAAGGTAGAATGGTAACAAGAAGAGTCACGAGAAGTACATGATCTTGAGCATTTTAAATTAAGAGAAATATCTAGCAAGGACTAAAGATTTATCACTCGGCAGTTGCCTAGAAGATCTATACTACGAAGTAGAAAGTATTGGGTCATGATTGACAAAGTTTATAATTGAAAACAAGATTAACATACTAAAAAGATACGAAGGTGAGTAGGAAACAAATGATAAGGAAAAGATATTATGGTCGCATAATCCAAAGAGAAGGGATTGTGGTATGGACTTCAGGAATAATAATTTTAGCATTTATGAATTATAATGCTTTTAGAATTTTGAGAATTTAGTGCGAGTAAAAATTGTTGATCAGTCTCGAAGTGATACGAATTTTAAGGAATTAAACACAGGTTCGGAATCACATACTGACTTGTTAGTCATTCTGTAGAGGATTATCACAAGACCCTTAGATTATAGATTTATATATGGTAGAAAAGTGTAAATGGAAGATAGAAGTCTTATATGAATGATAGCTGAATATTGTAAATTTATACATAAACTTATTAGGGTCAGGGATTTAGATTTTTGACTAATAGGGTATGATCTTGCTGGACCTATCCTCAGTAGTAGGTGATGAGAACCTACTTTTAATTTACCATAGCCGATGGAATTTTGGATTTTAGAAATCTTATTCTTTTTATTGTATTGATTATATTTTTATCTAGGGTATTTAGAATGATTGAATAGATATTTATTACATAATTTCTATATATATATTTTTGTACTACGTATTTGAATAGGGGCTTATGTCGTATTTTATTATATGTATTTCTTTTAGGAATCATTGAGTTGAGATTCTAGACTATGTATGACTGACTAACTAGATTAGACTTATTGCTGCTAAGAGCAATTATAAGAAGTTAGGTTAGAGTATTTTATTGGGGATACTATAGGTTGAAGACATTGTACCAAGAAAAGAATAAAAATATAATAGCAGTCTTAGCTGTAGAATAAAGGATTTAGATACAACATAGGTAGTCTTGAATATTTTGTGCTTGTAAGATTTTAGTGCCTAACCCATGCACTCCTTTAAGAGTTAAGATATGGCATTATTTTTCTTGTAAATATTGAAAGATTTGAACTGGGTTTATGTTGCGGCATCCTTGTGAAACCTAGGCCTATAGGTGATAAATTTTTCTAAATGACGATTAGCATGATAACAATAATGAGATAGTACATGGTGGTGAAAATATATTTTGAGGACCAACAGCCTTAGTCGATTAAATTGTATGTATATGGAAGTTTAAGGTTTTTAGAATGGGTATGAGTAAGTACCAAGATATATTTATATATTTAGAGATATTATAAGTCGTGGTTGGAGAGATAGATTTTGAATTTCGAGGACAAAATTTTTCTAAGGTGGATAGAATATAAACCCCCAGAGATTTAGCTATTTTAATTTAATATAATATTTAAAATTATTATTTTTATTATTAATTTGGATTAAGTAAACAAAAGTATCCCTTAAAAATATTTTTCGTAACTTTAATTTTTAGGAGCACAATATTAGCCATTTTCTCCAAACAAATTTTATATGCATGATCTAGACGAGCCCACCTTAATTTATGATTATCATATCCCACTCAAACATATCTCCTTGTGCTCTATTTTTTAATATAAAATATTCGGATCAAAAACTTAATTTCTAGCACCTACAGTGTAACCGTTGACCATTTCGATTTAAATTGGAGATCCAATTTCGACCTATTCTTTCGACCTAATGTATGATCATGATCTATACTAGGTCTAAGACACACATGATATATGTATCCCACTCTATTGAACCTCTATGTGCTACCTACCCTCAATAGTCACAAATGACCAATTTTTTTGTGAATCGGACCAACCTAGTCAAACTAAACCGCAACGACCCGAACCTGACCCAACTAGAAGTAGTTGAACTTAACCTAGGTTGACTAAGATAGGTTTGACCATCCATATTAAACATCATTTCAGTTTTGGACAGCCATGGGTTTACTAAATTATTAGGATGGAATGTGAAAGAAAAGGGGTTATAACTTGTGACCTTTCCTTACCCGGTAACTCCAAACCCTTCCCCTCCCCACTAAGATGTCCATAACCCCCCCTCTCTTCACCTCCCCCATTAGAATCACCTGAATAAAACTTTTTCCTAACTCTCTTCCTCATATTTTCTATTCACAAACCATCTCCAAATTCCTTCTCTATCTCCCTCCACACCTTCATCCATCCAACCCTACCCAGGCTGAATCTTAATTCAGCAATACCCCCACCAATCCGGCCCTATCTCCCTCCATAGTAAGTATATTTCTCTCAAATTTTGTATGCTTCTTTCTCTCCCTGTCCTTATCACTTTCTCTTGACAAACCTTCCATCAAAATTCATTCTAAGTTTCTCAAAAACAGCCCTCCATCAGAGGTGTCCAGGCTGAATCCGAATTCAGTGTATCCTCTTCTCAGGCCACTCTACCACCTCCATAGCCTCCAAACCACCACTACAGCACCCAAATATTCTTCTCCTACATCTCCTTAACAAGTTTTATTTATAACTAAGCACCTAAATCATCCTACAACTCCCCCAACCACCCCTTACAAAACGAAGATACCCTGCTGAATCCGCCAGCAATAGCACCACTTAAACACCTTGTTGCCACCAATTCCAGCACTAAAACCCCTTCAACAACTACCCTATCTTCATCCTCTATCTCTCTCCTAATCTCTCTAATTCTCAAAGTACTTGGAGAAATGTTTTGAAGCCCCGGACAGTAGCTACGAGACGAAGTATCCAAATCTGGACAGATTTGTGCAAGCAGTGCACAACCCTCTTTTGCCTTCCCATTTCACTTTGGTAAGAGCTCCAACTCCTCCTACTCAACCCTTCCTACATGTAATTCATATTCCTATTAAATTTTACTAACTTTGTATGATATTATACCAAGAATATTTATTACTTCTCATGTCTAGACTTGAATGATATTTATGCACTTGTTGTCCTATTCACTTTGCCATGATCTAAAACCCAAGCAACCACTTGCAAAATATAATTTTTACTCTAATTATCACTAAATTTCAGAATGTATAAATTTTTTTAGGGTGTTATATATAAATAAATGCATGGTTGAGATATTATTAAATATTGTGCAACTAGTAGTGCATTTTGCCTAGGTTTTGTGATAGCTAGTTTTATTGTTTATAAACACTATGTTGGAATATAGAAGATGTCGTGCTAAGGTTGTTCACTAGTTATAGTAGTGCTTGCACACATATTTCATGACAAATACAAGAAAGAAATGAGGTATATGCCATGATCTTATTATAAATTCAGATTTGACTTGTCTATGTATACTTGATATTTTGTAGTAGAACGAGAGTTGTATATAGTTGGATGAACGGATATACTTGAGAAAAATAGTATGTGATTGTTTGTGATGACCCTAACTTGACATATTTTTAATGCTCATGTGTATGTTTTAATAGACAAAACTAACCCTAAGTTGGTTAACATAGTTTGACACTTAGTGAATACCAAGGTTGATGATATGTTGTATATAAAAATCTAGTGTAAGAACACCTAATACCTATATGAACCTTCGTTATAACCATGTTTATGAGGCTTGATGATGTTATGTGACTAGTAGACTTGGTGTTTACACACTTTCTTGGTCCTTGACTAGTGAACCTTAGCCAACCTACTTTGTTAGAACCCCAAATTATTTTAGACTCTAAATAATTGATGGCATTGTATAAGTGGTATCCTTGATTAAATTAGACCCTAATTGTCTAATGATTAATGAATAAAGTAGTATTACTCTTGTGCATGCTTAGTGAACCATGTCATTGTAACTAATTTTATGATGTTATATATTTAGGCTCTTGGGATCGCACGAGCGTGAATTCGAGAGCAGGTTCTTTGTATTATCAACTTGGAGTTCCAGGCAAGTGTACCTTGCCAAATTATATAGTATTGTTATTTATTTTCTTGTTTATTTATATTGTGGTACATGCTTAACCTAGGACCGTGTGACTTACTTAGCGTCCGATTAATAGTCGGGTGCCAACACTATACGCAGAGTTGGGTAACGTCGCCTAGAGATGGACATTCGTGACCCATTACATTCTCGCACTTATCTTATCAAGTACACTATAACCCAGGACACTTGACACTATTCAAGAGACAGAATTTTTCTGAGATATTCATGGTGATTCTGTGTAGGATGCAGGATTGACATAGACATTATATTTATAGAGATTATATGACTGGTTGCATTAGATATGATCTCACGTGACATGGACATGAGACGTGTGATTATATTGGGTGGGGAGAGACACACAAGCTACAGGCTGTTCTATATATATCTACTACTATTGTGAAGTTGTAGACTCTCGAGCAGAGCTAGACCCATTACTTGTTATTACTGCTATCGGCTCCCCGACACAGAGCTTGTAGCGGTCTCAGCCTGAGTACTAGTGATGCTCTCACTTGCATATCACATAGCTGGTTACATAGTTTGCCCTATTGTTATATTTTTATATACTGTATTTATTTTGGCATGCTGTTTTTTGTACCTTGTTACGTCCCTCTGAGGACCTGGTCCCTTGCCAGTTTTGCAGCATAGACCGTTGTGGAGCCTGCCTGGAGTTGCTGATGTGTGTTGTTTTGTCTTGCAGGAATTGGTGCCAGGTACTTATATCTTTCTTCCGGATTCATGGTTATTATTTATATTATTTATTCATCTGCTGATATAGCCTAGTTTTATAGACTCATATTCCTTTCTCTTGTCTATTCGAGCTTATGTATTACTGGCGGCCGACTTTAGCACATGTAGCTCATTCTTGTATATTTTGATCAATGTGGATTGAGGTATAGATATTTATATTTACTTGATTATATAGATAGTGACCATTTTAATACAGCTTATACGTATTCGAGTCGGACCAGAGTCTGGTCGAATGCGTAGTTGGCATATTACGTATTCCTAGTCCTACGTATTTTGGGACTGGGGCGTGACACCATGACCCGAGTACGTGCACGTCACTTGAGAGAGACATATCTTACTATTAAGGAGGAAGTGATACCTCCTACTGTTAAGGAGAAAGTGAGTGTTAAGGAGGAAGAAGCACCTCCTACTGTTAAGGAGGAGGTGATACCTCAATGCGTTAAGGAGGAAGTGAATGTTAAGGAGGAAGAGATACCTCCTACTGTTAAATTGGAAGAGGATGTTAAGGAGGAAGTGGTGCCTCCTACTGTTGGGCAGGCACCAGCTCAGAGGGGGAGTTTCAGTCATCGAGCACCTATAGCGGAGATTGATCACCTAGACGTTTTTTATTCGAAGTATCTAAGGGATTAGTATCTGCCCAACGTATTGGATATCCTCGAGATTGAGACTGTGATATTTCACATACTTTTATTGTGGTTATTGTGTGACTGTGATACTTTTATATTGTGCTTTTTGTGTGACTGTGATACTTTTATTTTGTACGTATTGTGTGACTGTGATATTTTATATACTTTTGTGATATTTCGTACGCAGAAAATTCAACGAAGGGTTGCTCCGAGTATGTCTATTTTTATGAACTATTATAAGTCTGTGTATTTTTTATTCATAATAAATGTATGTTAATTTACCGGTGTTAAGTGTTCCACCAAAGGGGTCGGCGAACCCAGAGAATTCAATGGAGGGTTGCTCCGGGTCTATTTATATAAATTGGGAATTCATAAACTGTAGGAAGATTGGTTTGGAAACCATTTTATATTTTTATTTTATTTTTGACTAAAAATTTAGTGACGTTTAGCGTCGTTTAGCGTCATTTAGCGACGTTTAGCGACATTTTTATACATCACGAAATACGTTGCTGAATACGTCGCTAAATATGTCACTGATTTAGCGACGTTTAGCGACACAAAATACGTCGCTAAATTATCGACATTGAGTCGCTAAACGTCATTAATGAGAAAAATAATAGCGACGCGAATACGTCGCTAGAAAATGTTGCTATAGCGACGTTTTGTCACGATTTCCTGTCAGCGACTAGCTTAAATGCGACTTCATTAAAATATCGCTAATTACGTCGTAAATTTATTTTAGCGACATTTTCAGGCGTCGCTACTTTGAATTATTCTGGTAGTGAGGGGGGTGAGGATGCCAACATGGTGATCATTTTCCTGGCCACCCATCGAAAGGGCGGGAATCTTATTGATGAGAGGGCCTCGCAGACCTATGTAAGTATTACTTTACTCTATGTTAATTTTAATATTACTTAGGAAATATGTAAATAAATATCCATGTAGTTAGTAATAAGTACCTTAGAAATATTAGCAATTATCGAGTATCCAAACTTTTCTAGGCTGAGTATCTTAGACTGCGTGAGCGGGCGACTGCTAGTGCACCTACAGCGGGAGAGGTTGGTACTTTCTCGCGGCCCTTTCCAGCTCCGTCGGCGGACGAGTTGTTGGTGACCACGCTGGTAGTCTCCATAGGGGCACTTACTACGGTACATGATCCTATGACACACTTGTTGCGACGCAGTCCTCTAGGGCCTCCACTACAAGTATGCATTCCACACAGCCCTCGCAGGCGTCGGCCCGAGTCCAGAAGACCATTGACCGTCAGATTGCGTCTCTCCATGACGAGTTACTGCGAAGGATGGAGGAGCAACCCCTGTCCCAGCCGTAAGCGGATGATGCGACGCTCATTTCATGATTTGATACACTCGAGCGCAGCATCATAGAGCTCAGGGATATGACAGCTGATCTTAGAGCATCGACAGAGCGTAGCGTGACAAAGCTGAAAGCATCACAGTTGTCCATGGGCGAGAGTCTGACGATGATGCAGGATTCAATGGTTCATAGCAGTATGAGGCTGTTATCTACCATGGATTCATACAACTATCGACTAGCGGCGTTGGAGCAGATACGTCCTCCGGTTGCGCCTTCATCGACACAGACTCCACCGACGCCACTCCTTCTCCATCGACATCGGTGTCGATTTTACGAAAGCGGCATGATTTATTCTTATCCCTGATGCGCGACGGTAGCCAACCTCCTGCAGTTTTGCAGTAGTCCTAGTTAGGATAGTTTACTGTTTATTTCTGTTTTGACCTATGATATTTTGTCATTAATGAATATTCTATATTTTTGAGGCTTTCAGACTTTATTTCTTGCACCCATTTGTGTGGAAATTTATTGTATTCTTCATGACAAGATTTTCTCTTCACTCGGTTTATAATCTGAATGTTTCGTTTTCTTCAAATTTTACTATATTATTCATATTAAATGTATGTTAATTTACCGGTATTGAGTGTTCCACCGAAGGGGTCGACGAACCCAGCGAATTCAACGGAGGGTTGCTCCGGGTCTATTTATATAAATTGTGAATTCATAAACTGTAGAAAAATTGGTATGGAAACCATTTTATTTTCTATTTTTTAATTTTTGCTGAAAATTTATCGACATTTAAAGACGTTTAGCGACGTTTAAATTCGTCGCTAAATTCGTCGCTAAATTATTCGGTAATTATGTTGCTAAATAAGTCGCTAAATACGTCGCTGAATATCGCTAAATTGCTGACATGACAGTATTTGCCAGGTCAATAAAATATCGCTAAATGTGTTGCAAAACACAGCTAAACAAAAAAAATTTAGCGATGTTTAGCGACACAAAATATGTTGCTAATTTATGGACGTTGCATCGCTAAACGTCGCTAATATAAAAAATATTAGCAATGCAAATACGTCGCTAGAAAACATCGCTATAGCGACGTTTACTATAGCGACATTTTGTGGTATTTTTTCAATTAGTGACTAGCTTAAATGCGACTTCATTGAAACGTCGCTAATTACGTCGCTAAATTTTTTTTGCGATATTTTTAGGCCATTTAGCTACGTTTTCAGACGTCGCTAATTTGACTTATTCTGGTAGTGCAAGGAGGTTGACGAGGCTTCAGGCGGCGCTTATATCTTCTTCTTCTTTCTCTTTATGATCGTGGTGGTGGTCTCTTTACATGTGGGAAACACCCACTATTTATAGCCTTAAGAAGGCTTTATGTAGGCGCATACGTGCGCGGATGGCATGCCGGCGCATGTTCTCCTGCAGGCGCATGTTGTGCTAAGGCTGCCATATGACAAATCAAGATCTGGGGTTGCTGATGACCACAATACTCGTGATACGTGTCATGCCCTAATTTCAACGGCTATGATTGTACCTTGGGAATACTACCACTTGGCGCATGGAAATTACTTGAGGGAGTAGTAGCGCGTAGCATTGCTGGCGCATGAAAATACTGGAGACGTAGTGGTTGGCACATGGCTCTGGATCACTTTGGCGCATGGGACTAGTACTTGGCTCTAGATCACTTTGGCGCATGGAAGTTGATCATTGTAGTGCATGGAAGAGATTTTTCATGCTTCTATAATATTAATATTAACATAAACATTAATATTAACAATAAATTTTTTTGAGTAATTAACTTTTTGGGTTAAAATTTGCCATATCAGTTGCCATGTTAGAAGCCATATAATACTATTTAACATGCCACGCCAGCTGTTACATAAGGAGGGATAGTTTGGAGGGACAATTTTGAGGTACGAATAACATTACTCTTTTCCAATATATGAATTCATATATGCCTATTTCGATATGATTAGGTATATAAGGTAATCTTCCTAATATATTAATTTTCTATATATGCCTATTTCTATTAAAAATTAAATTAGGTAATATATGGTGGTATTCCTCTTAATCCCAGTTTTTGGAAAGGGACAAATAATTAACCAAGCATCGTGTACACAAATATCTAATTCCAGTTAAATGAGATTATTGTCAAAAAACTAGTCAAGTATAGAATCCAAAGATTATTCTCTAAATTACATCATCATATAGGTAAATTTATATTATTAATATGTTAGTAACTATTAGGCAATGAAGGGTTTGGACACAATTTTGAATCACTAGAATTAGTATCACGGTAGAGTCATATTTCAAGTTAACAATACAATACTTTCTTATGATTATTTATATTATCTTCCTATTTAAGTACAATATCGTGATTTTCAATCATATACTATTTTACTTTATTTATTTCATTGTTCTAAATTAAGGATTTGTATGTCTTTGATGACTTAGTATTTGTTCACAAGATGAAGGCATGTCAGTGAAGAAGACCTACCTCTATAAAGCATGGTTGAATCTAAAGAGTAGTACACACAGAGGTAGATCATCAGTTTTATTTTGTGTAGTTGTATAGTTTTTTGTGTATATTATCTTTAATATAGAAAATCAAACTTATGATATATAATATTGATGGTTTATATATATATATATATTGATTGAAAAAGATTAAAAATATATTTGAAAAGATAACTGTATTTATTCCAAATTGGATAATAGGACTCACCGCTACTACCCTACAACTCTGGATACAACTCCACTCTCTCTTGATGCCTAATACAAGAAAAGAAACCTCTACAACATGTTTGTCTTACGGTAACTAGACTTATTCAGTTTAGTACCTGGATTCTTGCAACGTGCCCTCTCCTTCATATGATGATTCATCTCATGTTGCATGAGTTGCAACCAATGCTCTCACAACAGCAAAATAATAAATACAGTCATCCAAAATAACCAACTGGGAACAACCCAGAAAAACCCACCTAGCTAACTAAGGGTGCTAACGGCGTCTCCTCGACGGGCTCCTCCTCAATCTTCGGGTCACAACACTCCTCGACGCCCGGCCCATAGAATATCGGGCAAAAATCCTCAGGATCCTCTAGAAAAAATATGTTAAGTCAGGACTGGAGCGAAGTACATTACTCTGAAAGCAACTCCAAATGCATGATAAGGTGTATATGACTAGCAATAGAAAAGTATACAAGATACACAGGTAAATAAATACATGGTGGAACAGATAAAGTAGCTGCAATGTAAAACTGGAGAACAATACAAGTAATAGAGAAGTAATTGCATGTGAGAAAATAGGAATACTAGCTAAGTGCCTTGAGCACAAGTTTGTTATGTGATCGGCTTAGGTTGCACATAAATAATCTACGATAACTCCGTTATGCGTGAGTTGCATAACCGATATACACATAAATACTATTTGGCTTTGATCAGATAACCAACTCCTACTCCCCTCCCCACTAATACTCTTGGATCCAACCACGATACGCTACGTACATGATAAATAACTCGCGCACATGAAGGCGAGAGCATACGAAGCACATGATAGCACATGATGAAATACACGTGATGGAGTACCCGCTGAATATGGTAAGGGGGATAATATCTCATGACGGGATCCAACTAGTACCAGCTCATGAAATAATGTGTCAGAATCAAGTATTACAGTTCTAGAATAGGTGATATAAACGCTATCATAAAATGAAAACGATCAGAGGTAGGTACTCGCCTGACGTCCTGAGCAACTGATGAGGATCGAGATCTGGACTGGCGTCGCAAGAATTTATTACGAAAATCAAGGTTAAACGGGGTTCTAAAGAGTTAAACTGATATAAAATAACTAAAAATAGGCTTCTAGGGTTATTCTAGGTCGAACGGGTCAAACCGGTAAAATTTGGGTCAAAAAGTCAACATGTTGTCCAAAAAGTCAACTTTGGTTCAAAACTAGGTCAAACGTTGACTTTAGCGGTCAACGGGGGTAATTACGGTCAACTCTTGGTCAAACTAGGGTGCTCCTAAAGTTCTAGGTCAAAACTAGCTCATTAAGCTAGTTAACCCTCAAACTCGCCTCATCGAGATACCGGGATACCCTCGGTATTCGATACCTCGACCTAAGCTACGCACCCCGCTTATATCCACTATATATATATATATATATCTACTTATACTAATCTAAGTATCTATCTATCTATTTATCTATCTATACATATATATATAGATCTCTCTCTCTCTTTATTACGCTACTACCTACTGCTGAGGCTACGCCTGTACTGCTACTGCTACCACACTGCGCTGCTACTGCAGTAGCATCCTACCGCTGCTACTGCAGTTGCATCCTACCGCTGCTGCGGCTACATCCTGCTGCTGCATATACTGCTGCAATGCTGCTGCAGCTACGCTTGCTGGCAGCATGCTGCTGCTGCCACTGCAGCGGCCTCGCTGCTCCCATTGCTGGCTGCCACTGCATCTGGCCTGCTGCAGCTGCCTCGCTACTACTCTTGCTGCATTTGCTGCTGCTGCATTTGCCGCATTCTGCTGCTGCTGCTGCGGCTACATGCTGTTGTTGCGCTGCTACTGCAGCAGCTGCTACTGCAGCAGTTGCTGCTGCAGCATGTTGTTGTTGCGCTGTGCAGGCCTTAAGCCACTGCCATTCTGCACATGTTGCTGTGTTCACTGCCTTCCCCCCCCTTGCTACCACTGTTGCTCTTCCATTTAGAACTGCTGTTGCCTTCCCTTCCAATCTGTTGCTGGCCACTGCAGCAGCTACTAGCTGCTGTTGCTCACATCCCCCCTCGACACACCACAGACACACAGACACACAAGGACACACATATATATAAACACCCATATGTATACATATAAACACACACACACTATATATATATATATATATATATATATATATATATACACATACTCAAATACACACAAAAACACACACACACACACACACACACACACACACACATATATATATATATATATATATATATATATATATATATATACACACACACACACACTCATACATATACATATACATATATATATATATATATACACAAACACTCATATATATATAAACACCTATACAAATATATATTTATATATATATATATATATATATATATATATATATATATATATATATATAAACACTCTTAAACACAACATACACAACACCCCACCAACACGCGCACAACCACCCAAACACACATAAATAACTATAAATATATAAAATAAAACTCGAGAACTCTAGCACACACTTCCCGAAGCTAAACCAACGCGCGCACAAGTCCGAAACCTAGAAATCAAGTCGAAATGGCCATTCGGTCATTTCGACGAACACGTGGAGTGCAGTTCGTGAAACCTCGTGAAACGCACACCAAACATACTCGAAATCGGCCCAAAATTTATCCACGGATTCTAATCGATGTCTAGAACCTAGAAAAAATACTAACTCGTCAATTCTAGGTCCGTGGCAAAACGCGCACGCACATAGAACCTACGACGACGAAAACCCCAAAATTGCCCGAAACGCCCAAATCTCTGCGACACGACCTCACGTGTCTGAACGGAGACACGTACTTACCCTTAAGACACCCAAACACGTCTAACCTAGGGCATCACCCAAAATTGGGCCAATCTCGGATTTTACCCAAAATTGACACAAAACATAATGTCAAAGTCTCCAAACACAACCAAACAAGTTCTAACTTCCTCCCACGGGTAGCCTTAAGGTCTAGGAAGGTTTTAAACTATTAATTATACTATATAAGAGTAATTACTAAGAGAAAAGTTAGGGTTTACCTCTTGGGAGTTAGAATTCCAAGGCCAAAGTCTCAAAAACCCTTGAAATCACCACCCTCAAGCCTCCAAGCCAAGCCTCTACACTAAGTCTAGGCTCTACACACCGAGGTTAGGAAAAAGTATAGGGTTAGGGTTTACATAAATGGAAGAATAGAAGAAGAAAGAGAAGAAATGGAGAACTTACTTACTTGAAATGAGAAATTGGAAGAGGAAGGAAGAAGAAAGAGTGGAGAATGGAGAAGAAGAAGAAGAAGAAAATGGAATGGAGAAGAATGGGATGGGGGGGGGGTTCAGTCATGTGCAAGGAATTAGGGTTTGGGGAGGGCCGGCCAAGTATATACAATAGGGTTTACATAATTCAAATGACTAAAATGCCCTCTCCTTTAGTCATGCAACTTGGGTTTAGGTTTAGGGTTCACTAAACATACTCTAACTAATCCAAAACAACTCAACTAACTAAATAAAAATATAATAACTATTCTAAACCCAAAAATGAGTCTGACTAGGGTGTTGGTTGGGTCTGACATGGGTCCACTAGGGTTTGACATGGGTCCAAACTAGCCAAAACCCTAAAACAACCAATAGAAAAATAATACAACAACTAATTAAATATAAATATAATTATTTATGATTAATACACAATTTACGAAATAAAAATAAAAAGAAAAAAAATCCTATTTTCTAGAATTGGGTAGTGACAAGCCTACCCTCCTTAAAATAATTTCGTCCTCGAAATTAAAAAGACGAAAGTAGGACAGGGATGCAAGGAAAAGAAAAAGAACCATATCTCAGGGCTCGAAAAGATAGGGGTATCGCTCGCGCATTTCATACTCCCTCTCCAAGGTCGACTCACCTGGAGAGTGATTCCTCCACGCGACGCGAACTAAAGGAATAGTCTGGTTCGTCAACACATTCTCCCGCCGATCCAGAATCTTCACCGGCTGCTCTGGATAGCTAAGAGTATGACCCACCACGATCTCTGAGTGGTCCAATATGTGACTGGGATCCGCCACGTATCGTCTCAACTGCGACACGTGGAACACATCATGAACTCCCTCTAGCGTAGGCGACAAATCTAGCCTATACTCCACAGCGCCGACCCTGTCAAGGATGCTGAAGGGTCCGACGAAATATGGGCTAAGCTTTCCGCCTCCACCGAAGCGAATAGTGCCCCGCGTCGGAAAAATTCTCAGAAACACCAGATCACTAACCTAGCACAAACAAGGTCTCAGCACTTAATCTAGAACAAGCAATCACAAGCAAACACAAGAACAAAATCTATATTCTAAGCTACCTCGAACTCCAAAGGTCTCCGATGGCTATCGGCCCAATGTCGCTGCATGTCCTGCGCCACCCGAAGTCTATCTCTAATGAGCTTGACCTTCTCCGCCACATCAACCACCATCTTCGGGCCAAGCAAAGCTCTCTCGCCTACATCATCCCATGATAACGGAGCGCGACACCTCCGTCCATACAACGCCTCGAATGGTGACATCTCGATACTGGCTTGGTAACTGTTGTTGTAAGACAACTCTACCAAGTGCAAGTGATCCTCCCAAGAGCCTCTGAAATCCAAAACACAAGTGCGAATCATGTCCTCAAGTGTCTGAATGGTCCTCTCTGACTGACCGTCTGTCTGTGGGTGATATGCAGTACTAAACTTGAGCTGGGTGCCCAAGCTAGCCTGCAGACTCCTCCAGAAATACGAAGTAAAGCGACTGTCCCGATCTGACACTATGCTTACAGGGACTCTATGCAGTCTGACTATCTGGCGCACATACATCTCTGCTAATCTCTCCGTAGACGTACCCACTTTGAATGGTAGAAAGTGGACCGATTTGATCAACCTGTCTAAGATGACCCAAATCACTTCCTTCGTTAAAAATATATTTGAAAAGATAACTGTATTTATTTCAAATTGGATAATAGGACTCACCGCAACTACCCTACAACTCTGGATACAACTCCACTCACTCTTGATGCCTAATACAAGAAAAGAAACCTCTACAACACGTTTTTCTTACGGTAACTAGACTTAATTCAGTTTAGTACCTGGATTCTTGCAACGTGCCCTCTCCTTCATATGATGATTCATCTCACGTTGCATGAGTTGCAACCAATGCTCGTTAACTTTTGTCCATGCATCACCACCCTGTAGTGGGTCCCACTCCAGTTGACTGTAGTTCGACGCATCTCCGTCATCCACATCTGTAGAGCTCTCTACAAGACTATAGCTTGACCATCAGCTTTTGAAGGAAGCTCGGGAACCTCCTCTCGTACTACTTCCCTATTGCATGGGATGGGACCAGGAGGCTGAGGACCAAGACCCCCATAAGTCACCCCCAAGGCCTGTCACTCCCACTCTTAGTGGGGAAGAGTGGGTAGCCAGTACTGGTACTGCTGGGTAGGATTCTTCCGCCTAATCTATATCATACCCAAGGCCTTATTTCCTTTTCTTGGTATCAGAGCATACCTACAAAGGGGGTAAAAAAAGGTTTCGCTTCCTTTTGGCAGTCTCTAATCACATTTTCGACATGTCAAATCTTCATACATCTTTTTCGCAAGACCTCCGAGAGCGCTTCTTGAAAATGCTCACTTGTAGGATTCGGACAATGAATCTTCTTGTGTTTGTAACATCTACAAGCAGAACAAGTTGGCTGAATCTACTAATAAATGATCGATATCTAAAGTCTCTACCCCGTCGAAAGGATCACTGGAATCTCCTTACTTCAACCAGGATGCGAGTGAAAGCCAGCCAAGTAAATTCAGCCGTTGGGACATCCATTCTGATCGGAATAACCACAAAGCTCACCAGCGTATTAAGCAACGACAGACTTCCACAGGATAACAGGAAGTTTGGGATGCTGAATCCAAACAGAAGCAACTGCTAGGAGATCTTGTTCAAGGACTACATCTGGTTTCTGTTGTTAATATTTATAGATATATATATTATTTTTCAGAGATATATATATTATTTTCCAGAAATTGATAAGAGAACAAATAAAGTAAAAAATTGTTACCGGTCTCCGGAGAAGTCGTGCACGAAGCAATGTCCTAAGAGTTGATCCGAGGTCTATGTGCAGACGTTTCTCGGAAGCTCCTAGCGGTAAAATCCCCTGATCCGGGTTCTCTTCGTTGCACATAACTCGGAGAGAGAGAGACCGAACTTAGTTCTGCCCAGAACAAGAATTTAGAGAACAAAATGTGGTTTGATAGAGGAATGAGAGAGAGCTTTCACGTAGGAGGATTTTCTGTTAAAAAAGAAGAAGGAGGAGACCACAATATATAGGCAGTCCTTAGACACAGCCACTGGACATGACAGTAAATGGCTCATAAACAAATCATTAAGGAGCAATTACAAAAGGAAAGAAACGTGGAGGAATTGCTGTCAAATGAGCTGTTACAGAAGCTGTCACAAGTGTTCAATGAATCTGGACATAGAGCCTCAACGTTCAAAATTTGAATGAGTCAAATTCGGTTCAAAAAATAAAGAGGAGCAAAAAGATTTTTTGGATTCCATCCCGAACCTGTAGAGTAAATTGGATCGACATTCGGCGCCGCCCGCAGGTGTGGGCACGTACCCGCACCCGTTAAGCGCGCCGAACCGAACCGAGTCGACCCGGGCCGGGCGGCGGCGCACGCGTGTGGCCCAAGGGGTTCCCCACACAACATCTTTATAAGAGCAATAAAGAAGAACTAATATATACATACAAGGGGGAGTGGTCCAACCGATGTGGGACTAAAGAAAAAAAGGAAGTTGAGCTTTTGCTCAAACACAGCTAACAATCCCTCCCCCCCCCCCCCCCCCCAAATGTCAACTTCCGAAATAGAAGTGACAGAGAAATTAAAAAGAAGAGTTTCTGGGCAGGTATATACTATGCATAGATGAGATGGACTACAGCCTTGAATCTCACTTAGTGACTATTATCTTTGTCTGAAGAAGTGCTTGATGGACTATGCCTTGAGTCAGACTTCTTTTACCAGATTCAGAAAAATAGCACACATAGTACGGTAGAGATTCTGGGTCTAACGGGTGGCGCTTTTGGTTGGCCATGCGCACTAATTCCAAATTCATGAGAGTTGTCTGGGATCGCCCTGTCCCATAGTCGCGGCCTTCACGACCTCTCATATAGGTAAGTCCTTAAGGGTTGGTGATAGGTTTCAACCCCGCATATCAGCTTGGACATATTAAGAGTTTTAAAACTCATCATAACCATATCACTCAAGAACACTGTCACCATAGGGACGGAAAATCATTGTACGCATGTACAGCCACTTGGGCCTTATAGAATGAGATTTTAATCTCGGGTCAGTGTTCCATAAAAGTCACCTAAGTCCAGCTTGTTCCTACCCATTGAACCGGCTTCTTGGGATCTCTAGTCAGACTCGGTTGGGTTGCCACTGCTGGTGACTTTACTTATGGGCTTAACCCCATCCCCCTCGATGATTCTAGGATCAAAGTCCTAGACAGACCCTTCGTCAAGTGGTCTGCAAAGTTCTTTTCTGACTTAATATAGTCAAGAACCACATATTTGCCCAATAGGCTCTTTATAGACTTGAAGCGCAGCTGCAGGTGCATGTTCATTTGAGCATTCACAGAATCATGCTTTGGTAGTTCCATAACAGATTTATTATCACAGTTTATAGAAATTGCAGGAACATGACTAATAGAAACAGGTATATGCATAATAAGATTTCTTAGCCATTCGGCTTCTGTACATGTAGTATCCAGGCTATCATTTCGGAGTCCATTGTACTCCTAGCTATGATAGTTTGTTTACATGAGCCCCCGGAGATTGCAGCTCCTCCTAGAGTAAAAACATATCCAGTAGTGAATTTTATATCATGTGAGTCAGTTATCCAGTTTGTATCTGAATAACCTTCTATGATATCAGGGTATCTAGTATAGTACAGCATATAATCTAGAGTACCCCTAAGATATCTAAATACTCTTTCTAATATTGTCTAACGTAACTGATTTGGGTTACTAGTATATCTACTTAGTCTCCCAATAGCAAATACAATATCAGGTCTGGTCCTGTTTGATATATATATGAGAGAAGTTATCATCTGAGAATATCTGTATTGTTCCATGGGAGAACCCTCATTCTTCTTGAAACACTACTGTCATAAGGAGTAAGGACATATTTCTTATCAAAATACTCAAATTTTTTTAGCATTTTTTCGATAGAGTGTGCTAAGGATAGAGTATAGCCCTCCTTGAATTTGGACAGTTTCATGCCTATAATCAAGTTGGCTTCACCTAGATCTTTCATATCAAACTGGCTGGATAAATAGTCCTTGGTATTAGTTATCAATTCTAGTGATGATCCAAAAATAAGGATATTATCTACATACAAACATAAGATGACACAACTTTCATCTAAAATTTTGGAGTATATATATTTGTCATACTCATTTGGCACGAAACCATATTCTGAGATGACTATGTCAAATTTGTTGTGTCATTGCTTGGGAGCTTGCTTTAGGCCATAAAGAGATTTAACTAATCTGCAAATTTTCTTTTCTTGGCCTTTAGTAATAAAATATTTAGGTTGCTCCATGTAGATTTTTTCCTTTAGGTCTCCATTTAGAAATGATATCTTTACATTCATTTGATGGATTAACATATTATGAATGGGTGCTAAGTCTAGAAGGGTTCTAATAGAGGTGATCCTAGCTATAGGAGAGTATGTATCAAAATAATCTAATCCCTTTTTCTGGGTAAAAGCTTTAGCTACTAATCTAGCCTTGTATTTTTCTATGGTACCATCGGCTCTAAGTTTCTTTTTTGAATATCCACTTACAACCTATGGGTTTACTACCTAAAGGTAGGTCTGCTAGAAATCAAGTATTGTTCTCCATGATGGAGTTATACTCACTGTTAATGGCTTCTTTCCAAAAAGGGGCATCAGGAGAAGATATTGCTTCTTCATAAGTTGAGAGATCACCCTCTATCAAAAAGATGAACAAACCTTTTCCTAAGTTCTTTTCAATTCTTTCTCTTTTACGCCTTCTAGGTTCTATATTTTGTTCGGGTTGTGAACTAGATATTTGAACATGAGAGCTAGTGGACGGAGCAAGAGAGGAGTTGGAGGGAGAGAAAGAAATTATATCTTTGAAAGGATATATATTCTCAAAGTAAACAATATCTCTTGCTTCTATAATAGTGTTGTTAGTGATTTCATTTACTTCAGAGTGAGTAACAAGAAATCTATTGGCATTGTTATCTAGGGCATATCCTATGAATACAGCATCTACAGTCTTAGGTCCAATCTTCCTCTTTTTAGGTTCAGAAATTCCTACTTTAGCCAGACATCCCCAAACTTTGAGATAATAGATCCTAGGAGATCTATCTTTCCATAATTTATAGGGAGTCTTATCATTAGACTTACTAGAAATCTTATTAAGGATATAACAGGCAGATAATAATGCTTCTTTCCACAAATTATCGGGAGCACCTGAGCTGAGGAGCATGGCATTCACCATGTCTAACAGAGTGCGATTCTTCCTTTCAGCAACTCCGTTGGACTGTGGTGAATATGGAACAGTTACCTCATGGATTATTCCGTGTTCTTCACAAAAATTGGTCATATCATTTGATGTATACTCTCCACCATGATCTGATCTAAGAATCTTAATCTTTCTCTCTAACTAGTTCTCAGCTTCAGATTTATAGACCTTAAATCTGTCTAGAACTTCATCTTTGGTTTTGAGAAGATATGTATAACAATACTTTGAATGATCATCTATAAAAGTAACAAAGTATTTTCTACCGCCTCGGGTCAAAACCTTATTTGAGTCACACATATCACTATGAACTAACTCTAGAAGTTCAAAGTTTCTTTCTACAGATTTGAAAGGTAGCCTAGTGTTTTTGGCTTGAACACAGATCTCACACTTGTGTTTATCATCTATTGGAGTCTTAGGAATAAGTTCTAAGTTCATCATCCTTCTTAGGGAACCTAGATTCACATGACCTAATCTACTGTGCCACACATTTGAATATTCTACATTGAAAATAACAAAGGAAGGATCTAAACTTTTATTCACGGTACTCAAAATAAAAAGACCATCTCTTACAAATTTTTTTTCCAATAAAAGAGTCATTCTTAAAAAATACTACATTATTTGCTTCCATAACAATCTTGTATCCTGAAGCTACAAGAAGAGACCCACTAACTAAATTTCTTCTGATAGACGACACATGTAACACATCATGAAGAGTCAGAGTTTTTTCTGATGTCATCTTTAGATCTATTCTTCCTCTTCCTATAATCTGTGCCGCTGAGCCATCTCCTAGAGTTACATCTCTTCCACCTGATTCCTGATAGTTTAAAAAACAGGAGCGATCAAAGAAAACATGAACATTAGCTCTAGAATCCAACCACCAATCGTCAGAGTGATAGGAAATATTGACTAAGGGCTGATAGCTTACAGACCTGAAGGAACTAGAAGAGTCGTTGAGAAGCATGTTTGCTTCTGGTTTGGCTGAACATTTTCCTTTGTAAGAAGTCTGGACAGCTTCCTTCTTCCTATGGAAACAGTTGGTGGCTATATGGTTTGTTTTACCATACACAAAACAAAATTTCTTTTGATCCTGAGTTTGACCGAAGTTTCTTGGTTTATGGTGATGATGGTTTTGGTGGTGAGGCTGAGGATTCTGCTTCTTCTTGAAGAGGTTCCTTTTGGGTTTGTGGTGATGATGAGGCTTGGATTTGCCTTGGGATTCTACTAGATTTACCTTAACTTTAGACTCAGACTTAAGGTTAGACTTTATTCATACTCAAGGTGACCTTACCTTTGCTCAAGTCTATTAAGGAGGAAACTTGTCTATTAAGCAGGCTATTTTATATTCAGTAGAGAAGAAAATGCCTTTGGCTTGAATATGCCTAAGGTATTCTTAAAATTCATGTATTTGGTCATTTATAGGTTTATTATCTACCATAAAGTATCTGTTGAATGAAGAGGAATTAAATCTTTCAATTCCAACATCATCACAGCTATATTCATCTTCCAAGGCATCCCAAAGTTCTTTAGCACTTTTGTATTCAAAGAATATGTCATATAGTGATTCAGACAAAGCGCTTAGAATTCTATGGAAGCAATGGTAGTCTATTTTCTTAAGGGTCTTGGGTCTAGTAGAACCAGAGGACTTGGATACACCTATGTCAGACTCAGTGTCATCAGAGTCATTTGTGATTGGTGTGGAACCATCAATGGCTGAGATCAATCCTAAGGTAGTGAGCCAAAATTTTATTTGATTTTACCATCTCTTAAAGTATGTCCCGTTGAACTTTGTAGGTTTAGTAGTGAAAGTCTCATCCTTGCCAGTCATGATTGCTAATGAAAAAAATCTAAAATTGAAAGATATGTAATTACTCAATAACAATGGCCAATGATCTAGAATAATAGTTCAAGTATTTTTTGCTAATCAATCTTAAAATCTTTAGTCTATCAAGTGTAGATTAACTTGGGTTAGCTGTATGGGCCGGTTCCCAGCTAACGGTGGTCCGAAGACACTTAAATTCCGTGTCGCTTAGGGCTATTTACGCCCGTTTGACAGAAGGCCCTTTAGGCTTGTTCCCAAATTTATCTCTACTTTTAGGACTTAGATTTAAAAGGGAGGTGCAATTACACTATACTATTTAGTTGACCTAATTTATTTAAAGGTATTGAAATTAACAATATACTAATTTATTGATTGAATAAAATAAAATAAAAAATGCTACAGTAATTAAATTACCAAATTGGTATATAGCAAAATTAGACAGTACACAAACTTGGTATGTAGCAAAGTTGGATAATACAAATTGGTATGTTACAAATATTGCTAATAGAAAAATTGATAAGTATGCCAAATTGTTATGTAACAAATTAGAATGGCAGAACTATAACAAAATTGGTATACAAGCAAAATGGTATGCAACAAAATTGGACAATACACAATTTGGTATGTAACAAATACTGCTAATAAGTTAATCGTTTGTTAACAATATTAATCCTTAATCAAAATTAAACAATAAACAGTACCTACAAAATTTAAGTTCAACAATATTAATTTTCTTCTAATTAGTCAAACAATAAACAACCAAACAGGGCCGAGTGGCAGCAGCACGTGCGTGTGGTCCAAGGGATTTCCCACACAACATCTTTAAGATAGCAATGAAGAAGAACTAATATATACATATAAGAGGAGAATGGTCCAACCGATGTGGGACTAAAAAAAAAAAAGTTAAACTTTTGCTCAAACACAACTAACAATTTTGACCTCTTGATCATAACCATCAATCGACTTTAGAATAGCCACGTCCCGTCTTTTATGACTAGGACCAGATCGCATTCATCCTTGAACCACACGAAGAAGTAATTGTTCTCACAGGACAACAATTCCTTCTTTCCCGAAATATGTCACATACGTAGGATGAAGGCCTGAAGATGGGGATAAGATGGCCTCACCCCCAACCACGTAAAGGGCCATGGTCAGCCTCCACATTGGAAAAGCTGCTGCCACCTCCATGGTCGTCACTTCCACAACACGATCTCCCTCCTGTACATTCGAAGGAATGAAGCCTGGGTGGAGACAAGACAATCCCTTTAGGCCTTCGGTTTATATATATCCACCCAATTTTTTGGATTGGCACTAACAAACGTATGTGGTTCCATATTGATACGTACTCAATCCACATGACTGTCAAGTATAAGATGGCAGCAGATCAAGTATCAGAGGGATACCTTCCTTCCCAATCCTTTGCAGTGCAACCATTAGCCATACTTGAGTATCAGAGCCAACCAACTCACCATTCTATTGCTAAATCATCAGGTGATCCAGTCAGCATCCAGCATTGCCACGTGGACCTATTACCTGTACCTGTAACAGAATGTAACATAAACAGAAGGAGTATCAGTACTCTATAAATAAGACAAGTTAGAAGGAAAATATAGGAAATAAATTGTATAGATTTACTTAGCTTCTTTGTTTAGCTTTAGGTCATTAGCTCTGTAGTTCTAGTTTCCTTTCTCCATTGTATTTTTTACCACTCTCAAGAACCCTAAATAAAGATTCCCCTGTTCTTCCCCAAATAACCATTTCTTCTTGAATTGCTATGTGAATTCACCTCAAATTTCTGTAATGGCCTGTCATCTAGATTTGGGATCTATCACATATGTAGACTCTCCAAGGTATTCTGTGATGAGGCTTCCTCATCGTTGCGTCCAACCTCATAGCCCTCTCCCCAACACCCTACGCTCCCTTCCTGATTGCTTTATCCACACCTTTCTGTAGCCTCATCTACTGCAATCTATTGACATAAGAAGCATATGCTCCACACGTGGTGTTGCTCTTCTTAAGTTTTTTTTTCACCCAAAGACGGTTGTCCATCCTGGACTTGCCTCATTGTGCTACTATGGGGAGGCCCCAGACCCATCTCCAATAATCATATCTGCCGATGACCTTCCGGAGAGATCGACGAGGAGACGGCACAAGGCTTCCACCGCTCCCAAGCCTAGCATTAAACCTCTATAAATTAATCATCTTAGGACCAAAAATAAAATATAACAATTTAATGAATATCAAATAATAAATTAATTTATCAATTAATTAATAATTTATCAATGTATTCATTACTTTCTAAATATTTCACATTGTATTTTTATTTCTCATTTAAATTTTTTATGTATTTGTTTAACAAAGTAAAATTCATAAATATACTTATTTTTCCTAAGAAATATATTGTAGATTGTTTAATGGACTAAAAAAAAATTCATTATATGAATATTTAATCAATGAAAACTCTAATTAGTTTTCATTTTACACATTAAGAATTGTATATATTTCTTTAACCAAATAAAGTCATGAATCTGATGTAGTCTAAAAACTAAGGGTTCTTCCAAAAATTCCATACAGGAAAATAAGGAAGAATAAGAGAGAAATAAATGACTGCATTATGTATGTTGCCTTCCAAAGGATTTTTCTTTTTACAATATATTCATAAGCATTTATGTTGTTAAAAAGAGATTGGTTAACTTCTTTAAGAGAGAAGGATATCTCTATTTTGTTATAGTTGTCAAAATCAACTAGTTAGTTACAAACTAATTACAACACTCTTCCTTGAGTGCGCACAACTCAATAAACAATCTGCATCAATCTTCATGAATGATCAACATCAATATTCATGGATCAATGGTTACAGTGTTTAGGGATGATCAACATCAGACTTCAAATAAGATATTAGTGCGAGTTTATGAAGATATACATATGTAGATAAGAGTATCCCAAAACCTAGATTCAGAAACCTAGTGGATACACGTAATCTAAGGGGAAAAAGTGATTCAATTTAGATATATTATAAGGAAGTCAAAATATCTAGAGGTATGGGCAACATATGTGGGTGCTTCGTTAAAACTTTCTTAGCTAGGGTGCCAAAAACCAAGTGGAAAAAAGCCTCTAAGTTAGAAAAATGATTCAATAAGGTCAAATGAGTATTCTTCTAGATATTCTTCTTGATTTCAAGATTATCCAAAACTATAAGCATTGCAATGTAGATGTCATGCCCCAGCCCCGGAGGGCCGAACGTTCTCGCATGGACGTGATGTCGTGCGAGCCTAAGTTGCGCCCGCGTAAAGCAAGCACCGAAATGGCCGATGAAATGCTAAGCCACAGAGTCGCACAGATAATCCCCAAGCAGCAGAAGTTGAATAAACACAAGTATGAAGTAAAACAAAGCTCTTCATTGATATTGAAAACAAAGCTCTTTATTGATATTGAATACAAGTTACAATGGCATTAGGCCGGATATTACAATCGCTTAAGAGCTCTCTCTCTCTCTCTCTCTCAAAATAAAGAAATGTGCCAAGAGGCGTACAACTTTGGGAATGGTATAATAGACGATGTTCTGGTACATTACGTCATGTATATGTGCTGCAGCTCCGGCCGCAACGCTCCAAAGCGCCAGAACGAACTCCTTGCCTTAAACATGCACGTAGGGAACTCCGTACCGAACAAGGTACTCCTACACCCTACAAGCAATCCGGTGGGTATCAGTACATTAAATACACTTATGGGGAGGCTTTTCGCCCACTCAACAAAACCAAACACGTTCATTTAGTTATGGACACCAACTATTTACGTTGTCTTTCTAGTCTTGCCATAGGATCAGTTTCATGGCATGTGATATAAAGTCTAACTCGTGTTACAGATATGAAGTTTCGCATAAGCTATGAGTAATACGACGCGACTTACCAACTTACCATTCGTCCTTCCCGCCCAAAGATGAATCAAGTTAATGAGAAATTATATATAATGAATCGAAAGATCGTATATGAAACTCAGTGTCTTGAACGTGTCTTTGCCTCAGACATATTACGCTGGACTGTATAGTACATCATGCCTTCATTATATATATATATATATATATATATATATATATATATATATATATATATATATATATATATATATATGAAACAACTGAAATAAACGTGTCACCGTTCGGTGACTTTTACCTGCGGACGATGCATCCACCTGCACAAGACTTATTATGTTCTTCCCTGCCCAGAAGATATCGTTAATACGTATTGAGGACTATAGTCTGGGTCAGTGGCACACCATGTAGAGGAGTAGCGAGCCACTCTTCAAGTCCCCATCTGTACCAGTGCTAGGCCATTAACACGACTATCAGTTGTTTCATCTGGGTCGAATCGCTCCAGTGCCCTGGTGACCGTTTGCAGGAACCATAAACCTTGTGCAAAAGTTGTCCAAGTTGCCATGTGACGACTAAAAACTCAGTCATCAGATGAGGCATTTCAAGAAAACATGAATGAAACACAGTGATTCAGTATAATTCCATAGCATAGTTTATCTGTTCAAGTGATCGCATTATACAGTATGTTCTATTCGTTACACAGTTATAGATGGATGTATTCTACAAACGATTGAAACATGATAAAAATACACATTCATGGCGAACAAGTATATGACCGTGCGAAGATATATGAAACGATGGCACAAGAAACACATAACGACAGCATTAGAAACTTTATGGCACATAATGAAAAGCGTAAGAAAATACTATTTATGTTCTATACAATGTGATATAAGTTGGGATTATTCTCTTAGCTAGGTTGGTTCAACTCATTATTAGCAAGCATCAATAGATTGGCCTAGCGACTAGCATGTATCGTCCAAGTTATTAGGTGTGCAGGCTAAGCAAAGACAGATCCATCGGAGGCACCCACCTTAGCGATGAATCGCATCGGCCGAGCGATACTCCGAGCGAGCCTTTGAAAAGCCTAAGTCTGAACTTCTTCTGAAGGTCAAGTCCAAATGCATTTGCATCAAACGAGTCATCTTGCCGAGCGAACCGCTGAAAACTCCAAGTCCAAGTGTCATTGCGCCGTTTGAGTCATCTTGTTGAACTGAGCGGAGTGGGTCGTTACAGTAGAGAGCCTCCACAATCCAATGACATGAATGATCTTCTAGAAAGTTGACTTCGGCATGGACTTTGTGAACATGTCGGTCAAATTTTTATGTGATCGGATCTGCTTGACTTTAATCTTTCGTTGTTGTTGTTGGTGATGCAAGAAGAAAAACTTAGGTATGATGTGTTTGGTATTATCTTCCTTGATGTAGCTCTCTTCATCTGGTTAAAACATGCGACTTTGCCTTCATATATTATCGTCGGTTCATCATTGATAGAAGAGAATCTGCTCGCAGTTTGAATATGCTCAATGACAGATCGTAACCATATGCACTATTGGGTAGCATCATAAAGGATGGTGAGCTTGGCATGATTTGAAGAAGTAGTAACTAGAGTTTGCTTTGTAGACTACCAAGATATTGCAATATTCCAAATGGTAAATACATCCACATTAGGATCTCGCCTTTTGTGGGTCAGATAAATAACCAGCATCAACATAGTCGACAAGATGGACATTATTTCGAGGACCAAGGGGGTTTGATCCATTTCAAGATGCAAAGGGATAGAACAAGCGTATGTCTGTAATAAACCTTAAGGTAAAGGAATATGTCTTTAATTTCATTCCATTAGAGGCTTTTGTTGTAGTGTAAATCTAGCCAAGAGATTAGTCTTATGAATTGAGCTAAGTATAATAATTAACCTATTGTCTTAAATATGAAACTTTCAAGTTTCATTACCTTTTCATTGTCTTTCTTAGAACGGAATGGATCTTGTTTAGCATCTAGAGAATGCACGATTATGGGTGTATTTAAGGGTTTTGCTTTGTCAATATTAAAATAACATAACACCTTATGGGTGTAACAACACAATAAGCACAATGCTTAAGCTGCAAGCCTAACCAGAATCGAGTTTCCCCCATATCCTTCATCTCAAATTTCGACTTCTTGTGCGAGAGAGTTACCATATGCTCTTTAAGAATCCCTAAGGGATTCTTGTCATCGACATAGGCCACTACAAACAAATATGGAATGAGATTATTGAACACGCAAGAGCATACTTCTTCATTAACATATCCCTGATTGATTAAATACTCAGTCGATTATACCACATTTGCACGTATTGTTTCAATCCGTAAAGTGAACACTTCAACTTGATTAAGAGTGTGTTCCAAGGTCTAGAACTATTTGCATTAGTTAGATGAAATCTTTTAGGGAGCTTCATATAATCTCGGTATCTAATTTTCCGTACATATACGTTATAACCACGACCATTAGTTGCATGTTCAAAATTTCGAAAACTACCAATTGCCAAGGTAGCAAAACTTACAAGAGAATATATCTCCTCGTAATAAATCCCAAGGCATTGTTACGTACAAGCCTTTAGATTGTTACAAGGAGATCGGTTAAGATCTTTATGACATGGATCTCTCTATTTTGTCGCTATTGTCACAATCAACTAGTTTGTTACAAACTAACCAACAAAATCTACTTACTTTTCCTGAAAATAGATTTACATTGTTTGATGAACTACATTATTCCATTTTATAACTATTTAACCAAGAAATCAATAATGATAAATGATATGCATAAATCAACTCGATACCAAACTGATGAATTTTAAGATAATAGTTCTAGTATTGGAGTCCATTTCGTGAAACAGTGATGACATCGAATAATTATTCCAGTATCAAAAAATCACACCAAAACTTATAATATTAATGTTAAGAAAAAATAGAGATGGAATTCAAGATAACATCAATTTTAAAAAGAAACAAAATCATTTATTAAAAATAACTTAGTCTAAAAGTAGTATTGTATATAAAAGAAATAGTAATTTATATATTACATGGAACCATATGAATATTTTTTATAATATATTATCTATGATTTTAGCATATTATTAATTTTGCATGTTATCCCCAAGTCAGAACCAACAAAAAATATTATTAAACCAAGATTTTTAATTTCTTACGAGGTTCTACTGTACCTCAATTGTGCTACATATTTTTTGGGTACATGTACATAGCTTTTGATATACACTTTCCAAATTCCTCCACAATTGTCATATCCCACTGTATGTGCCCCCGTATATATACATTATTTTGGACAGTTTAAATACCATCATCATCATTGGAATGACTTATGTTTTGATATCTACCTGGCTTCTGTTTCAATTGTATAGTAAGAATTATGTTAGTGTTAGTTAGTTAGTATGCTAGCTTAATTAAGTGTTAGTGTTAATTAGTGTTAGTTATGAACTTAATTAGAATTAATTAGCATGGATAGAATATTTCCTCTATTATGATTAGATACCCTCTCATGACTAACTAGATTTCTCCCTAACCAAATAGATTCCATTCATGACAATTCTAAAAGCCAATTATAGACTGGAGAAGGACATAGGACATTGCATCAACCCCAAATTAGCCCAAGGGTGGCCGGCCCTATTAGGGGGTTTAATCCTTCATTTGTTCATCATATTATCCCCCATTCTTCCCCAAATATTCTTCTTCTCCATGTCATTCCACTTCCATACCAAATTTCACTCTAAACCAATTTAAACCTACCCATTCTCATCCTCATGGAGGCCTAGAGCATTGGAGCCGAGGAGGACCCTTGGAGAGGAGTTAGCTAGGAGGATCGTATCTATTTCACCCTCTTCGTGTCCAGTTTGGAGGAGTTCATTAGAATCTAACTCCCAATAAGTAAAAATTCATATTTCCTATCAGTTTCTATATTATAATATTAATTTGAACCTCTAGGAACCTACCCATAGGGATACCCAACACCAAAGGTGGAGAATTATGTGGTAGAGTGTCTATTTATAGTTGTTACATAGGTTTTTTTTAGGCTATTTGGTGGAAGTACAAATTTGTGTCCACCAAATATTTGTGTGATGTTCCAATGTGTAATTGGAAACCTATTGTGGTGTGTAATTGCGTCCTTGTGTCCACAATACTTAGTGTCTGTATCATGATACGCCATGATACGTGTAGATGGATTTGGTAATTTTTATGTGTTGGTGTCCCATTGGGTCAATTCCTCTTTATTTGCTTAGAATAGCTTATTCTAACTATATTCATGTTATATTCTATGTATAATTTGTGTTCTATATGGTTTGGTGGTGTATCATGGTGTTGGAGAGGTGTATCACATGAGTATCATAGTATGATACTTGTGTTTACCATGTTGTACATTAAGTGTTTGATAATTGGTTGTGTTGGTGCATTGGGTTGTGTTGAATGTTGGGAGGGAGAGGGTTGTGTTAGAATTAGTGTTGTGTGTCTTAATATCTAGTGTGGTGTGTGACTGTGAGCAGTAGAAGGGTGGTGAAAGGAGTGTGTGTGTGTGCAATACAAAGTGCACTGCCTGACTGAGTGATTGAGGAGTTGGGGGTCTGTACAGATTCAGGTCTGCGACAGAGTGTATGCTGCATGCACTCAGGAAGCAGCTAGTTGCAGTGTGAATTTGGGGGGGGGGGTTGTGCAGGTGCTGAGGGCAGCTGTAGTTGATGTGGAGTGATGCACAAGCATGTGCAGGTCTTGGAGGAAGGTATTGGGGATCTGCAGGCAGTAGCTTTGATTCCAGGCAGTGTGAGACCTGGACAGCAAGCAGATTGCTACAAGTGTAAGGCTGTGCTGAACCGAGCACTTGGTGATGCAGTGAAGGGGTTAGGCACTGCTGTGTAGTGGCCATGTGAGGGTTGCACTGCTGTGTAGTGCAGTGTGTAGGGGTGACTGCACAGTGAGTAGATGGGTTGTGCACTGAAGGATAGTGCATTGAGGTATCTAGATTGGTGTGAGGGTGGGTTGGTTGTTGAGTGTCAGAAGGTGGGTATTAGTGATACTTGAGTAAAGATTAGTATCGGGTTGGTATCTTGGATATATTGGTATTGGTATCAAGACACCAAGTATCAAGGTAACTAGATACCAAGATACAGGATAAGTGTTTAGGATACGAGCTAGGTATGGATATTAAACTAAGGTATTATAAAATACTAGGTTTGAGGTCAAGGTAATATTAAGTTAAGGGCTAGGCTACTAGGTAATAGGTAAATTGGTTGAGATATGGAGTATGAAACTGGTGTGTAGGGTGTTCGCTATGACGGTCGAGGAGACCGAGCCTATCGAAGATGTGATTGCAGGTTCTGTTCTTCTTGATTTCATTTTAGCTTTAGTATTATTTGATTTTGGTGCTACTCATAGTTTTGTATCTGTATCTTTTGTGCTCAAGCATCATCTAGTAGCAGAACTTTTAGGTAGGACTTGCAAGATTACGAGTGTAGGAGGTATTATCCTAGTAAGTGATGTTTGCAAGGGGCGAAGAATTTCCTTGGGAGGCCGAAATTTGAGTGTGTGCTTACTCGTAATACCACTTCCGAGTTACGACATTGTACTTGGGATGGATTGGTTGAGTATGCACATTGCTAGTATATATTACCGTGGAGGTAGAGTGTTGTTTTGTCCTCCAGGAGAGCCAGAGTTTGAGTTGGCTAGCAGCTGAGCGGGGTGGTGGTATCATTTGTGGTGCTATGGTTGAGTTATTGCATCCTCTTATAGCAGAGTTTTTGGATGTGTTACCGGAGAAGTTGTCGGGGTTACCGCCAGATAGATGTTGAATTCTTTATAAATTTGGTGCCAGGAGCAGAGCTAGTGTCAAAGCATCTCTACAGGATTAATAGCAGTAAATTGGCAAAGCTGAAGAAGCAGGTGGATGAGTTACAGGACAAGGGATTCATTAGATCTAGTTCATCATCTTGGGGAGCTCCGGTGTTGTTTGTACCGAAGAATGATGGGTCGGTATGGATGTGCATCAATTACAGGACTTTGAATAACCTCACTATCAAGAACAAATACCCGCTGCCGAGGATTGATGATCTTTTCGATCAGTTGAGCACGTGAAGGTATTTTCCAAGATAGACTTGAGGTCAGGCTACCATCAGGTAAATGTGAAGAAGGAAGACATCCCGAAAGACTGTTTTCCGGACTCATCATGGCCGGTACGAGTTTATGGTTATATCGTTTGGGTTGACTAATGTCCCGGCGGTATTCATGAACTTGATGAACAAGGTGTTCCACCATTACATTGACAAATTTGTGGTGGCGTTCATTGATGATATTCTCATATACTCGAAGACGCCAGAGGGGCACGAGGAGCACATGAGGATTGTATTGGATACTCTCAGGAAGGAGTAGTTGTATGGGAAGCTCTCGAAGTGCAAGTTTTTCTTGAACGATGGAGTTTCTTGGGCATGTTGTGACGGGAGATGGGATTTCAGTTGACCCGAAGAAGATTGCAGCAGTGGAGTCTTGGGCTACACCGAGTTCAGTGGCAGAGATCAGGAGTTTCTTAGGTTTGACAGGCTATTATAGTAAGTTTGTGAAGGACTTCTCCAGGATTGTAGAGCCGATGACCAGACTCACCAGGAAGGATGTGGAGTTTGTATAGACAGAAGATTGCCAGACTGCCTTTGATGAGTTGAAGAAGAGGTTGACTACAACTCCTGTATTGGCGTTACAATCAGGTTCATATGGATTTACTATCTACAATGATACTTCGGGTAAGGGTCTGGGTTGTGTTCTGGAGCAGAATAAGAAGGTAGCGGCGTATGCTTCCAGGCAGTTACGGTCACATGAGAAGAACTACCATACTCATGATTTGGAGTTGGCAGCAGTTATTTTTACTTTGAAGTTATGAAAACACTATTTGTACGATGAGCATATGGAGATCTGAGCGTGTGGAGTTCTTCACTGACCACAAGAGCTTGAAGTATATTTTCACGCAGAAGGAGCTGAATATGAGGCAGCGTCGGTGGCTGGAACTGATTAAGGACTTTGATATATCCTTGCAGTATCATCCAGGGAAGACCAACGTAGTTGACGATGCCTTGAGCAGGTATCTGGTAGCTATGTATCTAACGACAGACAGACATTTGTTAGCAGATCTGGAGAGTTTGGACATCAAGGTGGTAGTTCCTAGGATTGAGATGCAGATGTGGGGCTTATAGATTTAGTCAGAGTTGATGAATATGATCAAGGCGACACAGTATCATGATGAAACTCTAAGGAGCATCAGAGCTCAGGTGCAGGCGGGATTGTTGGATGATTTCACCATTACAGAGAATGGTTTTTTGAGGCACGGTGCTAGATTGTGTGTGCCGAATGGGGATCTACAAGTGGGAGGTTTTGCAGGAAGTGCATCGTTCTCAGTATTCTATACAGCTCGTAGTCCTTAGGTAAGAAGAATGTTATTCGGCGTTGGCTATATACTTGACCACTCTCAATCGTTAGTCCTTACTGAGCTGCGATAGAAACTTACTATAGATTGGGAGCCCCCACTGGTCTACTTTCTATAGGACCGTTAGCTCCCACTGGGTTGCGGTTATTCCGATTTATTTATAGTCACGACTCATAGCTTTATTCTCTAATGACATGTCACATCTTAGATTCTCTTTTCTATATTCTTGTACTGTCTCTTCTGCATGCTATTTACTATATTGTAGGCTTGTATCTTTTGTATCTTGCTATGTCCCCTGAGGACCTGGACCCATATCCATGTATGGACGAGGATTACCCACAAGTTTATGGACCAGGATCGGTGTAGCTGCAATACCTTCTGACAAGATCACTCTACCTGAGTTTGTGTAAGCGAGGCTCACCATGTAATTTTTTCTTTTATGCTCTCTCTCATTCATGTTCGAATATTTTCATCTAGTTATGTCTATTCGCCTACTGGTAGTGGATTTGTCTCTACCAGGCGATAGTTGAATTCAAGATAGACTTGAACTTTCAATTTTAATATTATCTTTATTTCTAGTTTATATTTGTTGTCGTGGATGAGATATATATTGACTTGTTTTGTATTAGATTTTTTGGAGTAGATTCCTATTTAGACAGCATAAGCACGAATTGTGGGAATTACATACATTGGTTTATCTTTCGATTTGTACCAGCTGGCCAAGTCATGTGGCTAGTCCCTTATGTTTTGGGACTAGGCCGTAACAAATTTTATACGAGGGGAGTCCCTTTGGGCTCAATGGATGCAAAACCGGTACTTGAAAGGGGAGAATTTAAGGATGTACTGACTGAACAACCACCACTCGGTTACGTTCAAGACTATCCTTCGGTCCAGGCGTCAAGTGCAACAGTGTATTAGTCGTGTTATTCACGATCCTTTTTAACATTCTTTATTGTCCAACCCTTAGAAGCCAGAAACTCCTAGACGGTCAACGAATCTCAGTAAGAAACTTCGATTCGGCGTTTCTTACTTGGGAGCTCGTTTGGAGCTCGTTTTCCCGATGACGGGAGCTTCGTTTCTCCGGAGACGGAAGCTCGTTTCCCCGACGACATGATCGCTTCCCATAATATGACCTTAATTTTAGAAGGTGACATAAATTTTGTGAGAGAAATTGGAATATTTTCAATACACATTTATCAATGTACCAAGAAACTAAAAATTTCTTACTTTGATGTCCTAAAAAATTAACATGCGAAAGTTCTCTCTGTAACTTTGAACTAAACTTTATAAATTCTAATAAATTTTAAGATATTTATAAGTTTTGGTAACAATAATTAATAAACATTAAAAAAAATTTAGCGTACGCTCCCATCACGTTCCCAAATTTAGAATCTTCTAAGTAGTCGCGCTTCTCCGCCCCCGCTCCTGCTTCTGACTTCTAAGGTCCAACCCATATTTGTTTCTGCCTAGCCTAGATCTACCTGCGTTGATAATGTGTGTACGTTAATTGTTCATCCTAATGAGTAATGAGGATCACCCTCTAACATCCTAACAGGTGCATCTTTTACTCTCCAGCAAACCATCTCAAACACCATCTTAATGAGGATCATATTACTCATCGTCTCATCCTAAGTCCTAACAGGTGCATCTATTGTTCTCTTTTAAAACATAAATGATTTCTCTTAATATTATCGTTAACAGGAGGCATCTCCAATATCCTACATGTGCACCAACCTCTTATTTTATCTTTGATTGCCTTTCGACTTTTAGCATTATGATTTCAGTTGGAATCATCTTGTGTTGACATGCTGCTTCTTAATTTCCTAACATTGTGACCTGGAAGCAAAATAAGCATGGCTGGTCTAGTGGCAGGGTTATAGAATTTCTGACTTGCATATCTTGATGATCTTATATCAGGGTTAGAGAGTTTTATTGTCAATTCAAGGATGCTATATAGTCACAAAGTACTGCAAAATTTCTGCTGCTTTTTAAGCATCCTGCTTTAGTTTATGAATAACAACCTCCTTAGTCATTCCAGGTTGATCCTAAATAACAAAGAATCAGTCCTATGTAACTTTTTTCCTTCTATCAACGATATTATAGCCATATTTTTGCTAAAGCATTATGTGCTTTAGTTTAAGATAATAAAATTTAGCAATTCTTGTCCTTTTCTCGTCCAGGTGTTTACAACCTCTGTTCACTCCAACTGTGTTGACTGCAATAGATGGCTAAGTGATTTCATCTTATCAAAGGTGAATTGTGCTTGTAATTTCATGTAAAAAATTTGCTTGAAATATATTGTTGCTAATATGCTAGTATTTGAGTACTGTAGAGCGTTGACAATGAAATTGTCCTGTACGGGAAACAAAAACAAAGGAACAGAGTCTTGGGGAGGTGTGATTTCTGAAATTTTTATTTGGTTATCCAATTTTTTTGGTGGCAATTCCGTGACTTGCTATCTAGACCTATTATTTATTATATGTATGTTGCTATTTACAAAACTATGGTTGTGGTCGAATGCTAGCTCTGGAGGTCTCTGTCATTCAGCAAATTGGTATTATGTTTACTGTCTAACAGCTTCATTTCAAATTTTCTCAGGGATCAATGAATATCCTGCAGAAATATCCTATGCCTGAATGTGATGTATGGTTCATCAAGTTTTCTTGTGATTTTCATTACCATGCAGTTGCGATTGGTAGAGTACTATCCTATAAGCAAGGTAGTCAAAGGCGCAAGGCGCACTCGAGGCGCAAAGGGTCCAAATCGTCCGAGGCGCAAGGCGTACTTAAGGCGCGCGTCCGAGCGACGCGAGGCACAAAATTATATATATATATATATATATATATATATATATATATATATATTCACATCGGATTTCTACATTGATAAACATGTGTGCTTCAAATTCCACCATGTCTAGGTTGCAATCACTTTGAATTGAGTGAGTGAGAGAGAAAACAAAAAAAAGTACATAAGTTCAAAAAACAGTCTAAAAACAGTACAACAGTTCAAAAAACAGTCTAAACATGTTATTTTTTTCACAAGATTTTCGAGACGCGCCTTAACTATTCCAAGGCGCTCGGAAAATGCGCACATAGGCGCGCCTTATGTACGCCTTAAGAATTGCGTCCCTCCTGGAGTGTCCTGAGGCGCTGTCCCTGCGCCTAGGAGCAAGGTACGCCTTAGGCGCGCCTTTGACTATACACCTCTCAATATATTTTCATTTTCTATGCATACAATCTATGGCATATTTTCTTTTGAAAAAGAGATTTTTTGTATAATGAGAACAGTTCTGGAATGACCATAAACTTCCAAGATTTTTGTAGCAAAATTTGAAGTTATTATATTTTTGGTCTCTCGTATTAGTTTATTATCACATGGGGAAACTTTTATGTTTATTATTTTGCGCAAAAGAGCTATGTTAGATGCAAAGAACGGCACTTTTGTGCCTTTTTTAACTAGGAGTTGGTTGTATCCTAGTTCCATTTTTTATTCTTTGAGCTTTTTTTTCCTATTGTCCGAAGTTTGTCATATTATAATGTTCAATCCACACATACTGGACTCATGTACAAAAACTCGAAGAAGATCGAGAGGGATGTTGCCTCTCCGACTTGTGTTTTTGTCAACAACACCGTCTGCCATTACTCACCACTCTCTAGTTAGGAGACTGTTTGGGAGAGAATGATGTCGTGAAGATCTAATGCTTGATTTTTACTGATTATTCCCAATACCTCTCTTTTTTCTTCTTCTTCTTCTTCTTCTTCTATCTCTGATCCTTTAATGTTCAGGGTACACGACCCCGAAAGGGTCTAAGGTGTTTGCTTCGTTACGAGCTGTCCATCTCGATTCCAAGAACTTCAAGGATGCTCACCCCTTTAATCCCTGAAGAAGGCAGGTAATTAATTCCCTGCTTGATCCTAGCTACTACTTCAAACGTAGTAGCCATTTATTTTCCCAGACAACATCATTGTCTGTCCTGTTTATGCTTCAGTGCAAATATCACCGTAGCTAGCTTCAGATCGTTCGTCGGATAGTTCTTCTCATGAACTCTCAGCTGTCTCGATACATAGGCTATCACCTTGCCGTGTTGCATCAGTACACATCCTAATCCGCTTCCAGATGCATCACTATACACTGCAAATCCTCCCGATCCTGAAGGAAGTGTCAAAATCGGTGCTGATGTCAGACGCTTCTTTAGCTCATCGAAAGCCGTATGACACTCTTCGGTCCAGATAAACTCCTCGCCTTTACGCGTCAGTCGCGTCATAGGCGCAGCAATCCTCGAGAAATTTTCTACGAACCTCCGATAATATCTGGCAAGTTCGAGAAAACTCCTAATCTCTGTAACTGATGTAGGGGTAGGCCACGTCTCTACTGCAGCGATCTTCTCAGGGTCAACTGATAGTCCATCTCCGGTGATTATGTGTCCCAGGAATGGTACTCTATCCAAGCAGAACTCACATTTGCTGAGCTTGGCATACAGCCTTTCCTGCCTCAGCATCTCCAACACGATCCTGAGATGTCTCTCGTGCTCCTCCTGGCTCTTGGAATATACCAAGATGTCATCAATAAATACCACCATGGACTTATCTAAGTACTGGTGGAAAATATTGTTCATCAGACTCATAAATATTGCTGGCTCGTTGGTTAAACCAAACGGCATGACTAGAAACTCATAGTGCCCATACTTCATCCGAAAAGCCGTCTTCGGAATGTCCTCTCTCCGTACCTTGATCTGATGATAGCCGGATCTGAGCTCGATCTTCGAGAATACACATGCACCACTAAGCTGATCAAATAAATCATCGATGCGTGGCAGTGGGTACTTGTTCTTTATCGTTACAACATTTAGCGCCATGTAATCGATACACAAACGTACCGTCCCGTCCTTCTTCGACACAAATAAGATGGGTGCTCCCCATGGAGAAACACTAGCCCAAATGAAACCCTTGTCTAAAAGATCATCTACTGGAATCTTCAACTTAACCAATTCCTTCGGTGCTAGTCTGTAGTCGAGAAAAATAATTGGCTCGGCTCTGGGAGTCAACTCTATAGAAAACTCTATCTCTCTATCAGGTGGCAGGCATGGAAAATCCTCTAGAAATACATCCTCAAACTCTGATATAAAGTGAGGGTACACTGGTTCACCTTCTGCAATGTGTGCCTCTAAGGTAGATTGGACACCACGCTCTCGGGCTCCTCGAAGAAACTCAAACTCAGGGTGATTTAGTGTTCTAAAATAATGTAACCACGACGGCAATCTAGCGTTGCGTGGTATTGGCTCAACCAATCCATGCCTAGGACAATGTCATAGTCTAGACTTAACCTCATAATAAATTCTCCCGTTCTATTTACCACCAATACTCCAAAAGAAATTCTCCCTCCCTAATGTATAATTACTCTTTTTCTCATTTTTTTTACAATTGTATTCCTCAAATTTCTTCTTTCCGTTATTTATCTCTTCAAATCACATAGTACAATTATAAAATAGTATCTCCCAAGCACCTACTAGAATTTCTGGTATCGCATCATCATCTTCCAGGTGAGAGCCTAAATTTCCATATCCTTTAGTTCATAATATCGATCCTGGTATCACCATGTTGGGCTACAACTACTTCCTAGCATCTAGCTATGTATTTCCATCAATCATTCTAGAGGGTTAGGATCAACCATCCTTCTAGCTTCCAAGACTTCCCAAATCAATGCTATCTTAAGTACGGGTAGGGTTTTATCAGTTCTAGGAACGTACTCCTAGGTCCAATTCTCTTGCTAACATTCTACACTAGTTCTGGAATCTAAAAAGAACCTATTAACCTACCCTACTGAGGGTAACAATCTTCTCAGAGAATATTTAACAAATCATGTCTTCTGTCGTCTGAACAACGATCTTCTTCTGGAGGGAACCGTCAGGCACAAGCATTCGTTCTTCCGAAATGAAAGAAGATGAAAAACAAGGATAACAATATTGATATAAAATGAACGAATACAATTTGGAAGTCCAAGGGCGATAATCAATTACAAAGGAAGTTTTTTTAAATCAATTCTGGATTGAGATCCTATTCAATAACAAATCCTAAATTGCAGGCTCGTTTGGTACAATAACGTAACCAAAACAATATGCTCTTAGACCTGCATGGGCCACCACAAAAATATGTCATGTCCCAGTCCCAAAATACGTAGGACCAGGAGCACGCGACACGCTAGCTACGCATTCGACCAGACTCTGGTACGACTTGAATACGTATAAGCTGTAAACTACTGATAACTATCTAAATAATCTAGTAAATATAAATATCTATGTCTCAATCCACAATGAATAAAAATACACAAGAATAAGCTACATGTGCTACAGTCGGCCGCCTAGTAAACACACAAACTTGAATAGACTCGAGAAGAGATGAGTCTATAAAAACTAGGCTATAACAGCAGATGAATAATCAATATGAATAAAGTAACCATAATACCGGTAGAAATGATATGAGTACCTGGTACCAATGCCCACAAGACAAGCAACTCCATCAGCAACTCCAAATGCTCCGTAATCGTCTATGCTGTAAAACTGGCAGGGGACCAGGTCCTCAGAGGGACGTAACAAGGTACAAAAATACAACATGCCAAGTATAACAGAAAGTACAAGTGCAACGACGGTATAATCTAGTATAACCACCTAAGTGAGACACAGTTTGAAGATAATGTTCGATGCGTGGTCTATCCAAAATAAAACCGTAGCTCCGAACACAAAGACACACGGGGCGTACCGTAGCTCCGAGCACAGAGTCACACGAGTGATACTACTACTCCGGATACAGGAACACTATATCAACAGGACATATACATATATAAAGTGCGTGCAGAGGAGCCCAAACGTCTAGTAACTGTCTTTCCCTTCCCAAGCGGTCAACGATTGTGCGCTGAACTTGAACCTCTATCTAGAAGTCTCATCATACAGAAGTAACTATCAACAAACGCGACCCTATGGTCGTCCCAGTCTCCGGTCATGATGTCAGTATCAGGATACAGGAAATCTGGCACGAAGACAGTGTCTGAATGTGTCCTAGGATTATGATATACACATGCACGTACATCAAGGTGTTGCGAACATCTATCACTCGTTACCAGACGTTATCGACGAACGTCTGCACCTGGTTGTGACCCGGACGTGAAGTAACAATTCTAGTAAAAAATACGCACAATGCATATAATAAAACAATAAATATCTGGTAACTAAAATATAGGGTGGCAAGGTACACTTTCCTGGATCCGGCTGCTGAAGATGGGGATCCGGTACAACGTCCAAGTCCGCAGGTCCCGTAGTACCTAGAGACTAGATACAAGCTCAATCAATAGACTATCACGCGACTAAAATAAGATGTGACACACGTCTAACATAGGCTACAATCTTAGTTACAACTCATATAGACACGAAGCTAGAGGGTTGACCAAGGTTGACTAAAGGTACGTTACGTCAAATTCGATTAATCACCTATAGAATTTCATCAAACAATCCTCAATCTTATATCTCACCACGGTGTTTAGTAGTTCAAGCCATGATCAATCCTCAAATTTTACCCCGATGTTCACAGACGTTAACATGCATATTTAAATATCCTCCTCGAATAATTAATCATTAATTATCAAAACCCTCGATTATAATTACAGTCAGTAAATTATTTGAACACCGCTCCCCAATAATCTAGCCACTCCTCGAATAAAATTATTATTATTTATCAGCCCTCCATATCTGATTAATGGTTTGATATCACTCTCCCATTTTCCCAACAATTTAACCTGTTCCTCAATAATATTCAGTGTTTTAATATTGCATCCTCATCTCCGATAAGTAACCTGCTCCTTAATAAATTCATTATTATGCTTGTAACAAAAGTACACTAAACTCTAAGATTCACATCTAACATATAAAAACCCTAAGTATCAACCTTGTATTTAACCAACAATTACATAAATTTAAAATGTATCCAAACCTAAAAATTAAGCATATGAAAACCCTAAGTAAGTGATGTTATAACCATAACAAGGTATAAAACTACACTACATACATAAGTAGAGGGGGAGGGTTCACCTTGGCGAAGTTGTGGTGGCACGTCGGGGTGGTTGCGGTGGTAGAGCTCGGCCGGAGGGGATCGTGGTGTGGGTGTTGATGGTGAAAACGTTGATAATGAAGGTGATAAGGATGATGATGATTAGGTTGATGGTGATGATGATGAGGATGATGAGGATGCTGATGACGATGAGGTTCGGCAGAGGGTGGCCGGAGGTTGTCTTGGCTACGAGGTGGAGGTAGACACGGTGGTGGAGGAGAGGTGCGGGTGGTTGAGGCCGGTCGGGGGAAGGAGGTCGGTGGCAGTAAAGTTGGCTCAAGAAGGTTGAAGTTGGTCGAGGGAGACGGTCACGGTGGTGCTGGTGATGGAGACTGGAGAGGTGGTGGCTGTGGGGGGGGGACGACTGGAGCCACAGTGGAGGTGATGGCCGGAGTCAGCGGGTGGTGGGGGTCGACTGCAGGTGATTGATGGCGGGTTGTCGACTGTAGATGATCGATGGCGGGGGTGGCGGTTGAAGTAGCAACTGTCGAAGAGTGGGAGGTGGTTGCTTGGCCGGAGGAGGGAGCTCGACCGAAGTCGGGTTGGGTTGGCCGTAGTCCTGTGAGAAAGAAGAAGAAGAGGAAAAGAAGAAGAAAGGAAGAAGGCTGTGGGTTTTCGTGAGGAGGGAGGAGAGAGAGAGAGGGGGTAGGGTTTTTCCAAGGTGTTGGGATTAGGGCCTGCTCTTGGGAAGGGTGTGAGGAGATATTAAATAGGGAAGGGTGATGGGGAGTGTGTGGTGAGGATGAGAGTTGATTTTGAATGAGTGGCTAGGATTCATCATGAGGGAATTGTGTTCACACAATGGAGAGGGAGGGATGGACAAAATTGGTCAATGGTTGAGGGTGGCTCCTTCATTTGGTTTGAACCAATAAGGTGATGACACATAATGCAACATTGACAAATAAGCCCCTTAATTTTGGGTATTTGTACAAACACATAAAATAATAGAAAATGGTATGGAAAGTGGTATTTGATGTTTTGTAGGATGAGAGGGTGTTGTGTGTTTTGCATGGGCTTAATTAATGGAGGATTGGGTTAAATTGGGATTAAGTTAGGATTAGTCAAAGTAGGTATCCTCAATTTAATTAAAATAAAATATCATGTGCTCTTAAATTAAATAGGGGCACATAGGGTCTCAATTTGGAGTGACACAAAGGTCATAAAAGGTGTAGGCTTGGTGTCAGTCTTTGACCTTTTTATTGGTCCAGCTAAACGGGTTGAGTTGGTATCTGGAAATTGATGGCAACGACACAGGTGCGCGATACAGGATTAAATAATGGGTTTCAGGTACGAAAAGTTGTGCAATTTAAATTAGAGCACAAGGTTTACGATTTTGAGTGACGAAAAAATCCAGAGCCTAAGTTGGCATGTCAAGTCTAGAATACAATAATTTGTTGGAAATTATGGGCTAATGTTGGGCTCCAAATATTGCAACAACGGTAGGGTGCACCAAAGGTTTAATTAAAGAATCAGACATCTGCAACCTTAATTCTAAACCTCAAATACCTGATGCTAAACCAAAATTTTCTAACCAATAACCAGTCTATCTATAAAAACAAATGAGGGTGTTTACAAAGACTTAGAGAGCTTGGGCATTAAGATAATAGTTCCTAGTTTTACTATGCACATATGGGGATTGCAGATACACTCAGAGTTGATGGACATGATTAAGGCAACCTAGTATGAGGATGTAATCACGACAATGGATCCAATCACGACATATTACGAACACGAATATGGGCACACTGAACACGAACAGTGTGTGTACACGAATTAGCATACTGAATATGAATAATGTGTGTACACGAATTAGCACACTGAATACGAATAGTGTGTGTACACAAAATATAAATAATCAATACCCAATTCACACAATAAAATACATGTGAAGGAGTACCCACTGAACATGGTAGGGGATAATATCTCCTGACAGGATCCATGTAGTGCCAGTCCGTAAAATCACTGTGTCAGAATCAAGTATACAATTCTAGAACATGAGATATATACACTATTATGAAATAAAAACTAACAGAGAAATGTACTTGCCTGAGGTCCTGAGCAAGGTGTGTCTCTCGATGCCCAAGCTGGTGTCACACAGACCTATATATGGTATATTGCATCAATACAAGATTCTGGAATAAAAAATAAGTTAAACTAGTTCAATTCTAGGTCATAAAGCAATATCTAAGTCAAACAGTCAAACTAGGTCAACTCTAGGTCAAACTAGTCAAACTTGGTCAAACTAGCTATTTCTATGTTGTATGAGTCTAACTCTAGGATACTAGGTCCACACACTATAAAACTAGGCCACACTAGCTAAGTTAAGATACTAAGATACACAAAATACTGTATCCCAGGATATGCAAGTTTTTGATATAAAAATACTAATTTATATATATACAAGACAATATATATAATAAACTTAGCTAACTAAAACAACTTGGATACCTTGGCTTGAACCAATACGTATCTCGCTACCTACACACCCATCTCGATACTCAAACCCAATAACTTGAGTATCGACCAATACCTTGACATTACCTTGGTATCACAAGGTAAATCAAATCCTAATATATAGCTAACTACCAAAACTAAACTATAACTATCATACTAATACTTATTTACATATACGTACTACATATACTAAATTACCATCAACACATATCCATACATAGATACAATACTACATACCTACATATATCTACTAATCTAACAGGTATATAGATATCTAACTGTTAGCTAACAATGTATCTATATACATAACTACTTAACAAGTAATTAACTACTAACTATTAATATCTACTAGCTAACCTCTAAAACCTACTAAACTACTAAACCCAATTCCTTAAACTATACCCTTTGACCTGCCTCACTTTGCTATATGTTCCTGATGCATGCTGTGCTAGAGTTGCTGATATACTGCTACTATAATAGCTTGCTGATACTACACACTCCACTTGTTGTGCATGCTGCTCAATGCAGTGCACTGGCTCTTGGCTGCTGTAGTGTACTGGCTCTTGGCTACTGCAGCATGCTACTTGGCAACTGCTGCAGTTGGCTGCTGCTTTACTTGTTGCCTGCACAATGCTGAAAGTGCATCGGGTAGCTGCCACTACATCTCTTGTTGATGTGCAACATATTGCACTGATGTTGCAGCAACATGCTGTAAACTGTCACTGCTCTTTAGTTGATACACAGTATTTGCTAAAGTTGTTGTTGGGGTAAACTGTAGTGGCAGTTGCTGAACCATTGTGCCCCTAGCTGCTGCAGTGTAGTTTATTGTTAAGGCTACTTGCTGGAGGTGCTACACACTGATGCAGTTACTATTTTTGTAGGTTGCTGCACCAATTGCTGGGTGCAGTTGGCTCCTCTCTTGCTGAATGCAGTGCATGCCTCTGATTGCTGCTTTGCTGTAGTAATTACACACTGCTGCAGTTGGTTGCAGTGCCTACTCTGCTGCAGTGCTCGAGTATACTGCCATACTGCCAGCTCAGCTGCTCCCTGTGCTTCCTGTGCTAAACTAAACCCACTGTGCATATTGTTGTTGATGCACACCAGCTTCCACTGTTCTTCAGTTGCCCGACCCTCTCACTGCTCACTCACTCACTGTCACCCCCACTTTTTGGATTAGGGGTATTTTCGTCTTTTCGTAATTAATGAGTAAATGATTGCATGATAATTGATTATTCTCAATTTTCGGTGATTTTAATTTGTTGCACCTAACTGTCATTTTGAAATTTTAACCCCTACGTGTATTCACTTTTATTAAATTGATTCATAAGTCGAACTTGTATAACCTTTCATTTTTTAGACACCTTGGTGCAAGAGTACATTGCGGTATCCTTTCCGTTGAACGATACGTATATAAACCCAAATTCTCCTTTAGGTAAATTCCATAAATTCTTGGGAGTGTGTAATACGACATCAAAATTCCAGAACCATGGCCTCAGACCATCGAACCAATGTATCTTAGCAATTTCTTTATTAAAATTTTAACCATTGTAATACCCATGAGAAGCCCAATTCCAGGAAGGCCTTGACCAGACCTAATTCTAGGTCAACCCAAAGTCTACTATGATCATATATATACATAAGTATAGCTTCCTTATTCTTTTTAACCAAAACCTAATACACCCCAGCCGACCATCTCAACTCCCCCGACCTTGCTGTTCCTCATCGGACACCCCCGAGCGCCGGACACCCGCTGCCCCGAGCGCCGGACACCCGCTGCCCCCGAGCCCCGGATACCCGCTGCCCCCGAGCGCTGAACGCCGAGCGCCGAGTGCTGAACGCCGAGCCCCGAGCCCCGAGAGCTGCACGCTGCCGACCGAGAAGTTCCCGCGGAGACCGACGCTGCCGATCGAGAAGTTCCCGCGGAGACCGACGCTGCCGACCGAGAAGTTCTCGCGGAGACCGACGCTGCCGACCGAGAAGTTCTGCGGAGACCAACGCTGCCGACCGGAGTTCGACGACCGACCCTGCATATCGACCAGCCTTTCCTGTTCGTGACCATCGCCTCGTAATCATCATCGTGCCGAGCGCAGGTTAGCTCCTGTCCACGTTCCCATCATTTCCTGCGATGATATACAAGTAACTAGGGACGTATGTATATACGTATTGGTATATTGGTGTATATATATAATGTTTCCAACTAATATCTATATACTTGCGTATAAGTAATGTGTAGGTATTCCCTAGTATATCAATACGTGTATTACAATCATAATTAATGTAGGTTAATATATGCCTACGAACCGTATAATGCTCAATTAGGTTAATAGACTTATACATATCTATTATAAATATAATTAATTAGTACGATGAGAGATTATTGAGACATGGTGTTTAACTATGAGTATCTTTATATTTGAGACATGGTGTTTAACTATGTCATTTCCTTTTATCTTTTATCGTGCCTTATAGTTGTGGTGATTGAGTTATATTATGAGATTATGGAGATGTATATTATTGACAGGTGTTTAGTTATCTAGTATAACTGTGACCTAGACAGCATTCTACCGCCGATGCTGCGGCGTAGGCTGGACGTACCCACGCTCTCGTGCCCCTATATTGGGTGCGGGTCGTGGCACGTTTTTAGTGGTGGCCCATGCAGGTCTGGTTTTCGCAAGTTACGCGATATCGTGGTAGTGCGACAACTTAGTTGTATTGCTACGAGCCTGTGCTAGGATATAGGAATAGGATCTAGGATGAGAGTATGCTCAATCACACTAGGAAATTCTGAACTTCTTATTGCTATTCTAATGAATTGCTTCCTTAGCACTTTAGTGTCCTTCCTTGATAATATCACATCTATCACCTTAATTGATTCTTTGATCTGTATTCAGGATGTCGCCGAATACTAGATCCATGAGAATGGGAGCAGCCAATTCAGAGAGGACTGCCACCCCTCAACTTGACGAATAGATACCTGGAGATTCTCCTACATCTCCTGTTCGTGTGGAAGTGTCTGCAATTAACGGGATTCCTCCTCCACCTATACAGAGGATTGCCCCAACTATGACAAACGACCTTCCACCACCACCGACACCAATTTTCGGAGGAGTGCCCGCTGACGGGGCATAGATGTTCGCATTGATGCAGGGCATGCTAGAGGCCCAGAGAGTAACCGCAGAAGCTCAACGTGTTCAAGCTGAGGCTCAGAGAATGCAAGCAGAAGCACACCAGGCGCAGACCGAACTGATAAGAAAGAGCATGGAGAATGCTAATCAGATGACTCTCCAGGCTGTGGAGAGAGTAGCACGACAACCGCAACATCAAGGTCAGCAACAACAGAGGCCCGGTACCATAGTGGACTTTAAGAGGATGATGCCTCGAGAGTTCAAAGGCACAGAAGGAATACTATATGCTGACGAATGGTTAGAAGATATAGAAAGGAATCTTCGCTTATCACAGATTCCAGAGATTCTTCAGATAGAGGCCGCTGGCAGCCAGATATTTGATATCGCACTGACGTGGTATCGTACAGAGACGAGACTCGCCGCTGAAGGACTTACTTGGGAGAACTTTAAAGAACTCTTCAAAGAGAAATTCTTTCCTGACGTAGGCTTGGGAGCTTTAGAAAGTCAGTTTCATGACTTAGTCCAAGGAGGCATGTCAGTCGACGAGTATGCTGCAGAGTTTTGCCGATTGAGTCGATTTGCGCCATCGATGATTCGAGACCCAGGAGACAGAGCTCAAAAATCAGAAAAGGATTGAATAGGGAGATCAAGTCTCGTACTTCGGGACGACGTACTGCTACATTTGAGGGTATTCTGATGGATGCCCAGATTGCCGAAGACGACTTGGACCTTAGGCCCAAGAGAGGACGCGATACGTCTGGAGCAACAGGAGGTAACACAGGACCAGCCAAGCGCCTACACTTTCAACAACAACAACAACATAGGCTGTACCAGCAGCAACACCAGCAGCAACACCAGCAACAGGCACCAGTTCGAGGACATGCTCAACAACAGCAACCAGAGAGGCATAATCAACTCGCTACCCCATGTTCGTATTGCTGAAAGATGGGACATACAAGAGACATCTGCAGAAAAAGGTTGGGCACTTGCTTATCGTGTGGATCAGCACACATCAGCTGATGGACTGCCCAGCTATTCAGACTCGCCAAGGAGGAGGAGCAGCTCAGAGAGGACCAGCCAGAGCACCTATTGTACCAGGAGGCCAGCAGAGAGGACCTCCACTTCCATCACAGCAGGAGAGGTTTGCTCAGCAGCAGCAGCAACATAGAGGAGCACCACAAGGACGAGCTTACGCCATGACCACTGAGAAGGCCGAGCCAGCTGGAGACATGATTTCAGGTTCAGTTTTACTCGATTCTATTCCAGCACTTGCATTGTTTGATTCTGGTGCTACCCATAGTTTCGTATCTGTATCTTATGCCCTTAAACATCATTTAGAAACGGAACCATTAGATAGGACTTGCAAGATCACGACAGGAGGAGGCATTATCCTAGTCCGTGATTGTTGCAAGAATCGGAGAGTGTCATTAGAAGGCCGAGAGTTGAGCGTGAGTTTACTCGTTATGCCACTTCCGGAATACGATATTGTACTCGGAATGGACTGGCTAAGTAAACACCATGCTTCTATAGATTATTGCGGAGGAAGAGTAGTATTTCGACCACCAGGAGAGCCAGAGTTCGAGATTGCTAGAGGAGCAGAGGAGCGGAGCAGAGGCACTTTTTGCGGAGACAGGGCGGAAGAAGAAGAGTTACCGCATCCACTTATAGCGGAGTTTCTGGATGTATTTCCAGAGGAGTTGCCAGGTTTGCCACCAGACAGAGATGTTGAGTTCTCTATAGACTTGATACCAGGAGCAGAGCCTATTTCACAACATGTCTATAGAGTTAACAACAACGAGTTGGTAGAACTGAAGAAACAAGTTGAGGAGCTGCAAGACAAAGGTTTTATTAGATCCAGTTCATCGCCATGGGGAGCACCGGTATTATTTATACCCAAGAAGGATGGCACGGTACGTATGTGTATCGATTATAGAGCTTTGAATAACCTCACTATCAAAAACAAATACCCGCTGCCGGGAATAGATGATCTTTTCGATCAATTGAACGGAGCAAAGGTATTTTCAAAAATAGACTTGAGGTCAAGCTATCACCAGGTGAAAGTGAAGAAAGAAGACATACCGAAGACCGCCTTTCGAACCAGATGTGGCCAGTTTGAATTTACAGTAATATCGTTTGGTTTAACCAATGCACCAGCAGTATTTATGAACTTGATGAACAAGGTGTTCCACCAGTACCTTGACAAGTTCGTAGTGGTGTTTATTGACGACATTCTAGTATATTCAAAAATGCCAGAAGAGCACGAAGAGCACTTGAGAATAGTCTTAGAAACTCTCAGGAGAGAGAGATTGTACGGAAAGCTTTCAAAGTGTGAGTTCTTTCTTGAAGAGGTTGAATTTCTTGGACACATGGTGACAGGTGACGGAATTTCAGTTAACCCAAAGAAGATAGAGGCAGTGAAGTCATAGACTACCCCCAGCACGGTAGCTGAAATCAGGAGCTTTCTCGGACTAGCAGGATACTATAGAAGATTTGTACAAGACTTCTCCAAGATTGCAGAGCCAATGACTAGGCTGACCAAGAAGGATGTAGAATTTGTCTGGACAGAAGAATGTCAAGCCGCATTCGATGAGCTGAAAAGGAGATTGACGACAGCGCCAGTTTTGACGTTCCTATCAGGGACAGGTGGATTCACTATCTACAGTGATGCTTCGAGAAAAGGGTTGGGATGCGTTCTTCAACAACACGAGAAAGTGATTGCCTATGCTTCAAGACAATTATGCCCTCATAAAAAGAACTACCCCACTCACGATCTGGAGTTAGCAGCAGTTATCTTTGCCCTAAAGCTGTGGAAGCACTATCTGTACGGAGAGCGTGTGGAAATCTTCACAGACCACAAGAGCTTAAAGTACGTGTTTACACAGAAGGAGCTGAATATGAGACAGAGAAGGTGCTTGGAATTGATGAAAGACTTTGATATCTCATTACAATATCATCCAGGGAAAGCCAACGTAGTCGCGGATGCCTTGAGCAGGTACCCAATGGCTATGTGTTTGACTTCGGATAGACACTTATTAGCTAATCTTGAGAGCTTGAAAATTGAGGTATTAGTTCCAGGAGCTGAGATTCAGATGTGGGGACTGCAGATTCAATTAGAACTGATGGACAAAATTAGAGTGGCACAGTATGATGATGAGACTCTACGAAATATTAGAGCACAAGTTCAGGCAGGATTGATAAACGATTTCACTATTGCGGATGATGGATCCTTACGACATGGCACGAGGATGTGTGTGACGAGTGGAGAGCTGCGTGAAGAAGTTTTACAGAAGTTACACCGCTCTCAGTACTCGATGCATGCCGGAGCCAACAAGATGTATCGAGATTTGAGGAAGCATGTATGGTGGTATGGTATGAAGCACGAAGTAGCACGCTTCGTATCCCGATATTTAGTGTGCCAACAGGTAAAAGCAGATCGACAGAGGCCAGGGGGATTGCTTCAACCCTTACCCATTCCAGAATGAAAGTGGGAGCACGTGACTATAGACTTCGTTTCAGGACTTCCTCGTTCTCCAGGAGGAAAGGACGCAATTTGGATCATCGTGGATAGGTTGACCAAATCAGCCCACTTCTTACCTTTCAAAGTGGGTACTTTGACGGAGAAGCTAGCAGAGATGTACGTAGTGCAGATTATCAGATTACATGGAGTTCCTGTGAGTATTGTCTCAGATCAAGATAGTCGTTTCACTTCCCATTTCTGGAGGAGCCTGCAGTCTAGCTTGGGCACTCAGCTCAAGTTCATTACCGCATATCACCCTCAGACAGACGGGCAGTCTGAAAGGACTATTCAGACTCTAGAAGATATGTTACGCACTTGCGTATTAGATCTCGGAGGTTCTTGGGAGGATCATCTACACTTTGTAGAGTTTGCTAACAAACAACAGCTACCAGGCCAGCATTGAGATGTCACCATTCGAGGCTTTATATGGACGGAGGTGTCATACACCTTTATCTTGGGATGATGTTGGAGAAAGAGCCTTGTTAGGACCAGAAATGGTCGTGGATGCAGCAGAAAAGGTAAAACTTATTAGAGACAGACTGCGAGTGGCGCATGATAGACAGCGGCATTGGGCAGATAGTCACCGTAGACCCCTAGAGTTTCAGGTATTGTTTTGATTTGTTTGGTTTGATTTATGATTGTTTTGTTTAGATTGCGTGTTAAGATCGTTGTAAGATCGTTGTTCTAGATTGGCGATTTGGTGTTCCTACGGATTTCTCCAACACGGGGCATGATTCGTTTCGGTAGAGGAGGGAAGCTTAGTCCACGATACATCGGGCCCTTCAGTGTTCTTGCAAGGGTTGGTGCAGTGGCCTATAGACTAGACTTGCCGCCTGCTCTAGATGGAGTGCATAACGTGTTCCACGTGTCACAGCTGAGACGGTACGTGGCAGATCCTAGTCACGTATTAGATCACTCGGAGATCAAAGTTGGATCGACACTCAACTGTCCTGAACAACCTGTGGAGATCTTGGATCAAAGAGAGAAGATATTGCGGAACCAGACTATTCCCTTGGTTCGTGTTGCATGGAGAAATCACTCTCCAGGAGAATCAACTTGGGAGAGAGAGGACGAGATGCGCGAGAGGTATCCATATCTCTTCGAGATTTGAGGTATAATTCATTAATTGATTGTTTGATTCATGTGATAGTTTATTTTAATTTCGAGGACGAAATTCTTTTAAGGAGGGTAGACTTGTCACCCCCACTTTTTGGATTAGGGGTATTTTCGTCTTTTCGTAATTAATGAGTAAATGATTGCATGATAATTGATTATTCTTAATTTTCGGTGATTTTAATTTATTGTACCTCACCGTTGTTTTGAATTTTTAACCCCCACGTGCATTCACTTTTATTAAATTGATTCATAAGTCGAACTTGTACAACCTTTCATTGTTTAGACACCTTGGTGCAAGAGTATATTGCGGTATCCTTTCCGTTGAACGATACGTATATAAACCCAAATTCTCCTTTAGGTAAATTCCATAAATTCTTGGGAGTGTGTAATACGACATCAAAATTCCTGAACCATGGCCTCAGACCATCGAACCAATGCATCTTAGCAATTTCTTTATTAAAATTTCAACCATTGTAATACCCATAAGAAGCCCAATTCCAGGAAGGCCTTGACCAGACCTAATTCTAGGTCAACCCAAAGTCTACTATGATCATATATATACATAAGTATAGCTTCCTTATTCTTTTCAACCAAAACCTAATACACCCCAGCCGACCATTTCAAACCCCCCCGACCTTGCTGTTCCTCATCGGACACCCCCGAGCGCCGGACACCCGCTGCCCCGAGTGCCGGACACCCGCTGCCCCCGAGCGCCGGACACCCACTGCCCCCGAGCGCCGAGCGCTGAATGCCGAGCCCCGAGCCCCGAGCGCTACACGATGTCGACTGAGAAGTTCCCGCGGAGACCGACACTGTCGATCAAGAAGTTTCCGCGGAGACCGACGCTGCAGACCGAGAAGTTCCCGCAGAGACCGACGCTGCCGACCGAGAAGTTACCGCGGAGACCGACGCTGCCGACCGGAGTTCGACGACCGACCCTGCACATCGACCAGCCTTCCCTGTTCGTGACTATCGCCTCGTAATCGTCATCGTGCCGAGCGCAGGTTAGCTCCTGTCCACGTTCCCATCATTTCCTGCGATGATATACAAGTAACTAGGGACGTATGTATATACGTATTTGCATACATATTGGTATATTGGTGTATATATATAATGTTTCCAACTAATATCTATATACTTGCGTATAAGTAATGTGTAGGTATTCCTAGTATATCAATACGTGTATTATAATCATAATTAATGTAGGTTAATATATACCTACGAACCATATAATGCTCAATTAGGTTAATACACTTATACATATCTATTATAAATGTAATTAATTAGTACGACGAGAGATTAGTTTATATTAAGTCCTATGTATCACATGTCCGAGATGTCTTGATTATGACCACGGATACCCCGTAGCCACATCTACCTGCGACCATGTAGCATGATAGTAGACTGCCATATGTACACTGACGTACTGGCAAGACCGTACCATTGACTGTCTGTTATGCACAGCAATTACAGATGTAACCCCTAGTATAATCCTTGATCATTCTGTTGATCGTGTATTAGTGTGATGCCTGATGCAGTATTGTGTTTATGATATATCTATAGGACTGTTGGATCACTCAGATGGTACCTTGGAACCCGGACTTTGGTATTGCCAGCTAAGGACCACAGGCGAGTATATTCTCTGACAGTTTCCATTATGTTGATTATCTCTATAATTCTTGTTGTATAGCGTACATGACTCTGACCCTGTTCTTTACACGAGTTGGCATCATTGAGACCTGTCACGAGGAGTCGTGATGGGAATCCATCGTACTAGCAGGGAAAACGGGGAAGTATTAGTAGCTTATGTGATTATACCCCTTACATGCAGCATTAGCTCACCCATATTTTATGTCGGTGCAGCTTTACCCTTACATGCCTCATCGCTGTTACATTCTGGTTAGCCTAACCTGTTGGGGATGATCGCTAATCCATGTAATGTGTCATATAACCCAAGCCGATCACATGATATACTGATATTTTACACACTTTGTTAGATGATTCTTGACATGTATCTTGATAGATTGATCTTGTATTTCCACATATTCTACTTGTTGTTCTTACATACACTTACATACCAGTTCTTTGTACTTGCGTACACTTGTAGTTCTATTCCATGTCAAATGCTATTGATGATGATGTTCCAGTACTTTATTCCAGTATTCTTTATTCCAGTATTTCTTATTTACAGTTATTTCATATTTGTCTTGTATTTCTTTATACTGTGTTATAGTTTTTGTCAATATATGTGGAACTGCTGTTAGAGGTGTATTTTCGTTCCAATCCTGACTGGATATTTTTTCCAGAGAACCTTGAGGATTTCTGTACTATGCATTACGGACCAAGTATAGAAGCAGACTATGTACCAGAGATCCTAGAGGAGACTATGCTTCTAGATGAGACTTTGTCTACAGCTATTTAGATAGTATTTATTTATGCTTGAGACTTATGGAGGATATTTCAGTTTATGTTTAATCCTATGTTAAGTTTAATTGGATACTTGTGTTGGACAGCTAGACTGTGAGTATCTTTATGTTTGAGACATGGTGTTTAACTATGTCATTTCCTTTTATCTTTTATCGTGCCTTATAGTTGTGGTGATTGAGTTATATTGTGAGATTATGGAGATGTATATTATTGACAGGTGTTTAGTTATCTAGTATTACTATGACCTAGACAGCGTTCTACCGCCGATGCTGCGGCGTAGGCTGGACGTACCCACGCTCTCGTGCCCCTATACTGGGTGCGGGTCGTGACACTCACTACACATCCACACACATACATATATATACTTACCTATATAGATATCAACATATATGTATATACTCACATCTATACATATATAGATATAATCTCACACATACATACATATATATATATACAACTACCCACATATATATATGTATATACAAACATACACATATATATGTATATACAAACAAACACATATACATATAGATATCAACATATACATATATAAACACATATACACATGTCACTACATCTATACCCCTAGCCATACATACATATCTATACAATATAATATAGATAATTACACATATACATAGATATATCATATCTAATATATCACATCTAATAGATATCAATAAGTCAAATTAAATTGAGGTTCAAAGAACAAACACGTAGAGTGCACCGCACCCGTATCACACTCATTCTATGATACGCTTGCGATACGGCTCCACCACACAACCAAACATATCCCGAAGGACACGAGCAAGTCTAAAATCATAATTAGGAATAATACGAAGAGTTAACTACTCAACTACGTATCTGTGTCAAAATGTGACATGCTCAAACCTCCGTGTCGGAGGAAAACCCCCCAAATTAACCCGTATCACCAAATTATCGGAATACGACCTACACATATCCAATTATGGACACGACACTAGTCACAAACAAGGAAACATATGTCAATTTGGTCTAATTTACCAATTGACAAACACAAGATGTGCCAATCTCGGAATTCCCCCTAAATTGACACAAAATACCACATAACTTTCTCCATAGGCCTCCTATGAACCATATTCCAATTCCTATGGGTAGCCTTAGTATATGGGGTAGTTTTTTATGGTTAAATTATAGTTTTAGAACATAATCAAAGAGGACAAATTCAATTATACCTATTAGGAGATGAATTCCCAATAAAAAACCCAATTTGAGTGAAAGTAGCATCTTCCTTGTTGATCCTAGCTCCTCTTTGTAGATCCTTGTTCTAGTAGCCTCTAATGAAGAATAGGAAAGGAATTGGAAAGAAATTTAAGTATAAATTGGTGTAGAAATGGAGAATTTGGAAGGAGAAATTCTAGATCTAGATTTGAATGTCAAAATAAGAAGAGAGAGATTCTCTCTCCTCCCTATAGGTGGCCGGCCCCTTATCCCTCATGCAAGCTATTATAAAATATCTAAAATACCCCTTGGGGCCTCTCATGAAGAAATTAATTAAGGAGGGAAGGTTCTAGTCTATTTGGTTTCACTAATTAATTCATCCTCCGAATGAATGTGCCTATTATTGGGCTCAATCTAAACTAGAATTAAATGTTGGTTCCATGAATCTAAACTAAATAGTTAGGTCCACTACACAAGTCCAAAAATAAATCTAACATCTAACAATAAATATATAATATAAAAAATAATATTTACACATGCATAATATTTAATATTATAAATCCTAAAATACAAATACCCAAGCCAATTACCAAACTATCCTTAGTTGAAAAAGTGAGGGTGACAATCCTACCCACGTTAGAAATATTTTGTCCTCAAAATTAAGGAAAAAACTAACTACCAAAAGCAAACAATACAATGCAAGAAAGAATTATACCTCACGGCTCGAGCAAATATGGACATCGCTCGCGCATCTTGGCCTCTCGCACCCAGGTACTCTCTTCTGGCGAGTGATGCCTCCATACGATCCACACCAAAGGAATTGTCTGGTTCCTCAGCAGCTTCTCTCTCCGATCCAGAATCTCAACTGGCTGCTTTGGATAGCTATGAGTAGGGCCCACCTCTATCTCCGAGTGATCCAACACATGGCTAGGATCATCCACGTACCGTCTCAGCTGCGACACATAAAATATATTTTGCACTTCCTCCAATGCAGGTGGTAAGTCTAGTCTGTAGGCGACTGTATCGACCCTCTCAAGAATACTGAAAGGTCCGATGAATCACGGACTAAGCTTTCTGCCTCCACCGAAATGAATCATGCCACGTGTCGGAGAAATCCTCAAGAAAACTAGACTGCCAACCTAGCACAAAACACAGCCTTAACACTCAAACAAAAAACAAAAAACAACAATCATAAGCAATACAAAACAAATTTTATACCTCAAACTCCAATGGTCTCCGGTGGCTATCGGCCCAGTGCCGCTGTCTGTCCTACACCACCCGAAGTCTATCCCTGATGAGTTTTACCTCCTCATCTGCATCCACTACCATCTCTGGTCCCAATAAAGCTCTCTCACCAATATTATCCCATGATAACAGAGTGCGGCATCTCCGTCCATACAACGCCTCAAACGATGATATCTCGATACTGGCCTGGTAGCTGTTGTTGTAAAAAAACTCTACCAAGTGAAGATGATCCTTCCAAGAGCCTCCAAAATTCAAAACACAGGTGCGTAGCATATCCTTGAGAGTCTGAATAGTCCTTTCCGACTGCCCGTCTGTCTGAGGGTGATATGCGATACTAAACTTGAGCTGAGTGCCCAAGCTAGCCTACAAACTCCTCCAGAAGTAGGATATGAAGCGACTATCCCGATCCGAGACTATGTTCATAGGAACTCCATGCAATCTGACTATCTGACGCACATACATCTCCGCTAGATTCTCCGTAGACGTACCCACTTTGAATGGCAAAAAATTGGCTGATTTGGTTAACCTGTTTACGATGACCCAAATCGCATCTTTACCTCCTGGAGAACGCGAAAGTCTTAAAACAAAGTCTATCGTCACATGCTCCTATTTTTACTCTGGAATGGGTAAAGGCTGAAGAAATTCACCTGGCCTCTGTCTCTCCGCCTTTACCTGCTAGCAAACCAAACATCTTGATATGAAGCTAGCTACCTCCTACTTCATACCATACCACTAAACATGCTCTCTAATATCCCTATACATCTTGTTGGCACCTGGATGCATATAATACTGAGATCGATGCACCTCGTAAAGAATCTTCTCGTGCAATGCTCTACTCGGCACATGCAATCTGGTACTGTGTCGCAATGATCGATCATCTACAATGCTGAAGTACTCAGCCAACCTTATCTAGACCTGTGCTCTGATGCTCCTCAGAGACTCATCCTCGAACTGTACGGCTCTAATCCGGTCCATCAACTCTGACTGTACCTGGAGTCCCCACATCTGTGCTGCAACTCTAGGAACTAATACCTCAATATCCAAACTATCAAGATCGGCTAATAAATGTCTATCCCTTGTCAAGTACATAGCCACTGGATACCTGCTCAAGGCATTCGCGACTACGTTGGCCTTTCCTGGATAGTACTACAAAAAAATGTTGAAGTCCTTCATCAACTCCAACCATCGTCGCTGTCTCATGTTGAGCTATTTTTGTGTAAATACATACTTCAAGCTCTTATGGTCTGTAAAGATCTCTACCCGCTCTCCATACAAGTAGGGTTTCCATAATTTAAGAGCATAAATAACTGCTGCCAACTCCAAGTCATGGGTAGGGCAATTCTTCTCATGCGGGTGTAATTGCTTGGAAGCATAAGCAATCACCTTCCCATTCTGATATAACACAAAATTCGAACCCTTATCCGATGCATCACTGTATATAGAAAATCCTTCTGCTCCTGATGGCAATATCAATATTGGAGCTGTAGTCAACCAAATCTTCAGCTTCTCAAAAGCTGACTGACAATCCTCAGTCCAGACGAACTCCACGTCCTTCCTGGTTAGTCTAGTCATCGACTCCGTAATCCTGGAAAAATCCTGAACAAATCTCTGATAATAGCCTGCCAGTCCAATAAAACTCCTTATCTCTGCCACTGAACTCGGGGTAGACCATGAGTCAACTGCTAAATTTTTTTCCAGGTCTACTGAGATCCCGTCTCCTGTAATTATATGCATGAGGAATTCAACCTTATCAAGGAAGAACTCACACTTCAAAAGCTTGCCATATAGCTTCTCCTTCCTGAGGGTTTCCAGAACTATCCTCAGGTGCTTCTCATGCTCCTCTGGGGTCTTCGAATAAATCAGTATATCATCAATGAAGACTTCCATAAATTGATCCAAGTACTGATGAAACACCTTAGTCATCAGGTTCATGAATACCGTCGGGGCATTGGTCAACCCAAACGGCATCACCAAGAACTCAAATCGCCCATACCGAGTCCTGAAAGCTGTCTTCGGAATGTCTTCCTTCCTCATTTTCACCTGGTGGTACCCCGACCTCAACTCTATCTTTGAGAATACCTTCTCTCCACTCAACTGATCAAATAAATCGTCAAATCCACGGCAACGGGTATTTATTCTTGATAGTGAGGTTGTTGAGTGCCCTGTAGTCGATACACATGCGTACCGACCAATTCTTCTTTGGTACAAATATTATCAAAGTACCCCATGGTGATGAACTGGAGAAGATGAAACCCTTGTCCTGTAACTCATCCACCTGCTTCTTCAACTCCGCCAGTTCGTTGTTGTTCACTCTATTGACGTGCTATAATATTGGCTCTACGTTTGGCACCAAATCTATAAATAACTCTACATCTCTGTCTGATGCAAACCTCGACAACTCCTCTGGAAAGACGTCCATATACTCTACAATCAATGGATGTGGTAGCTCCTGCTCTTCTACCAAAGCTCCACAGAAGTCTCATTCGCTCTGTTCTATTGTTCCTCTGACAAACTCAAATTCTGGCTCTCTTGGTATCTAAAACAAAACTCTGTCTCCACGACAAACGATACTAGTATGATGCCTACTCAACCAATCCATCCTGAGTACTATATCATAGCTTGGAAGTGTCATTATGAGTAGACATATGCTAAACTTTCGGCCTCCCAAAGAAACTCTCTGGTCCTTGCAAACATTACTGACTAGGATAATGCTACCCCCGGTCGTGATCTTGCAAGTTCTCACCAACGGTTGAGACTCAAGATGATGTCTCAGAGCAAAAGATACAGATTCAAAACTATGAGAAGCACCGGAATCAAATAAAGCATGAGCTGAAAAAAAATCAAGATAAACTGAACCTGAGATAACATCACCGACTGGCTCCTCCTCCTCGACGGTCAAGGTAAAAGCTCGCCCCTACCATTGGGCACCTCTTTGCTGCTGCTGGTCCTGAGCAAAATTTTACTGTTGCAATGGTAGATGAGGTCCTCTCTGCTGTCCCACTGGTGATCTCGCGGGTGCTCGCTGTGCCTGGGCTCCGTCCTGAGCTGGACGAGTTGGGACTTTAGGACAAGCCCTCAACTGATGGTCTCCTGATCCACAGAATAAGCACTAGCCCATCTCATCCTGCATGCATCCCATCCATATCCTTGCTTCTTACAGAAAGTGCAAGAAATAGCTGGCCTCTGAATCTGGTGCATCTGATGTGCCGGTGCTCTAGCTGGTCCGTGATATTGCTGCCTCGGATGTTGGAAGTGCCTCTGGTATTGCTGCTAAAAGTAAGGCTGCTTTATTGGACCCGTGTTGGTACTGGATCCTCCTGTGTCCCTCGACCTCTTTGAACCAAGCTCTAGATCATCCTCTGCCTGTTGTGCCTGTCTCAGAATCTCCTCGAAAATAGTAGAGGGATCTTAATTTGTGTGTGATTTGATTTCCCTGTTCAGTCCCTTCCTAAATTTTTTGGCTCTTCCTCTGGGGTTCTGTCCCTCTACAAAGCGACCTAATCTGCAATACTCTGCCGCATACTCATCCACCATCATACCTCCTTGAACAAGGTACTAGAACTGGCTCTATAGAGATGTCAGAGCCACATCTGAAAAGAACTTTTCTTTGAAGAGCTCTTTGAAAGCTTCCTAAGTAAGTTCTGGTACTGAGATTCTGGGGTCCGTCCTGAACCAAGTTATTGCAATGTCGAACATCATGCACCCCGCTGCCTCTATTTGCAACCTCTCTGGAATCTGCGCCAGCCGCAGGTTCCGCTCAATGTCTTCTATCCAATTATCAGCATAAATGATCCTTTCTGTGCCTCTAAAGTTCTTCGGCCCCATCCTCTTGAAGTCTATGATGGTCCCAGGCCTCGACTACTGCAGGATAAACTAAGGTGGTGCCATCTGTGGCTGGACTAAGGTAGCTCTCTCAACTCTTGTGAGCGCGATCTGGTAAGCATTTTTAATGCTCTATCGCATGACCTCTAACTGACGCTATTGTGCCTCCATAATCTGCTGAAAGAGCATGAATATCTACGTCTGATCGATTGCGGGTGGTAGGGATGGAAGATCCCCTGAATCTATCGGCGCTGTCCTCTGCACCGGCAGTGGAGCACCTCAGAAAGCTGCTGTAGAACTGCCTACCTAGATCGGTGAAGCTGACCTATGGAATGTAGGTGCTGAAACATCGTCTGATGGTGCTTTCCTCATAGGTGATGAAGTAAATGAATGTGCTGATATGTCACTTGAGCGTTGGGAATGCGTCTTCGCGACATCCTGAAGATAGATTAAACAAAGGAATCAATATTGAGTATGATACAATGTCATCAAAGAAGGACATGATTATTCAAAGTAAAGCAACATTCAAATAGATAAGGATAACAAAACTAATATTGGATTTGTTTCCTAGTTGTGATTGAGTAAACTCTCGACCTAAATCCTATTTTCTAAAGCAGGCTCGTAGCAGTACTCTAGGTGAGCACTACTACGATATCGCTCTAATTGTGACTTCGGACCTGCATGGACCACCACTAAAAATATGTTACGACCTGCACCCGGATATTCCGGCACGAGTACGTAGGTACGCCCAGCCTACGCTGCTGCATCGACGGTAGAATGCTGTCTGGGTCAATTCTAACTAACTAATATCTCAACAATATAAATATGGTACATGTCAATTGTAAAACCCCCTTCCTAGAAAATCGTATATATTTTTTATTTTATTTAATTATTAATTAAATTGTAGTAATTAGGTCTAAATAGGAGAAATAGATTTTTAATAATTTTTATGTTAGATGTTCGGGCACTTAGAGGACTTATGGGACCATCAAGAATTTTTCGGAATTTATTCCATGTAGGAGACCCCTTGAGTAGTTGCTAGCCTAACGATGTGCAATACCCTAATCTATAAATTTTCTTATGAGTATATATATATATGTATATATATATATATATTTTATTTAAAGAAAGAGAGGAAAGGAAAAGAGAAGTTAATAGTAATAATATAATAATAATAATAAGTAACTAAGTATTATAAGTATAATACTAATAATAATATAATAATAACCATAACAAATTAATTAACTACTTAGTTACTACTACCAGCAAAGAACAACTCCCACTCTTTAGCTTTGCATTGCCTTGCTGTCAACGCCTAGTCCTTAGCAACAATTGCTAAGAATGACCCGCACCATGCAGCAGCCAACAACCCATCCGCCCCCTTTGCAATACTCCTACGCCGACCCTTTACCCGCCTCCAACTTCTCCTCTCTCTTAATATATAATATAATATATATATAATAGCTCTCCAAAACCCTAACCTAAAACTCCAGACTTCCTCTTCCCATCTAGAGCCGTCACCGCAGCCAGAGAAGCCTCCCCAAGCCATCCAACCATCCCGTCGACGCCGACATCGCGAACTGCAGTCTCCCACTCGAGGCACCTTCGCTCCGGCGTGATTATCCGTCGACTCGCTCGACCAAACGCCATTCCGTTTTCATAGGTATGATCTTCCCTTAACCCTCTCCAATACTTGTTTTATAGTCAACCTCGAATAACGTGTGTCCCTAGGTAAAAAACAGCGCCCAAGTCAGCGCGAGCAGACAGAATTCTGCAATCGCAGAAACTTGCGATGACCACCCATATTGTCGAGTTCGTATCTCCCACCACAGAGATCCGAATTCAGTGATTCTTTTTTATACTTGTAGATTACATGACCTAGTTTATTTTCTGTATAATAACTTTGTGCTATTAGTTGCTGTGGACAAAATTATAATCGTCACAAAACTGCACGCACCCACTTTTTCCGGTTTCCTAAAAGTTGAAGATCGGGGTGCGTCCCGCCAAATGGGACCGCCCTGCGGTGTGCCAAGTATACCGAATGGTGCACGCAGCATAATCGGACACGTGAAAATTTGTGGGGACTGATTTGGACGCGTGTGCGCGCCGGAATCAGGCCGTATCCGCGAACACATTCTGTGTCGCCACTTTTGTGGAACTCGTGCGTATTTTGTGCACGCTTGTCAGATTGAGACGAAACTTATGCCACTGGACTCGTGATAACACGCTGGTCCTGTGACCCTATTTTCACGCATTTCTGAGACGGTTGACCAGATCGCCAATTGGCGGGCCCCACAGTTGACTTTTTGGACCAAATTATGTTCGGCTCATCGGAATCCAAATTTGGACATACCGTTGGGATCGTATTGACATTTAGAGTTGTTTGACCCATAGTTTATCCCATTTAGAGACTGTTACCCTCGGCACGCTCTTCGGTGCGAAGTGGCCCACATGTGGACCCGCTTTGGCCCAAAAATGACCTTTTTACCTCTGTGTCCAAATTGGACTTAAGGACAGGCATTTTTAGCTATTTGACATCTCCTGAGACTGTTGGTGATATTTATTACAGCTTTCGGAGTAGTACCTACCGGATCCACCGATACCAGGACGATAGTTGATATTCAAACATCAGGCAAGTGTACCTTGCCATCTTTGCAGTATTGTTACCTATTTTCTTACTTCATATATTTGTTGTGCATGCTTAACCTAGGACCGTTTGACATACTTAGCGTCCGATTATCAGTCGGGTGCCCACATCGTACGCGGTGTTGGGTAATGTCATTTAGATATGGACATACGTGACACGTTATATTCTCGTACTTGTCTTACCAAGTACACTTTGACCCAGGACACAGGACACTGATCATGAGACAGGATCTTCCCGAAATATTCGTGGTGATTCTGTATAGGATACAGGACTTGACCTAGATTATATATTCTATATACATTATGACTTGTGCATTAGATATGACTCCGCTGACATGGACGTGAGACGTTATGTTCATGATTTGCGTGATTACATTGGGTGGGGAGAGACACACAGGCTACAGGCTGATTATATATATAAAACATAGTAAACACATAGTAAAATACATAGTTATTGCTGCTACCGGCTCCCAGACACAGAGCTTGTAGTGGTCTCAGCCTGAGTACCCGTGCTGCTCTCATTTTGCATATCACTTAGCTGGTTATTTAGTATTCCCTTATTGTTCCATCTATTGCTGGAGAGACCCACAGGCTACAGGTTGATTATGTTATGCTGGCTACTCAGTCTCCCGCTGAGCTAGACCACCTCATGATATCACTGCTATTGGCTCCCCTACAGAGAGCTTGTAGTTGTTCAACCTGAGTACTATTGATATTCTCTCTTGCATTTCACACAGATGTTTACATACTTACCCTATTTATTTCATTATTTGCTGCACTGTATTTATTTTGGCATGCGCTTTCTTGTACCTTGCTATGTCCCCTGAGGACCTGGATATGGATTTTGTTCCCAGATTTTGCAGACGCGGTTTATCCCGAGGTTTACGGGACCGGAGCAGGAGCCGATCCAGGAGCTGTACCGCCATCTGAGGACGAGGTCTTAGCTGAAGACTTCTCTTGAGCATCCATGTTCATGCTCAGCTTTTATTATTTATTTCAGTCTTTCTTTTTTTTGGTCTGTGGAACCATTGTACTAGATATTTATCGGGTTGTTCCCCGAAGTACTTTGTGAGACTTGCTGATGATTTACATTCCTTATTTATTCTGTGGATCATATTTTATATCTTGTGTGGATGAGATTAGTTGTGCCATGATTGTCGTAGACTTGTTTTACAGCTTAAGTATGCCCTGATGGATCCATTATATTGAGTTGGTCCATCGGTGCGTACTGCTGGCCATTGCCACGTGTCTAGTCCCAAGGTATTTTGGGACTGGGGCGTGACATGGTTTTTGTGGTGGCCCATGCAGGTCTACGACTAAATTGTTCAGTTTCAACTTAGGGACTGAACCAGCCTGCCCTAAGGATATGATAAGTTCTAGGTTCTCATCCATTATTTAAACCCTTATTGAACTCTATATCGAACTCGAAACTGTAATTGATTTGCATCCTGTATTGATTCCTCTGAGCGTTCTTATAGTTTATCTTTTGAATTCAGAGCAATGGATCCCAGGAATGGAGACGAGACTCCTTTGAAGACACCACACGACGCTGTGGTTATTTATGGAGACGGAGTAACTCCTGGGAGTGGAGGACAGCATCACAGAACGATCAAACCGGACAGCCTAATCTAAGGTTCCGGAGAGATGACATCCCACCTCCTCCACAGTTCACTCCACAGATGCCAGCTTTTCCGCCAGGACAAGCTATGGACGGGCAACAGATGTTCCAGATGATGTATGCTATGATGCAAGCACAGCAACAGATTCAGCAAGAGGCCCAACGGCAGGAGGCCGATTATCTGAGAACCAGCCTGGTATCCGCATTGGAGCAGGCAAATCTACCAGCGAGGAGAACGACGACGGGATCTATCACCGACTTCCGTCAGCTCAAGCCTCATACATTTTCTGGTAAAGAGGGACCAACAGAAGTTCATGAATGGCTCACAAACATTCAGCATCAGTTGGAAGCCGCTGAACTTCCTAGAGAAAAGTGGATGACTGCAGTCAGAATGCAGTTAACCGAGAACGCACATCACTGGTGGTTAGCAGAGGAGATGAGGCTCGGGCAGGACCGAGTCACCTGGGAAGAGTTCTCTAGACTCTTCAGAGAGATGTATATTCCCGCAGTAGCGAGGGCAGAGCTCAGAGATAAGTTCCACCGCCTTATCCAAGGCAACATGACAGTGGAAGAGTACAATGCGGAATTTATTCGCCTGAGCCGCTTTGCCCCGACGTTGATTTCGACGGAGGAAGAAAAAGCAGAGAAGTTCTTCGACGGACTAAACTTGGAGCTACAGAAACTAATTGGATCCGTTGCACCTACATCCTACTCAGACGTCCTTGCAGCAGCCCGACGCGTGGAACGCGTCACCAAGAAAGAGACCAGTCTGAAACGGTCTTCCACATCAGCCAAAGTATCGCAAGAAGAAGCCGCAAAGAGGCCTCACCTACACCAGCCACCTAGAGCCTCTCCGCAGATACTACCTACATATCAGTACTGTGGCAAGGCAGGCCATATTGAGAAGGACTGTAGACGCAAGTTAGGATTATGCTTGATTTGCGGAACCAACCAACACTTAGCCAAGGATTGTCCTCATCATCGAGAGAGAGCATTGACATTAAACAGACAAGCTCTACCAGCGCCAGGAGGGTATCAACCAAGGCCACCATTGGCTCCACAGGCAGCACTCTTCCAGCGAGTCCAACAGCCACAGCAGAGGAATCCACCGCAAGGACGCGGACAAGCTTTTGCTATGACTTTGGAGGACGCGCAGATTCATGGAGTAGCTAATGCGCGTAAGTTTTTATAGTTTTCTGCTTTTAGATTTGCTTAGTTTTTGCATGTTGATTCGTGACCTAGCCTTAACCTAGTAATTAATTTGAACTTGCTAATAATTTATAACCTAGAATGTTTTTATAGAGTCTTTTGTTATTGTGCTTATTTTGTGTTGTTTTGTGAACTTGAATTAATTTGTACCTCCTTTCATCATCATCTAGCGTACTTATAATTGCTGTACTTGACTTATGCTGCTATTCTATAGCCTAGTTTTGCAAGCTTATTCTTTATCGAGCTTGTTCATGACATATGTGTTAGTGGACATGTACACTAATACAATTGTCTATTCAGAATCAGTGTATTACGGTCTGATCAACCTTAGTGCATTTTGGTTCGCTCTTCGCACGATTACTTCACGTGGATTGAGATATATAGTTGACTAGTATGCTTGCCCTCTAGATATGTCTGAGCATATCGTATCAGCTACACAACTGTACTAATACGAGCATGCGAACAAAGGATTACCAGAATAGGATTTCAATCCACAATAACTTGACCATTCCCATTTGAATTCTTTAAACGCCTTGATCCTGATACTTCTAATCTATTACCTCACCCTTGAACTCTTTATTATTGATCTCCGTCTTCCCTTATTTCGGAAAGACGAAACCTCGTGCTTGGTATAAGTTGATATATAGACAGTACTAGATATACCCCACAGGCCGGTCACATTATTGCTACCCTTTTTATATGATTAAGGGAATATCATAGGTGATAGGTTTGGTGTTAAAGACTTGAGGATTCAATAACATGATTAAATAAGTTGGGGCATAGCTTCTTGGATGTATAGCCTTAGATGATAGATGGGTAAATTCTAAGTTGGGTAGAGACCATAATGCTCACTTGAGAGAAATTCTTAGACTGTAATCAAGTGAGACTTGACAAGAGAGCCCTACCCTAAATTAATTTCGAGGACGAAATTTTTTTTACAAGTTGGGTAGAATGTAAAACCCCCTTCCTAGAAAATCGTATATATTTTTTATTTTATTTAATTATTAATTAAATTATAGTAATTAGGTCTAAATAGGAGAAATAGATTTTTAATAATTTTTATGTTAGATGTTCGGGCACTTAGAGGACTTATGGGACCATCAAGAATTTTTCGGAATTTATTCCATGTAGGAGACCCCTTGAGCAGTTGCTAGCCTAACGATGTGCAATATCCTAATCTATAAATTTTCTTATGAGTATATATATATATATATATGTATATATATATTTTATTTAAAGAAAGAGAGGAAAGGAAAAGAGAAGTTAATAGTAATAATATAATAATAATAATAAGTAACTAAGTATTATAAGTATAATACTAATAATAATATAATAATAACCATAACAAATTAATTAACTACTTAGTTACTACTACCAGCAAAGAACAACTCCCACTCTTTAGCTTTGCGTTGCCTTGCTGTCAACACCTAATCCTTAGCAACAATTGCTAAGAATGACCCGCACCATGCAGCAGCCAACAACCCATCCGCCCCCTTTGCAATACTCCTAAGCCGACCCTTTACCCGCCTCCAACTTCCCCTCTCTCTTAATATATAATATAATATATATATAATAGCTCTCCAAAACCCTAACCTAAAACTCCAGACTTCCTCTTCCCATCTAGAGCCGTCCCCGCAGCCAGAGAAGCCTCCCCAAGACATCCAACCATCCCGTCGACGCCGACATCGCGAACTGCAGTCTCCCACTCGAGGCACCTTCGTTCCGGCGTGATTACCCGTCGACTCGCTCGACCAAACGCCGTTCCGTTTTCATAGGTATGATCTTCCCTTAACCCTCTCCAATACTTGTTTTATAGTCAACCTCGAATAACGTGTGCCCCTAGGTGAAAAATAACGCCCAAGTCAGCGCGAGCAGACAGAATTCTGCAATCGCAGAAACTTGCAATGACCACCCATATTGCCGAGTTCGTATCTCCCACCACAGAGATCCGAATTTGGTAATTCTTTTTGATACCTGTAGATTACATGACCTAGTTTATTTTCTGTATAATAACTTTGTACTATTAGTTGCTGTGGACAAAATTGTATTCGTCATAAAACTGCGCGCACCCACTTTTTCCGGTTTTCTAAAAGTTGGAGATCAGAGCGCGCCCCGCCAAACGAGACTGCCCCGCCGTGTGACAAGTGTACCGAATTGTGCACGCAGCATAATCGGACACGTAAAAATTCGTGGAGACTGATTTGGACGCGTGTGCGTGCCGGAATCAGGCCGTATCCGCGAACACATTCCGTGTCATCACTTTTGTGGAACTCGCGCGTATTTTGTGCACGTTTGTCAGATTGTGACGAAACTTACGCCACTGGACTCGTTGTAACACGCTGGTCCTGTGACCCCATTTTTACGCATTTCTGAGACGGTTGACCAAATCGCCAATTGGCGGGCCCCACAGTTGACTTTTTGGACCAAATTATGTTCGACTCATCGGAATCCAAATTTGGACATAACGTTGGGATCATATTGACATTTAGAGTTGTTTGACCCATAGTTTGTCCCATTTAGAGACTGTTACCCTTGACACGCTCTTCGGTGCGAAGTGGCCCACATGTGGACCCGCTTTGGCCCAAAAATGACCTTTTTACCCCTGTGTCCAAATTGGACTTAAGGATAGGCATTTTTAGCTATTTGACATCTCCTGAGACTGTTGGTGATATTTATTACAGCTTTCGGAGTAGTACCTACCGGATCCACCGATACCAGGACGACAGTTGATATTCAAACATCAGGCAAGTGTACCTTGCCATCTTTGCAGTATTGTTACCTATTTTCTTACTTCATATATTTGTTGTGCATGCTTAACCTAGGACCGTTTGATATACTTAGCGTCCGATTATCAGTCGGGTGCCCACATCGTACGCGGTGTTGGGTAATGTCATTTAGATATGGACATACGTGACACGTTATATTCTCGTACTTGTCTTACCAAGTACACTTTGACCCAGGACACAGGACACTGATCATGAGACAGGATCTTCCCGAGATATTTGTGGTGATTCTGTATAGGATGCAGGACTTGACCTAGATTCTATATTCTATATACATTATAACTTGTGCATTAGATATGACTCCGCTGACATGGACGTGAGACGTTATGTTCATGATTTGCGTGGTTACATTGGGTGGGGAGAGACACACAGGCTACAGGCTGATTATATATATAAAACATAGTAAACACATAGTAAAATACATAGTTATTGCTGCTACCGGCTCCCAGACACAGAGCTTGTAGTGGTCTCAGCCTGAGTACCCGTGCTGCTCTCATCTTGCATATCACTTAGCTGGTTATTTAGTATTCCCTTATTGTTCCATCTATTGCTGGAGAGACCCACAGGCTACAGGTTGATTATGTTATGCCGGCTACTCAGTCTCCCGCTGAGCTAGACCACCTCATGATATCACTGCTATTGGCTCCCCTACACAGAGCTTGTAGTTGTTCAACCTGAGTACTATTGATATTCTCTCTTGCATTTTACACAGATGTTTACATACTTACCCTATTTATTTCATTATTTGCTGCATTGTATTTATTTTGGCATGAGCTTTCTTGTACCTTGCTATGTCCCCTGAGGACCTGGATATGGATTTTGTCCCCCGATTTTGCAGACGCGGTTTATCCCGAGGTTTACGGGACCGGAGCAGGAGCCGATCCAGGAGCTGTACCGCCATCTGAGGACGAGGTCTTAGCTGAAGACTTCTCTTGAGCATCCATGTTCATGCTCAGCTTTTATTATTTATTTCAGTCTTTCTTTTTTTTGGTCTGTGGAACCATTGTACTAGATATTTATCGGGTTATTCCCTGAAGTACTTTGTGAGACTTGCTGATGATTTATATTCCTTATTTATTCTGTGGATCATATTTTATATCTTGTGTGGATGAGATTAGTTGTGCCATGATTGTCGTAGACTTGTTTTACAGCTTAAGTATGCCCTGATGGATCCATTATATTGAGTTGGTCCATCGGTGCGTACTGCTGGCCATTGCCACGTGTCTAGTCCCAAGGTATTTTAGGACTGGGGCGTGACATCAATTATCTCAAATCCAAACGGAGGAACAATATAGTATCTCACAAATATAACTAAACTCAATCACAAAGCAAACTAAGCACGAATGGAATAACGAAAAAAAGAATCAAGATACAATCCATAAGTTTAAAATAATATATATGCCATGAATCTCAATGAAGTCTAATACAAGTCCACCAAAATATAAACTAAACCTCCTCAAGCTCTGCAACTAAGTCATCCTGGTCTACAGAAGTATCCTCTAAAGGTACATCGTCCTGCGGCCTGTAGAATATAGGATACTGATCTATGAGCCAATCATCTGAAAAAATATATCCAGTTAGGATTGAAACAAAGTATATACCTCTAAAAACAATTTCAAATACATAATCGAGCATATAAAATAGATAATAGAAAAGAATACAAGATATCTAAACATATGAATGTAGTGAACTAGAGAGAACAAGTAATGTACTGGAATAAAGAACAACAATATGATTATCTGCAATAATAAGGAATAACTGAAATCTAACTAATGTGCCTCATAATACAAGTTTATTATTTGATCGGTTTAGGTTGAACACAAATACAATAAGGTAACTTGATTACAAGTGTGGTATGTAATCGACATGTACACGAATATACTGGGGCTTTGATCACATAATCAACTCCTATCCCCCATCCCCAACTAATACCAATGGATCCAATCATGACACGTTACGAACATGAATATGGGCACACTAAATATGAGCAGTGTGTGTACACGAATAAGCATACTGAACACGAGCAGTGTGTGTACACGAAATATAAATAATCAATACCCAATTCATATATTGAAATATATGTGAAGGAGTACCCGCTAAACACAGTAGGGGATAACATCTATTGACAGGATCCATGTAGTACCAATCCGTGAAACCACTGTATCGGAATAAAGTATACAGTTCTAGAACATGAGATATATACACTATTATGAAATAAAAACTAATAGAGAAATGTACTCGCCTGAGGTCCTAAGCAAGGTATGTTTCTTGATGTCCAAGCTGGTGTCACACAGACATATATATGGTATATTGTATCAATACAAGATTCTGGAATAAAAAATAAGTTAAACTAGTTCAATTCTAGATCATAAAGCAATATCTAAGTTAAACAGTCAAACTAGGTCAACTCTAGGTCAAATTAGTCAAACTAGCTATTTCTAGGTTGTATGAGTCTAACTCTAGGATACTAGATTCACACACTATGAAACTAGGCCACACTAGCTAAGTTAAGATACTAAGATACACAAAATACAGTATCGCGGTATACACAAGTTTTTGCTATAAAAATACTAATTTATATATATACAAGATAATACATATAATAATCTTAGCTAACTAAAACAACTTGGATACCTTGGCTTGAACCAATGCGTATCTCACTACCTATACACCCATCTTGATACTCAAACCCAATACCTTAAGTATCGACCAATACCTTGACATTATCTTGGTATCACAAGGTAAGGGGGAATCTAAGGGATTACCTGCAACTACTACTGCCAGCCTATCAAATCCAAATATATAGCTAACTACCAAAACTAAACTATAACTGTAAACTCCCTCGACCAGATTTTAGTATTTTAAAATTATTTTTAGCTAATTAGAATTATTGTAACTTTTTAAATTTATTTTGCTTACATATCCTATTGATTTGTGCACCTGTCCATCACCTAAATATTTAGAGCATTACCCTGACTGTTATCCCTAAACGAAGTTCACATACCTCTCCTAGACATGCTAGACTATTTTTCTGAACTTTGTGCAACTCCCAGAGACTTTGTTTTGAGCCTCGTTTTAGTCGCACAAATATCGTTACAAACACCGTATTTATTTTCTATTTAAATTCATGCCTGTACCCTTCCCTGTTCCAACAGACATTAGAGGCCCAACATGCACCTGTTTTGTCCAAACAAAAATACGTTAATATTCTACACTGAGTATACTACATTTAGTATATTGACACCATATTAAAATTATGGCCCTACCTGCCTCTAAATAATTAGTAAACACCGTGCGCAGTATTTATTAATTAATAAATACGGTGACCCGTATCACCCAGAAACCAGGCCCTACCCCTGCCTAGGCTCACCCCCACCCCCTCAGGACCCTCCCACAATTTTTCTCTCTCAATTCTGAGCATTTTAGAATTTTTTGGAATCATGTGTTTTTATCAGATAAATTGCGTAATTACGCAAATTCCCAATTTTAGGACTTTTATGCAATTTATGAAATTGCAGGGGTTTTTCTGCAAAATTTATTGTGAGGTGCCACCCCTCTATTGGCCGGTGAACCTACACCATACACGTGGCAGCGGGACCCACTCAAAAATATCCTAAAATATCAGCCAAGATATTTTAAATATCAAATTACCTAAATACCCCTAGACTTCAACCTAATTACAACTTTGCCATCCCCCTAAACCCTATAAAACCCGACCCCCTCCCCTCTTCCAAACCACACAGCTCCTCCCTCCGACCACCACCTCTGACCAAACTCCGCTGAACTCTTCGCCACCCCCTCAGCTTCCTTCCGACCAACCCCCACCTCCTCCGGCCGCCACAATCGCCGCCGGCAGCCTCCACAGCAACCAACACCCCACCAACCCTAACAGCTGCTCCACCACCCGACCGCCTCCAACCATCGCCCAACGCCATCGAGGACCACCGCCACCATCCCCGACCGCTCCGCCCTGACCTCCTCTGCCGAACCAACCCACCACCACCGCCCCACGACGCCCCTAGCCACCGCCAGCCACCCCGTAGTGCCTCCCCTGACCTCCCAACCACAGCCACCAAGCCACTCCCGACCACCTCCAGCTCCTCCCCCGACCACCCCTGACCTCCGCCACCACCACTAAACTCCTCGCCACCCTCCCCTCCGCCTGCACCGCTACCCCCGCCACCGCCTGCTGCGCAGCAACCACCGCAAGCTGCTGCCACTGCTGTTGCTGCTAATTGCAGTAGCTGCTGCCTCTGCCATTCCGGCCAGCCGTCGTCGGTTCCGCCGCCGTCCTCCCGCCGGCGACGAACTGTGGGACCCCCTTTGCTGACTATCAGGTAGTATACAGTAAAAATAAGTAAATACCTAGTATTTAATGCATGTATGTATATATCTATATATATGTATGTATTTATATAAATATATATTATATATATATTTATATATTATATATAATAGTATATATTATTATACTATATTTTAAATACAGTATATATTATATTATTATATAATAAATATGTATTTTATATATATGTATTTTCTTTTTATTTATATTTATTTATATATGTATATATGTGAATATATATATATATATATATATATATATCCATGTATAATTATGTAATTATATAAATATGTATTTATATATATATATTACTATATATAATATATATACTATAATACAGTATTATATACAATATAATATATATATTATTGTATATTTTATTTTTTATTTTTTTATACATATTTAATATATATTTTATATACATATTTATATATGTATATATTTATATATATATGTATGTATATTTATATGTAATATATATATATATATATATATATATATATATATATATATATATATATATATATATATATATATATATATATATATATATATATATATATATATTATATATATTATTATTATTATTTAGTATATTATTACAGTATATAATATATA